>OX465288.1:202525726-203098226 GCA_949987695.1 Merzomyia westermanni
ATGTATATAGACATAATTTATATTTATAAAGAGTTTTTGGTTTATTTTTGTATAAATTGAGATTGACTGAGTTTATTTAATTCAAGTTCAGGATGATTGCTGGATCAAGCCAGGCTTTTGGCGGGACTACTTGGTTCATTTCGTGGTAATTTCAGGATTGTTTTAGGGATTATTTTGAGATTTTTACAGAACCATTCTAGAATGGTTTTACGGATTAGATGAGGACTTCTTTGAGGTCACTTTGAAGTTGTTTTAGAGATCATTGTAGGACTTTTTCAGAGTAATTTTTGGACATTTTCTGGATTGCCTTTTTCCCGGTCATTGCCGTATTGCTTTCGGGACTATTTTGGAATAATTTCTAGTATTTTTCGGGATAATTTTCCTGAAAAAGCCAAAAATGGTCCCTAAATAAGTTCCAAAATTTTCAAAAAAAAACCTAGTATAAGCCCTACAACAATTCCGAAATGGTGTTGTTAAAAACCCAAAATAATATCTAAAACAATCCTAAAATTACCACGAAAAGAACCAAGTAGTCCCGCCAAAAAAGTTAGTTAGGCAGTTCTGATAGCGTTGGTTTGGCAGACTTGCAGCTTCCTCCAGTAGTCGTAGTCAGTAACTCGTCGGGCGATGGCCTATATGTAGCAAACGCCGCTTCTTTGTCTTTCACCTAAGTGTTGCAGGCAAGTGACTTGAGGAAGTTATTACTGCTCTGTAACTTTTAGGCTATTGCGATGGCATAACTAGCGAAGATGAGGCCGTTGTCAAAAGTAACATCCAAGATTTTGAGGTAGTTGACAGTAGGTGGTGTTACGCCATCTACGTGGGCGTATAACTCTTCCCTTATATGCGTATTCCACGTCGTGAAAAGAATTTCCGTCGATTTAGTAGGAGATTGGGTCAGATTTTGCTCGGTGAAGAAGCTGGAAAGGTTGTGTAGATAACTATTAAACCCTGTGCAGAGTTCGTCAATGGACGAGCTCTTTCCCGATCCCATAATACTACAGTCGTCAGCATAGAAGGCTATAAATACTTCCTCGGGTGGAAGGAATAGCCTCGATTTATGCAAATTACTCAATTGGGGGATAGGAAACCAACCTGTGTTACCACCTATCTAAATCTTCTGGGTTTAAATGTTGTATCTCTGAATATAACTGAAGCTTGCCGACCATTGAGGTAGGTAGAGGGCTCTTGAAAGAGCGTGGCATGGCTTTTGATATTTCAAGTGCCAGTAGTAGCGGTTTGGAGGGTGTTGGTTCAAATCACTGTAGATTTGCGTACTAATGGCGTTGAGAGCTATGGTTGTGCTTGCGAAAGCCACCTTGATACCTTTCCTATGATACACATATCGGTATATCTGATTTTTTTCAAATTTCAAATACGTGGCAACACTCTAAAAACTCTCTAGGGGCAACACAGAGCCACATTTTCGGCTTACCTATATGCCAAAGTTTCTCAAAACGGGGTGAAGTCGTTTTCGAGATAGTATATGATATATATATAAATATCCTAATACATATTCGTGTGTACCTCCTCAAAATGTTGAGTAAAATTAAATTTTCTTTAATTTAAACTTTTTCAACCCACCCCAATAATCAACAATTGCCACCAGTCCTTGGGGTATTTCTTCAATAGACTAAAAGTGCGAGTGAGTGAATGAGTGATTCAACTGCTGCTTTGGCCACAATCGCATTATGATGACAATAACAATTCACAATGGCGCCGATTATTACCAAATTTAGTGCGATTACGACGTGTCTTTATGACTTTATGATGGCGTCATAAAACACAACGAATTTGGCATTAAAAACATTTTGGCGTAAAGCTGTGCGAATTAAATGCTGTAATACATCTCTATGGACAATTTTTACATCAAAGCATTAAACCAGCACAACGACGAGATTAATGAAAGAAAATGCAAACCGATTGCGAAAGTGTGGTGCTGCATTGACCATATCTGGCCGCTGCGGTGGTCAAACACAAAAACGACTGTCAGCTTTTTTCTAATTTTTCATAAATCGTTTGTTGAATTTATAACTTTCTTTCTTTTAATTTATGATGGCAGTTTCAGGAAAACTGATATGACATCGTTTTGTTGTAATCTGGTCTGTGGTCAAAATATTGTGCTTGTGGAGCATGCATCTACAGTTTCGAAGACCAAGGGAAACCAAGGGAGGCCAAGTCACCCTCCACCTGTTTTTACTATCTCTAAGGCCTACCCCTTCCTTTCGCTCTTGTAACTGGTATAGAAGAAAATAGGAATTTTTCAGCTCTAAGGCTGTCATTCTCCGAGACTGGTCGACGAGCTTACTGCAGGGAAACTCAAAGACAATAGTAGAAAATGTACTCTCTTCAAGCTGACTTCTTTACTATATTCTTTTGATAGAAAAATTCGTAAATCGAGCAAAAACAAGCGAAACAGCAGAGGGAGACTAGAGTCATTCTAGCACAATGTAATAGGCTTAACTCTTACTTATCCAGACTGAACTGCACCATACGAAATATTTGCCCTGTATGTAGTATGTCCCCTCACATACATACATACATACATACAATGTTGAAATTGCTTTTCAAGCTCTTTGACGTCAAAACAAATCAAAATTATATTTTTAGAGCAGAATGTTCTACTTTTTTTGGTCCATTTATATAAAGGTAGTGTTTGGTATGGATCCTTTTGTATCATTTTTCTAATCATCTTTCATTCTCAATTTGTAAGTACCTGAAAAATTGTAAGCCGACCAATAACTACTAGCTTTGATAAATCAGCCCTAGCGAACCCAGTGAGCTGCGCAGATCGCCTGCAATGCGACCTGGTCCAAAACGATGGCCCTGCGCTGCAAAAGATGGCTAACGTCAGAACAGTGCATGCTAGATGACTCATGGCACTGCTTAAGAACAGGCTACAGATTACCAAATGCAACCCCGAATTCTCTACAGCCCGCCAAGTTCAGTTCACAAGTACCCATTCTAGCAAGAGATCAGCGCTCCACTTGCCCTGTATAGCTTTGCCCGCCGCCCAGACGATGCTTGTTGTGATTGGAGCCTAGTCACTTGGATGTACGAGTAAATTTTGTTATTAGAGCGCTATTGATATCAAACGATTCTATAATCTTATATAAAAGTATCAGGCTGCCGGCACATTCGAAGACATTCTAACAAATTTTCCTAAAATGGCATTACCAGAGCCCCTAGTGCCATTATTTTTTCATCGGATATACGACACCTTCTATGCGGACCGCCCTTCGTCACTAAAAGCATATTTTATGTAGCATACTTTTAGGAGGCATGATGCTAGCCTTATCACTTCAAACGAGCTTTTCTTGTATATCCACTACTATTTCTAAAACAGTTTAACTGATTTCGATACATTTTTGTATTTTGTAGGTGAATAGTGGAAAAGGACTTTTTATCTAGGCGTTGCCAGTGAAGAAGTTTTTACAAGGTTGCCACCTATTTGCTATTTTTTTTTTTTTTGTTAAAAAGGGAAATAGACCAATAAGGGTATCAGAAAAGAAAGGTATTTTACGTCCTATTTCAACAAAAATATTTCTAGGTAAGGTTAGCAACTAGTATTGTCAGTTAATTCCATTGTACGAGTATATCCGCTCCAAGTGAAATATTATCGACTTTTGAAGCTATTTTGAACTACGTTACAAGTCTTTAGGCCCCAGCTTACATCCAGTTACTGGAAATTCAGTGTCCCTAATTTTTCTAAAATTCTTAAATAATATCGGAGGTCACTTACCACATTTGCCCACTGAATATATTATTCTCATCTAAACTAAGTACACGATATCAAATGCAAAGTATCGATGCTGTACTCATTTGAAGTATCGCGGTACAAGTATAAAGTAACCGATAGTATCGAAACAAAAAGACTCGATACTAAAGTATCGATTCTAATTTTACACAAAAATCAGCAGTTCAATCACGCAAAGTTGTACCTGAATATTGGTATTTTATGTTTAAATTGGAAGTTATGGCTTACTCTGGAATTCTAATATTCTAACATTGGGAATAATAATTTATATGTACGAGTACATACATATTTATTTATATCATATAATGCTTATTTATAAGGAATAAGATTACGCATATTGATATGTACCTAAAGTTTCAGTTTACAATGGCTTAAATCTAAATAAATAAAGGTGTATTTGGTCTACTAGTTTGTTCCTTTGTTAATTGCCACACATTTTTCTGCAAATTCGATACGATACCGGGATCTAAATACTCGATGAAAAAAAGTATCGCTACAAAAGTATGGATCACAAAATATCGGTATCGAAGGCAAAAGTATTGATATGGTATCGTATCGCATCGAAATTCGTGTACTTAATCTGAACTATAGTCCACGTTTTAGTAGTACCTTGCATGCCAGAAAAGTTGTACGCGTTCACAACTAGGATCTTATTTTCATCTATCGTGCTAATCGGAAAATTATTTAAAAATCGATAACAGCAAGTAGAATTATCGAAAATAGGCATTAATAATAAAAAACATTAATCACTTAGTACATTTGCTAAATATTTATACAACTTACTTAAGATATGCCATCAAAGTCGCATAAGATGAATTGCCTAGAATTGAGAATGAATGCTCTTCATTCTCCTCAACTTGCACAACCCCAACGGCACACGTACCATATGTAAATCCATTAGCAATTTTCCTGCGGTTTAACTCAGCCGTTTGACCTCTTTTTTAATGGCTTTTGACGCTTACGTCACTCACCTCAACTGCAACAACATTAATCAACAGATCAAGGAAATCTGCAGAGCTAAGGCGCGTCCAACTCAATGTCTACATAGAAGCTTTGTGCTCATCTAACGATCAGACGTCAGTGAGTCAATGTTTGTGGTGGCATCAACAAAACAATTGCTAGCAGCTTTCATGCTTGTTGTTTGTAAGTCTGTGGTCATAGCCACGATTAAGTAAAATGTTGGCATCAAAATATGTCCATGTCAGACAATGGATTTGTTAGCAGCTGAGGTCTGAAACGAAAAGGAAGCAGCTGTCGGAAAATTCGCGCATGCGCTCTATACATACAGACAATGAGATTGAAATGTTGCTGATTTCTATGTAGTTTTTGTATTTAATACGAGTAGCATATTGTTTGAATTGCATGAAATCGAGTTCGGTATCAATTTCCGTTTGTGTTGCTATTTCTCTTGATTTCCTTGCATTTATGTGTCTCGATTAGATGCAAAACGCTATAAAATCATTTCAGCGTATTTTTTTCTTGCATTTTCTCTTCTTTAGAGTACTCGTATATTTACTTGCAACACTTTTATTTTTATTTTTTTTTAAACCGATTTTCATTTCAAATTCAAACTGGCTGACAATGTGCTTGCTTTGCTGAAGCTCGCCTTGTGCTCTTGGCTTGTTGTTGATCTCGACATTATGGGCATGTCAACGACTTTGCGTGTATGTGGTTTAATGTTTCACATGGCTTTTTGCTTCAATTTACGAATTAAAAATGCATAAATCACTGTTGTCATTAGCTGCATTGCATTCAAGTTCCAGGAATTTACCAAATAGTTCGCTTTGAAAATGTTTGAATTCGAGAGAAGAAATGAGTTTGAATGAGATTGAAGAATGTACGACAGGCGTGCTCCATTCTTCTCTTATTTAATCGTTTACTTTTGGTAAGGTGAGCTATCTAGATAAATGCTCGATGGGGCCATAGCGATATATGTGAACCAAGTGCTCACTCAGATTTGCAGCGTTAGTACTCGTCGCCATTTAATGTCTAAACATTTTTCAACCCCGAGAGGCTGCTAGTAGTACACGTCGCCATTTAATGTCTAAATGTTTGTCAGTCAAGTAACAGCGTCGTGTGGTGGGCTTAGGGTTCGCCACAGAAAAGTACTTTCGGTACAAATTTATTTATGATGTACTCGGATGAGGCATCTCTATTCTGAAAACGACCATAACAAAAGTTTCAAGTACTACGAGTTCAGGGAATGTACTGGTATCTTCAGACCATTTGGTTGAAATGCGATGGAAGAGGCAATGTATGAAATCATTTGTTTCCTTCGATGTCTTTTAGAGTGGACGCTTTAACGCCAGAGTGTGCAAATAAATAGCCTTTGGTCTTACAGTCGGAAAATTCAGTAACGAGGATGTCAGAGCTCCTAGCGATATTAGGTTTATTGGCATCGAGACAACTTGAAATATGCTTATCTACCCGCCAGCAAAAAAAGATACATCAATCTACCCAGCTGATTAATCATGTCGTAATCGGCGGCAGAAGTAGCGCCGGCTTCCTGAACGTTCGTACTTTGCTAGGTCGACCAAGCGCCTCTGTACTGCGGTGGAAGTGCCCACGGTAGCACACGCAGGACTTTCGGCGAGCCTGGGTGCGGGTATAGTGCTATAGTAAAGCGAAGAAGGAAGAGAGATGCCTTTTGAAAAAATCGAGGATCACGAAACCGATACCCCATTCACTGACGATTGAAAGAACGTCCCACAATGCCTGGGCGCATGTCTCTAGACTGGTAGTTAGGCATATTGTAAGGATGGTAAGATGTAAGATATCGATATGTTCTTTCTTAGATGGACTAGTAGGTTGTCCGAGGGGATATTTACATGATGCAGGGTAAACGGTAGCATCCTTATCATCGGACCGGTGGCACACTGCTCCTTGCTCCGAGCTTGACGGAGCACAAGCCTCAGCTGTCACTGCCAAGCTGAGGGCTTCCAGGAGGTTATTAGCGTCGTCCACCGACTGGCACAATATACAGGACCTTTAAATTGCTGGAATTTATATCATTGGCCTTCTCTAGCCTGGACAAAATAACGAAGAAAATGGGTCTTGCGGAGAACAAAGAGTAGACCAAATATTTTCCAGCGCTTTGGAAAAATGTCCGCACAGAAATTCAACGGAGGGTCTCTATCGACGATCATAATACTTGCTCTAAAGGCGCTGGTCATTCTGGTGATTTTCTCAGAATGATAAACAGTGTCGAATATGGAAGAATAAGATGGCAATGGGAGAATTAACGAAAAAAGTTCTAAGTAAATTTAGCGATGAACTTTACACTTTCGCTTGCTGGGTCATGTTATGCGATTGAGTAATGAAGCACCAACTCAGAAGGCTATCCTATCGGCACTCAAATTCGGGAACAGATAAAGATAGAGGCTCCGACTGATATATATATGATATGGCAAAGTTGGTCTTCATGGTATGCAATCGCAAAGCCTTCTTATCTAGCAAAGAGATTTTTCTCAAACCTAATTTAATGCTGATGATACATAAGTCAATGCAAATCACAATAATATATTGATCACCACAAATGCTTCAGCGAAAGTGTTAAACCCAACTACTTTTCACAAGTAAATGATAGTTTATTTTAAAGACAAAAAATGTAAACTTAAATTGTCCGTAAATGATGGAAAGTGGTGCTGCTCAGGTGAAATTATTTTTATTTACTCAAAATTTAAATATTCAATTGAGCATTTAGTGTACTAAGATAGCAAGAGCAAGGTGCAGTCACCTTGTTCATCAGCCTCAATCAATGTCCAAACATGTAAAAATTTAAACAAATACAAATAATGTACTACAACATCAACAACAAAATCGGAAAAATAAGTTTAAACGGTATATTATTGACAAGCCATTGACTACCGCATTCACTAAGTAAATAAATACATTCGATCCTCAATGAGGTACACAAACATTTAAGTAAATAAACAACAACAAAAAACGAGATCTCTAACAAATATTTAATTAACTGGATAGTTGACAAACATGCGTGATTGAGTATGTTAACACACACACACACACAAACAAATGATTTTCTAGGCCTCCGGCTAAGCATTGGCAAAAACTCGTCCAGCCAAAGTTGCTGAGAAAATTTTACTTTCAACGGTTAAATCAACAACTTTCTTATCTCAGCAAAAAGCTTGATGAAAAATAATCGTTTGTAGTTTAATGAAAAAGGTAGTTTTTATTTAAAAGGTAGTAGCAAGTGAACAAAAAAATTTAACTAAAAAGCAACAAGTACAAATTGGGAAAATTGTCTGCTACGTCTTGAGCTAATAGCTTTTTCTCCTTAAGAGAAATGATTGCAAGCGAGTATGAAAGCGAGAATTGCATTTAATGGGTAAGCTTTCAAAAATATACCCAACTGTTGATGCAGATACGTTTTAACTAAAGAAAGGTACTTAAGTGGAGAATTTGTATATCCGTTTTTAAGTCGCTTAGCGTTGAACTAGTAACTTGGTACTTGCAACTTGGTTCCAGCCTCGGGAGAATACAACATAAAGGATAAAACTTCCGATAGGATATAAAGAAAATTTGAAGATTGACAATGCAAAATTGAGAAATACTTCATTCCATAACCCAAAGTAGAATTAATTATCTAGGAACTTCATAAGCAAACTCAAAATTTCCTGGAGTAACAACCAAAGAAACGTTGTATATGTTACCAATAATTTAGATTGGTTTGTTTAATCGGATTATTTGGTTTTTTCATTTGTGTGTTTCGTCAGATCTATTTTGTTTGTTTTGTAGTTTTTTTTTTTTTTTTGATTTCTGGATTTGAGGTTTCTGTTTAGTTAAGTTTGGTTTTGGTTTCTCTATTTTTATTGTTTTGGTCTCTTTGGTTTCTTGATGTAGTTTGTTATCACTGTTTTGCTTATTTCATTTCTTTTGTTTCTTTGGTTCGTTTTCTTTCAACTTTTCTTATTTATTTTGTTTGAAATGTTTTTTGCTCCATTCTTTTGTAACTTTTCGTTCCGCTGTTTTGTTTAGTTTGCGTATTACGTTTGATTTGTTTTTTATTTTTTTTTTATTTATTTATACGTTTTTTGTTTGATGTATATTGCAACGATTTCCCGTCATCTCTTGTCAACTTAGTTTGATAATGTTCCAATATACATCTGCTTTCCACCCTCTCGGGAAATCAACAAATAATACAATGTTTTTTCCTTTGATTTGAGTATTTTAGTTATTTATTTTGATTAACTTCTTTCGTCTTTTTTTTGCTTTTTATTTGTTTACTAGAGGGGCCGCCAGACTTTGTCCTGCCCAGATATTTACCTGAATGGATCTAGAAATATTGGCTTTTCCTATCCCTATCATTATCTCTACCACTATCCCTATTCCCATTCCTATCCCTATCCCTATAGATGTAACTATTTCACACACACACAATTCCACTTTACCATCGATCGATCTATTATTGAGCTTTTCTAACAAAAACAAAAGTTATAAAAATTCGCACCATACAAAATATATAGGAAAATAAAATTTTTTTTCAGGAATTTTTCGGAAATTTTATTGGGTATTCTCCTATTCTGGTCAGAGAACAATCTGAATTAGTGTCAATCATCCAAATCGGTGCAGGCGTTCTTGAGTTATGAGCATTGGAACTAACGTCACTTTCTTTTATATATATAGGTTTGTTTTTATTGTTTTATGTTGCTTTGTTTGCTTGTTCTGTTTTTTCAATTTAGTTTGACCAGCAAGTTTTGTGTACTTTATTTTGATTTTTGTTGGAACGATTTTCCGTCATCCCTTGTCAAGTTTGGTTTTGTGACAAACCGGTTTCGGCGTTCTACCATTTTCAATGCCTAGTTTCGTTCAAGGAAAATCGTTCCAACAAAAATCAGCTTACTACCCTGTCGGAAGATCAACACAACAAAATAAATCAGTACTTTATTTTGTTTTTCACTTCCTTTGCTAATTTATTTTATTTATTTTGTTTGTTTGTCTCGTTCGCCTTCCTTGTTGGTATATTATTATGTTTATTCGTTTGTGTTTGTTAATTTTGTTTGTTTTTTTTTCTTCAGTTTGCTCTTTTTATTCAGTATGACTTGCGTGTTTCTACTTTGTTTTTTATTCGTTTATTTTGTTTGTTTCTTTTTGTGTTTACTTTGTTTTTTTTTATTTATTTGCTTTTTTTTATTGTTTTTTGCTTGTTTTTTATTGCCCATTCTAGTTTTTTTTGCCTATTTAGTTTGATCTCATTGCTTCGCCTGCTTTGTTTTTTAACTCGTTTTCCTTACATGATTTGTTTATTTGGCTTTTCCGTTTATTTTATACATTCTTTTTTTTTTTTTTGGTTTGGTTTTTTCTGTTTTTGCGTTGCTTAATTTGTTTTGTTTGTTTGATTGGGTTTGTTTGCTTTGTGTATTTTTTTTTATTTGTTCTATGGATTTGTTCAACGATAAGACAAAATTCATATCTCTGTACAAATTTAACTTCGTTTGTTATACAAAGAAGATTTTCGAAGTTACATAACATTCTCACACTATCGTTCTCTAAACTGGGATTAGAGGTACTCAGATACTCGCATGAAGTTTTGCTGAATTGTTCTCAATAGACTGCCTTTTAGTTAGTAGAAGGTTTGGACTATCATAGACGAGTGGGTCAGTTTTTATATCGGTCATTCATCCCAGTTTATGCAACAAGCTTTATCCCAAAATTCACAGCCGAATATGAGAAGTAAAAGCGCCACCGCACTTCCACTTACCATTTTGCTTGCCTAACTACAAAAGCATATTTTGTTTGGCTGTCTAAATTGAAAAGACGAACATGCAATATGATGATTGGCAAACACCGAAGAAGCAAAGCTTGTAAATATTTACGAGTTCAAAAGCACATCAAATTATCGTGACAAAAGTACGTTTACAGCTCTAGAGTTATACCCAGCTGTATGTTAAAAAAGTGCGAAAATAATGCGGTCTTAATAATGTATCCTACTGAAATAGATTCAAATTTGATGTTGTTCATGAGTCTGCATCTATTTCCAAGCTGTTTCCAACGTCCCTCGTTTATGCAATATCTAACACAGCTGGGTATAAAAAACTGCATTAACTAACAAAGCGCATGTTTACTATCAAAAGTTCATGTTGTGGATGTCATTTAAAAGCTGTAAATAACGCTAATAGGATTACAAAACTGCGCCTCCCGCAATGTGCACCACTCGCACACGCACACATCTTCACATGTGCACGCATATCTTTGTGTTTTTTTGTTGTTGTTGAATAGTTTTGGTAGCAACTTTTCACATTCAAACGTATCACTCGCGTGATCTTTTCAATTAACAAACATGACAATTGTCTGATATCGCTGATTGTCAGTAGTTTGACTTGTGGTGACGATGGCGATGGCGTTGATTTGATTAAAACTGTCAATGTGCGATTGCGCATGCGCACACTTACAGAGCACCACCACACAAAAGGCGAAGCTAACATTTCTCGCATTACATTACTACAGCGTATCAGCTATGAATTGTCATTGATGAGATGGTTGCATTTATTTGCATTTTGTATGGAGATATTTGAGTGCCATTTTCATGAACTTCCTTTGGCTTATTGAAAGTGAGATTGCATAACAAACCACTTTGGTTATTATACTCGATAAGCTTTATGTAGGATTTTGTGAATTTCCAGACTGCTAGTAAATGCAACTATTTCACTAAGATTAGCTTTATAGGGGAACTTATTCAAAATAAATCATGTCAAAGGAAACACATAGAAGAGATGAGGAGGAACCCGGAAATTTGGTAAGTAGGTAGCGTACTTTATTTTAAGGGGACTTTTACAGGGCTGCCACCTTTGACATTTTCTTTTTTTGAATGAGACATGATGTGCCAATATCGGTATCAAACGAAAGGTTTTCTAGGTCGTATTTCAGCAAAAATATTCCTGGTAGTTTTACCATATAAGATTTCCAGCCAATCCGAAAAATGCCTAGCGAAGCTCAGTAACCCAGGTACCGAAGTTAATGTTACATTATCATCGGATTCCAAACTTTTTTGAGGTCGTACTTCGCTAGGGACGAGAGTGGTTTACAGCCTACCACCCATTGGCCGTTGCTTGTTTCTTAAAACTCTCGAAAGACTTAAGTACTCTCACATTTTCGAAAATCTTTTGAGGCTGTCATCAGCTCAGCATGCAACTTAAGCACCGCCCAACTGAGACTACTCTGCACAAAGTTCAATACTGTTCGACTGGAAACGGTCTTTTCCCATGGTATCAAAACCCTGCGGTCGAGCCTTATAAGCTCTAAGCTTGAAGCTAATAGGGGTCTACAAGAAAAATGTAGTAATACTCTATGGTATACCCCTCGAAATGATCAGTGCGATCTTTAATAGAGCCCTATGGAAGCTGGGTTGATGGGATCAGATCACTTGGCTCAAAGTACTAACTTCTCCACCACTTAAACAAACATCTTAAGTTTTAACTTACCTTCTGTAATAGTCAAACATTGACACATAAGCATAATGTAGAGCATAGAGCCTAGCGGGCTAAAACAAAGCTACTTAGTATTGTACAAATCCAAACCTACAGGGAACTGCTGTGAGGTAACTTACGTGGACAAGATATGAGGCGAACTACATGGATAACTTTTACCTATCCACCCTGAACACCGACATACCAAATGTATGCACGGCATGCGGTGTGTCTCCCATGACTCTGACCATCTATTTATCTTCTCAATTGACCGGTGTGTCTCGCTATGACACTAGCCATCTATTTATCTGCTCAACTTAGCCGGCTCTTAGCCAACGCTTTTGAAGGCACAAGTTTCATGGGACTTCCGTTAAAAGAGCTTGATGGCAAGGAATGTGACAACTAGGCAGGGCTAAGCAACGCTAACACAACAACAACAACGAAAACATGCTTTGGAACTTTGAGCGAGCTACATACATACCTGTGGCGAATCCTATAGAGGATCTGGCCTCTGCCGCCGATTGAATTTTTATCAAGTAAACGGCCTCAGGGGGTGCACTTATCAATCAAAACAGACAACATTTGTCCAAGGACAGTGTTCGACACACTATAGAATTCTCTTTCCCACTAGGAAGGATTGGGGCAATATGGGGAGCTTGCTGGGAAATTCTACATTTCAGTAGGTGGAGTGGGAGCAAGAATATTTCTAGAGAGTGAGTGTGTGGTAATAAGGTACGATTTTTATCTGATAGTGCAGAGATTAGTCAATGGTCAATTAATCCGATATATCATTTCTCTAATATTTTAATTCTCAGGACCACTTTAGGAAGCCTATTATGTTGTGCTTTTTCGAAGAAGTACGATATTCCACGACTCTCAAGATTAAAAGCAGTCACATAGGGGAGTGGACTATTTGGGGGCATGCGACATGGATGGGACTGTAGCACAAGGCCTTGAGTCGGAGCTGAAATGCTTAGAAAACCTGAGCATTTTCTCAAATATTTAAACTCAACGGTATGGGATTGAATTCTCATTTTGGCCTTTGAGCATTTGTCAGGTTGCTTCAACATTCCCACTGTAGTTGCTATCAATCAATTTGATTTGCATACATCTCTGACGAACTTTAGTCGCAGCCATGAACTATTACTCAATCGCTTCAATTTCCCCTCAAGGCAATTGTCCGGTCCATCTACATACGCGGATGCGCTGCAATCAACCAGTTTGATGTACAAATAAATGGACTTAACTCAATTTCGTAATTTATTGCGTCAGTTGCACTCGTGAAATACTTTTTTTATGTCATTTTAGTGCGCAAAGGCCGTGCTACGAATGGCATGAAAAATACCCGTTAGTCCAGTCCATCGTCAGCTGTTATTAGCGGAATAGTGCAAATGTTGGTCCACATGGAAATGAATTATTGCAACATTTATCGTTTGTCTGACTTCTGGTTACCTCTGTTGCGTAGTATGTCTCTCCCTTTCTGTTAACCTTGAAGTGAAATGTAAATGTGCGAGTGTGCTTACATAAGGAGGCATATGTGAAAATCGAAAAACAAGAAAAAGGTAAACTGAAATCAAACCAACACGTCGTAAGCGACCTCATAAACAGCGAACAGTCTTGTTTCCTTATGAGCTACTGAAATTTTGAACATGAAGATGTCTTACGGCAGCCGCTGTGGTGTGGAGGCAGTGTGTGGGTCCACCACACCTAAGGTCTCAAGTTTCTTCGTTCGCGGAGACTTTGAAAGTGAAATGATATAAAGCTATTTTACGCAAAGTCATTTCCTATTAAATATATCTATGATCCTTTTCAAAATCTTTCGTATAAAAGTGGGCGTGCACCTTAACCGATTAGGATCATTTTTTTCCGAAACATTTCTTGTATTAATATAAATATGTGTGCTTAATTTCGTTTCGATATCTTGAACGGTTTTTGATTTATGATTAATATTATTTCTAAATTTCACTTAATAAAAAGTGGGCGGTGCCATGCCCATTTTCAAAAATTTCTTTGAAAAATGTATTTTATGCCTCAATCTCAATGTATTCACCAAATTGTATCCTTACAGGTGTATTATGTACTGAGTAATCACTTTTTTTGTGTTTTCGAAAATATTCTATATATAAAAAGTGGGCGTGGCTATCATGTGATTTCGCCCATTTTGAATAGAGCTCGGAGATGAGTGCCAGGGAAGCTGCACACCAAATTTCATTAAGATATTTAAAAATTTACTCAAGTTATCGTGTTAACAGACGGACGGACGGACGTTTTGATATATATAAGTCAATATCTATCTCGATCCGTTTATGCCGTTACATACTGCCGTTAGGCCACTAAAGTTTAAATACCCTGTGTCCTTGGCACTACTAGATATATTTAGGTGATGAAGGAAGGTTAAGTAATCAGCTGTTTCTATACAGTCACCAGGTATTGAATTCGGCCTGTTATAATCTTGCGGGAATGTGAGAGACCTTGCCAAATTTTAGTTTACCTTAGGATATTCTGAAGTTTTTGAACATTCGGAAATTTGTATTTTTTAAGACAAGGGAAAGGAACGTTGAAATAAATAAGGGCCACATTAAAACACATACTCAGAAGGATGATTTCGGTTGGACTGTTAGTTCTAACTCATCCTAATTCAACTTTGACTGTTATTGCTTTTTAGCCGTGAAAGATTACTGTCAAAACTGAAATTAGAAAAAACATATCTTAAAATGATTTTCAACTGTCTTTTGTCATAAGTTTCATATTTCAAAAACATATCCAACTTAACTTAAATTTTATCTGACCTACTTCCACTGTAATTTAAATACATCAAAGCAAAAATAGTTTTATAAACAAGTTTTATTGCTAGTAAAATTTTTTTTAATATTTCATCCCAACAACAATTTCTGTAATATAGGCACACTCAAAAAACTCTTCCTTTAAACTAAATTTATATATATAAACTCCGACTTTTTTTAATATTTCAGGTAAAAAACTTTGAAGACTTGAGAAAATCTCGAATAAAATCGGCCAATATACAAAAAGTACAAAGCTTGCCAGCGGTCAAAGGTGTCCATGTGTATACATTTGCTTTGTAAAAAAGAAAGAAGTAAACAAAAGCCATGTCACTTCAGTGCGTACAAGTGTTGAATGCCAATGTTGGTGGCAAAGCTGAGTGATTGGGGGCATTCCAAAAAATTATGTAAAACTTTTTTTGATCACATACCACGATCGAACGATTTACATTGCTGTAATAGCTTACATACATAAACACGCAAGTGCGCATAATCGCTAAATATGTTCGATGTAATTTGATCTACTGGAAAAGAGCCACTCAATAATGTTGCTGCCAGCACTTGGCTGTTTGGCTCTGTGTGGTGTATATTTAAATTTGTACATATTTACTTCCACTTCCCCGCAGCAACAATTGCTTTCGTTGATTACGCACTATAACATTTATGCATGTGATGATGTAAAGAGAGAACACAATGTAAGAGTTTAAAGCTGAAACATGACAAAGGTGTAAAAAAGTAATTTGCAAATACGCATTTTTTACAAGTCAACATTGTAGCCCATGCACCACTGTGACGTATATATATGTATGCAAATATGTCTATTAGACTCAACAAAAAAATAGTTTCGATGTTTAAAGATCTTTCGGCTAGTTATGTCCCACTTAACGGAGTTGTCAGTGAAATTTGGCTTAGCATGCGTGCATAGAAATTCTTTCTTGACTGCTTATTTATATGTGAAGCTCTGTTTATGTGTATGTGTATGCAAGTGTATGCTCTTAACCGGCCAACAAACGAGCAAAATAAAAAACTGTGTTTATAATAAACATACAGAGTTTTTACATAAACAAAATTTAGCGGTTAGTGTAAGGTAACACAAAATAAAATATTATAATACAATATAATATAATATAATTTAATATAATATAATATAATAAAATAAAATGTAATATAATATAATACGGGTATAATATAATATATTATAATATAATATAACATAATATAATATAATATAATATAATATAATATAATATAATATAATATAATATAATATAATATAATATAATATAATATAATATAATATAATATAATATATAATATAATATAATATAATATAATATAATATAATATAATATAATATAATATAATATAATATAATATAATATAATATAATATAATATAATATAATATAATATCTCTCTCTCTCTATGGCGCGATATACAACAGGTATATCATCATAAACCTCCTAAGAGATTTTTGCGCCAAGCTTCTCTTCCAATTTGTGGTGTGCCGATTTGAATTTTCCCTACAAATTGGTGGGACCTACAGTTTTTTGCCGACTCCGAACGGCATCTACAAAGGAGACGAATTTTTGCTGAGAAGCCTGTCATGGCAGAAATACACTCGGAGAGTTTGCCAAACCACTGCCGAGGGGCGACCCCGTTTTGAAAAACTTTTTTCAAATCACTTTTGATGTTACCTGTACCAGGGCTCGAACCATGGACCTTCGGTGTGGTAGGCCGGCAACACTACCTTCACACCCGAGATTTGGACCTATATTAGCAGTTACGTGCTGTCGTATAGAATTAAAATTTTTTGTGGTCTCACAACAAGTGTAGCTGAAAATCTTTTTTTATAATTTGAGAAAAAGGTTTGAAAAATCCTGGACCTGGACTAACAAAAGGTTTCAAACCATTTTGGTTTTTTTTTTTGCGCAAGGAGCGCACGGGTCCAGCTAGTATAATATAATAAAATAAAGTAAAATGAAATAATATTTGAATTTTCCAGAATTTGAAAAGTAACTTTATAAAAACCCAGCAGTTTCTTTCAAAATTTTGGTTCCTCCTTTCCCTACTTAATGTGTGCTTTTTTTAATAATTTTCCAAAGTACGAACGTGAAATTAGAAAGCCATATCAGTGTTTAAAAGTGTATTGCTCTGAAAGGGCCCACCTAACGAAACATTTTATTCAGAACTTTTTGGAGAGAATTTAATTTTGTGCAGAACCGTATGCAGCTAAATTTTCTTACCTTTACTGTTTGCCAGTTTTAAAGCGAAAATTAAATAAATTGTAAAATATAAACTATCAATGATAAACCCCTAACAGCTAATAATATCATATAATAAAAAAAAAAATTTTGTCTCAGTCTAATGTAAATCACCAGCCATTGGTTTCAAATTACACTGAAATATTGCATAAGAAATGGAAATACTTAAATTTTTTTATTATATTTTTTTTCGGTAATATATCAAAATGAAGTGATAGCACTCAGATACATAAATGGCCATCAGGCACATCAGCCATATAAATCATATATCGAGCGAAAATTATGCAAATTTCTCTTTGTTAATAAAGTATATAATTTTTTTAATTGTTTTCTGTTGTTTTACAAATTTGGCATCGATTTCATAAATGCTTAATTATTAATTGACAGTTACAAAGTGGTTGCCGGTTGCTTTTGGTGCGATGGTCTCACCCTCTTTTTTCTTTTTTGATTATCTTTTGTTTTTAGCTTATGACGCCTTATTGAAGCCTAAACAAAAGATGTGTCTTACTTTATATAGCCGGTGATCCTCTTAAGGCACTTAGGGAAATACCAACTGCTTATAAAATCGTTTGGCAAACGAAAAAGTGTTGAATACTGAGCGGATTTGGTAACATGGTCAAGTAAGGAAGACTAAGCTGTTGTGAAACTGAGCTTTCTTGTTCTTTAATTATAAAGGAAAGCTTTTTATAAATGTAAAGGCTTTTCACTGTATATCACTAACCAATTTGCAATCACAACACCTAGCTAGTAGAGTCTTTGTCTCGCTAGAAAGTGTGAACCGGCATTTCATTTTCCAGTTTTCCTTATCTGATATATTTCGGTTACTAAGGTGATAGACTACAGTGTCCCGCATCAATGAAAGAATTTGGTAAAAACCGTTTAGTCTGTCTTTGTCCAAGCTATTGTACGGATATTGTTTCCCCATGGATCCCCTTCTTTCCCATTCTTCCCTTTAGATGGATAGCAACCCGTGGAACGATCATTGAGCTGTATTTGCTTGTTTAACAGCCTGATGTTTAACAGATGATGTATCGTGATCCCCTCATCTGTCTAAAAATGTTTTTAGGCTTGAAAGCCTTTCCAATTTTTCCAAAGCCATATCTAAAATGTTGCTCCGAAATTGTCTCTATACCTTTTAGGCGGAAATCGCCAGGTCTAATTGGTCTATATGACAAAGCACATGTCGGGGCTCCCTGGTTTTGTGGCTTGGTAGAACAGTAGTTATTGCTATGTTTTAACTTGCCTCCTATTTTTTAGAAAAAAGCTTACAGCTGTAGGCTTTAAGCTTTCAAGACGCGGATTTTTCGTTTACAAACCGTTTGAGAGTAAGCTTTATTAAGTCGAAACGGTTCATTGATTATAAGCTTATAAAAGTACAAATTTCAAAGAAAGTTTTTTATAAATTGGTTTTGCTAGGATAAAATTCGTTGGGAAAACTCCTCTGGATAACCACAAAAGAATCTGCCAACCAACCAGGTAGAGTACGACCGATGCAGGTTTTTTTCAAGGCCGATGCCGAATGCGATACCGATGCCGAAAAAATTAAAATCCAATTATGTATGAAGCACGTATGATGAGAAAATTTTACAGAATCAGCCAAGAATCTGTTAAAGAAAAAGCCCAATGCCGATTAATCCGTGGGACGCTACACCCAGGTAGCATAATTTTTAGGCGGATATCATAATGCCAGCAAAACTCAAATGGAAACCAAAATAATTGAGTGAAACTACTGTATATTGAGCTCTAATCAAGGACTTCCATCAAAGACGCAACCGTTTAAAACCGATAAATTTTTTCGAAAGAGAACCTATAACCGTTATTTTTATCTGAAAAAGAACAAAACCGAAACCGTTTCAAAGGCGGAACCGGTCTAAACGGTTGTGACTTTTTTTAAGGTTTTTTACTTCATTTTGTGGACACAGTTTCTTTTACAAGATGATGATCGAGCAAGCTTACAAAAAATGCGGTCGAACTAATAAGCCAAACTTTCTTTTATTAATATCTGCACTAGTCTATTTTTTTAGAGACCTAAAAGCTTTTGAATTTAAAGACAAGCTCTTTTTCAAATTTCGAATTCTTAAAAAGCCTAGAATCACTGCCAGATACATGTCTATAGAGTCGACTGAATACAGATATCGATCGAGAAATCTAACTGTTTTTTATAAACAAAAATTGTTAATTTCTAGAATTTATTTTGGCTAAATTTTATCAATACATGGCATGAACAATATTTATTATAAAATTCGAGAAAATCCTTAATGTCAGCAGGAAAAAAATTCCCAAAAAATCGAACCTATTTTAAACCACTTGAAGTTTCTAGCTAAGTAATAAACTTAATAAATTTTGTATTCGTTGCATTTTCTTTATTTTGAAACCGAAATTAAAACATGTAACAAACCTGCAACCGAAACCGGAACGTTTACTTAATCGGTTTGGCACCTTGGGTCAAATTAAAATAAATAAATAAGAAGTAATAAATTTATATCTCTCATTATAGCAAGTTTACTTAAAGTTTTTTTTCGAAAAACTTTTAGAAAAATTCATCTTTGGTAGAAATTTATTATTTCGTCCCACATTAAAGTATACGCCACTCTGCGTGTGTTCCATATCCAATTGATACTTTGTAAATATTTTGCTCTTAGTCACTCACAAGTCTGTCAAAATGCCATAAAAAATGTGCACTCCTTTGGCTGTGTGTGAGTTGAGTACGCATCAAAAAAAATAATAATAACATTCAAACTTTTATTTTATTTTTTGTATAAAACAATAGAAGATATTTATGTGCATGTGTCTGTATGAAAGTTGTTAAAATACGAAATGTGTGCCATAACAAATAATGCTGCCACATGGTTTAGTGACCCCAAATGCGTAGCGAAGCATTCGTTTGCCAGCTTAGGCGCCGAGCCTAAGCTTAAAAAGCCCCAAAAAGCATTAACATGTGCATAAGTACAGACGCAACATTTTCATTATAATTATGTATGAGCATGTGGAATATGCAAATACCTACTTCATAGCTGGCCATATGAACATCTCTTTTAGTTTTGTACCACATTTCACTTGCCGGCTCGTAAACAAAAAAACACAAACACATTTGATGTTTGTTATGACAGCCCGGTTGTCATATTTATAACAGTCGCACGTACATAAAAATACAAAGTTAACCATAAATTAAAAAAAAAAAGTAATTACGCGGAATACACAGCTGTTGACAGGCGCGGCACATCGCACCAACAACTCCATCATCATGCCTCCTCCACATCCGCTCATTGGAGACAACGCCCGCTAGTTGTCTGCGTTTGGTTTCGTTTCGGTTTGCATATCGGCATGATGAACATGATGAATCATTTGCCGGGAGTCCACAGTTCTTTCGAGTCCCATTTGTGTGTCCATACACAGGTACATAGCTCTTGCTCCCCCCACTAACATTCAAACGAATAACTAAAAATTCTGCAAAAATAAAAAGCAAAATATACAACACTTTTTGTTATCTATGGAATGCAATAATTTAAATATTTGCTCATTTCTATTCACATTCGCTTTGAACATAATTTAGGTACTCAGTAAAATGCGTTCCATGTGGCGAAAGTAGCACAAATGCCAGCCGCATTAGATGAAGTAGATACGTACGTTTTTCAACAAGCGTACAAAGACTCTAGGGATGGCGGATAAGTCAAAGTAAGCAAACTAAGATATTTCTCGAGAAGTTTTAATATACAAGTAACTGCTGATAGAACTAATTGACTCATTTCTTCTTTTTGTTGTTTTTTTTTAACTACTTGACTACACTTGAATTCGGATCAAATAGTGTTAAACCGTAATTTTGTTGTTGTTGTTTTAACGACAAAAACACTCCCCGACGGTTTTGGTAAGCTCCGGTACTCCCTTTTGGTACATGCCCAACTGTAACTGGAAAGCTTTTATATGATCAGTGGAACCTTCTAGGTCATGTCACTCCTCTTTCCGTAAGGAAGGAGAAGATTGATGAGAGGTGAGAGGCATCATATCCGTAGATCAATCATCAAATTGCACGTCATTACCTTCTGTGGATCTCAGTTGCTTCTATTGACAAGCATGCCTTACTTCAGGTATATTCTAAGCCCCTGACCCGCTGAGACGAACCCACTTTCTATACGGTTTGAGGCGCTAAGCTAAAGTGACGTTAGGGAGTTTGTTTTAGAGGACATGGTCAGAGGATTGCCTGTGGTGTAGTTGATCTCTGCATGATTTTCATACATTGGGTTTTCTAAGAAGTTATCTGAATAGTAAGTAATTAAGTATTAAAAAAAACGAGGAAAATCGGAGAAATAATCGTTTATTTTATAGCAAAGCTCAGTGACTGTTCCCGGCACCATAATAAGCTCATTAGTAAAAGAAATCGGATTGTCTCAAGCTTGTAGCATTTGCTTAGATAAGAAAACTTTGTACTTCTTGAAGCCTATCGCAGATCCAGATAGTTGGTGGTCATTCTCATAGTTCTAGGAAACCTGCTAACTGGAGTTAGTGAGAAAACATTTAGTTGACAACAGTCAAGTAACCTGCTGATGTGCTGTGAAGCACAACATTATCGGCTAAAGTGAGAAAAAAACTGGCTTAATCAGGGGTCAGAAAAAGTGGTTATGGGTGCGGGTTCTGTGCAGCTCGACAATATAGATCTGGCCCATTTAACATACAATGTGCCCCCATCGGGTTAGGGGCCTGGAAAATACCCTTCAATCTACCCACACCAATTGCTATGGTTAATGAATCTGCTGATGTCCTTTATTGAACATCTTCAAATGATCTTGATGTCAGGTATCTCAAAAACTGGCTTGAAGTGTTCTCCTGATAATCGCTAGAGTAGGTCACTCTTAGAGGAAGTTGGTCACACTGTCTTGGGAGCAACTGCTGCACCAATGCTTGCAGTTTTTTCTGCATGCTGACGCAATGTCCAGCTTTCCTGAGCTGTGGCTGTGAATCCGAAGAGCTTTTTGATTGATTTTCCGTTCATTTAGATTTTTGTAAGTGAACGACGCCCGTGATTGCCTCGGCAATTTCCAACGATATTCTGGCCTTTGCTTGTTCATCCGCTTTCTGGTTGCAATCGATATTGATTAGTTCGCAGAATTTTCTAACAACAAGCCCTTCAAACTTTTAGTATTTCTGATTCAACAAAGAACCGCATTTCGAACCCATCTCTGCATAGAGTACTTCCCCCTCCTTACATATTACCTCTTGTTTCCTATCTCGAGAGGAACCATACCCTAAAGTGTTTATCAAAGTTCAATGAGGCTGAACTTCTATCGGCAGGCCTGTTAAGAACATCAAATTATTACGCTGAAGGAATAAACCGTTGAGTTCGTGTCTCAAAATTCTAAATCCTTGAATTCCAACCCACAAAAATTATGTTGCGTAAGTATTAGCGATACTTATTTGGGGCCTTGGAGCCCAACCCCTCATAGCCAGATTACAAAAAGTACATCTTACTTGAATTGATTACATCAAAAAACAACTGACAGGCAGACGCACAGTCACAGGCAGCGGCAGCAGCAGAAACACATTCAGAGGCAGAAATGCATAACTTTGCTGGACTACCCCTAACGAGCCCAAAGATGTTTACACAACAATAGTCAAAGAACTTATCAACAACACCTCCTTTTGCTTTCTAGTTGCATGGCTAGGGGGTGAGTGCTTCTCGACAAGCCTTTGTACGATTAGAGGAAAGAAAAAGTGCCATCGTATGTGCCGTTTTAGTTCCGCCTTTTTTTTTTACAAAAAATGCGATAAAGTATTTTTATAAACAGTGTCAGTTGCGTACAAATACTGGCACACTTACATACATACCCTGCGGGGAATTCAGTAATAAGTGAGAATAATTTCTGGTTCAGAACTAAAGATAAAGTGGCTAATAAGAACTAGTGAGATAGTAACTAGATTTTCACTAGTTCGAAACCGGCAGTGTAATCATTAAAATTTAATAAAATTTAGTTTCGTGTTTGGAAAAATGTTTTGTTCTTGTAACGTTCTTTAAAGAAAGGTTAAAATTTGAAATCAAAGTTCAAAAAAATTTTTAAAATATTTATCAGTAGGATTCGAACCGACGCGTCTCGCATCACGTATCAATAGTGTGAAAAAAGGTGAAAAAAGGTTACATATGTATACATTATGATAGAATGGATTAAAATGTAGGCTCAAATTATTAGGCGTGCATAAACTAACCGCAATGGTGTGGCGGTAGTGTTGCTGGACTATCACACCTAAGGTCCAAGGTTCGAGTCCTGGGAAAGGTATCATCAAAAGTGCTTTGAAAAAGTTTTTCAAAACGAGGTCGCGACCGTAGGCAGTCATTTGGCAAAAACTCTCCGATTGTAGTTCCACCATGGAAGGCTTCTCCAAATAATTTTTTTTTAATTCTAAATGAACTACATCCCAACTGTCGAAATTTTAACTAGTTCGGAACTGCTGAAAAGGTATTGGAGCAGGGGATAATTTCCACCGTCTAGGACATCGCCGTGTTAAATTCGTCAGTTGATTACATGTGAAAGAGATTGTAGGCGAACTACTTGTAGTTCGAAAGGCACTAGATGCGCACCAGTTCAGAACTAGATACTTTCACCACCGGTATGTGCACACATAGTTGTTGCTAATTACAACCTTTCAAATATTTAACAATCGTACGAACGTCAAAGATAACTGCGTAATGCTGTCTTTTGTTGTACTAGTTAGAAATCTATGAGTTGTTGACTGTGTAGTTTATAGGAAACTTAAGCCAATGGTCGTGTTTAAGCGAGTTGACTTGGCAGTTATGTGACTCATTTTGCCTTAGCGATTATTTAAAGATATTTGCGCCTTATAATTCATGATGTTCGGTTATAACGTCATGCAATTCCTTATTCTAAAAGAGTAAGGTATATTAAGACTTTGAAAAATATCGGAGCTTAATTTCAGAAATGTGCGAGGTCATATGACGATAGTAAGAGAAGTCATATACGACCTAGGAAAGTGGGATGCTCGTAAACTGGCCCTGTTTCCTTGGTCTCATATATGGATGGAATAAAACTGGTAGAAAACCGGAGCTGGTATCTATATATCGAATTTCAAGAAATTGATGACTTTTTGAGTTAACCCCGTTGTCTTTCAGACGGAAATATGTACGTGCAAGAGAAGAATGCGGTAGCGAATGCCTTCGAAGGGTTTTAACCTTTTACGTATTTTCTCTGAAACTAGTTTACGAATGCATAAAAGTCTTCAACGATCTGCAAGCCAAAAATAAGGTTTTGTTGGGTTGGATTTCCGTGAACAAGGAACATAAAGATAATAAAAAAGGCAGTCCTGGGTTAACGGAGAACAAGCGGTGTAGGTGGTGACAGTGATTGGATTGCCTAGAACAAAGACAGGGCAAGCTGTACGAGTATACACTCCCATCAAAAGGGAAACAACTAAATTCTTTAACTGGGCAGAGAGGACCAAAAAAAAGCACTAGGTACTACGGGGAATACTGCAGTCTACGCTATCACCCAAGTAAGCTAAAGATATCAGAAACCAGTCCAATCGTTTTTATTTACGAAATCAAAACAAAGATGCTACCGCTTTCTGTGGCTCTTAGTGCTTTTGTGATATGAAGCAAAAAGCCGGAGGAGGTCTTTAATAAAAAAAAGCTTCTGTGATGGTCTACTGTGCATGAGACTTTTTTTTATTAAAGACCTCCTCAGGCTTTTTGCTTCATATCACTAAAGCACTAAGAGGCCCAATAATAATACTACTGCGACAAAAAATATTAAGCTTGGAGCTCTGCATTCCATGTTCGTTTGGGACTTTATACCCGATTTTAACTTCATGCTGAACATTGATTTACAACAAAAGTTTAGTTTTTGGTTCGAAGCTTTTAACTACAAAAAGTGCTTGTTAAATGCGTACGCATATTATGATGTGACATCTTAAGAAATGGTACGAACTTAAATCAGGTCATGTGTATGTCATGACACAGTCGCTACTTATGATATGATACCATACGACATGGTACAATTTTAAATCAGATCATGTGCATATCATGACATAATACGCCACTCATTTCCTGTCATGAGACTGTATTGAAATGATATTATAATACTACTACTAAATTATATTTCGTTAATTGTAATCGTAATTCATTGTAATTCATCATGGAAATAATGTGTTGACAAAATGTCACATGATTTTATATCACATGATATGTCGCCACTTAATATAATGCGGTGTATTACAAATAGGGCGTAGACTATTTTGGTTTGTTTTGTTCTTTTTTTTTTTTTTTTGAGTTTATAGTTTTAATCGTCTGATCCTCCAATTTCCCCTCTCATCATGCCTATTATGATTACAGAGCAAGATAAGATTTGAGATTTTATCTTATAACTATTATTGAATACTAAACATATATCCAATATTTTTTGGAATATGGTTCAACCGATTTTGGTGAAATTGATATGTAGATAGTGGAGGAAGTTTCATCACTGGATATTTTAACCAGGTTACGTCCTATTTAAAATTTGTTACAGATATGGGTATCAAACAAAATTTAATTGGAGTCGTATTTCATCAAAAAAAAATTATAGGGTTGCCATCCTATTATATGGCAAACGAAATAATTTTGTCTCGAAAAAATTAACTAAGGAAAAATTTCAAAATTCTTTGACAATCAATTTTTGATCATCCTAACGCGAACCCAAATCTAGTAAGATCTAATTTAAATCAAGAAACATAAGAATAAAATATTCATTTTATCAATATATAAGTAAAAGCTATTTGCAATTACCGCTATAAAATTTTAACTTTTATTGAGCTCAATGATTAAACTTGATTGCTAAAAGTAAATTTAACAAAAAAATCTTAAGTACTTACTTTCAAATGCAAGGCAAAAAATGTTAACAAGTTGACTATAAATTACTTTTTTATTTTTATTTAATTGTTCTTCTCCAACAACAACTTAAGCGTTTTTTGCTTTATTTAAGTCGTGAGATTTTCACCGCCTTATTAAAATAACCACAGCCAATCAGCGGTTTAACTCCCTGCCAATTTGAGAAAATCTCGTCGCCTGCAGTGCGAAATCGATGGGCATTCACAATGCCAAACAATCATTTGAAAAACAAATATTCTACTATAATCAAAGTCATTACCCGCAACAATTCCATTAAAGAGCCGCAGTGTTGACGATAAGCTGAACAAGCACCAGGTAGCCAAGCGTGTACTAATACTCATACTTGTACTTAGCCATGGAGTTGAGTTAGCTTTGGTATTTGATTGTAAACTGAAAACAATGGAGGCGAGCTCATTGAAGACAATCGCGCAGAAGCGGCAACAGCGATAGTTGAAAACGTTTTACAATCACCAATTGGTGGAAGTTGTTATTGTTGCTAATGTTTTTGTTGTTTTTTGTTTTCTTATATTGCTAGCTGCTGGCTGCGCAGTTGTGGCAATCATGAACGCTCGTTAAAATAATTATTTGCGCTAACTCGGCCAGGCCAATGAGCAACAAGGACAGCGAACACGGAACGATGGACAAACGTCGCGGGCAACAGGCAACAGATGCCACGCGTAGCTAAAATTCACGTTTATAGCACGAAACAGTAAAAAAGCAATTCAAGTATGAAGTAGCATAAAATGTAGGGTGAAACATTAAGCAAACTCCCACAACAATTTGCGGTTAACTCTGAAGCATTAACAACAATAAGAAAACCTAAATACAGCAGTAGCAACACTGTACCAGAAAAATGCTAAGGCCGATGCAACACAGGTACTAGTTATCCTTGCCCACCAATTTGTTGTTGCTTTAAATTATCGGCATTCACGCTCATCGGGTTTTAGCGATAACTGCCTCAAAACTTCGGAGAGTGGATTTTAGTTGCCTCCTACGGAAGGTGGAAAGAGATGATGTGTGGCGGCGACTTATCAGATTTGGCGTATAGTGGAGATCTGATTGAGGGCACTGATAAAGTACAATTAGCTTGTCGATGATGGGCTGGTGAGAGTTGGGCGATCGTGTTTCTGGAGTGGGGAGATCACGCTTAAGTTATTATCTGGAGTCTTATGAAATATGAATTAAAAATATGAGAGATGGAACATGACGAACTTGAGCAGAAAAGGTAAGATTACTAGTAAGTGAGTAGTCAAAACGATGCGATATACCTAGTCGTTAACAAGTCGGCGGCTGTGTGGAACATAACTTCATTTTAAAATATAGTAAAAGTAGATAGGTCGTTTTTGAAAAATATTCATTCATATACCCTGAAGATGCCAAATGAGCGCCTGTGTAACAAAGCCCTACTCGTAAGTTAATTGCGTATTCCCGTATCTATAGGTGTTTGGTCGTCATAGATGAGCACCTTTAATTAAAAATTTGTATAGATAAAAATTCACCGTTTTCGAGAAACTTTTAAAGTACCATTTCTTTTGTTTTTTTTTTAAGATTACTGAAAATAATTTATAGTAACATAGAACATTTTCATTACCAGAACAGTGCTGCTGCTTACTGAAAACCTGACAGTAAAAATTACTTTTTTACTGATAACGCCACTGCATTTAAATTACCACTAAAGCTATACTGACCAAGGGATATAAACAGAATTTCATATTCACATACTAGTTCAAGGTAATATTACAACAAATAACTTTTTACTGTAATTTTTTAGATAATGCAAAACACATTGCACTACTAGAAATAAACTACTGTAAATTTATCTTTTTTAAGTGAGCAATAGAACTCCACTGGCAGAGCTCTTTGTAATGCGCTTTCAGTAAGCACTGCAATTTTTTTGGTAATGCAAAACAAATTGCATTACAAGGAATAAATTATGGTTAATTTAACTTGTACGGTAAGCAGTAAAATTTTACTAGTAAAGCAAACGTTTTTCCTCGCATGATGAACTTTTACTGTTTACTACTCTTTGTAATGCACTGAATTTTTATTGCATGATGCCCATGGCTGCATTACACACAAAGTAATAGCTGTTTTTGTTCTTCCATATTTAATAGGTTCTTCTTATTTTTTTTATCGAAAAAAAAATACCTTGAAGTTTGCTTACTTGATGTGCCACAAATGCCAAAATTATCCACTAAAAGTTCTTGTCGGAGGCGGCACTTATAGAACAACCTTGACTACAGCAGCTGTAAAGTGTGTGCGACTTTGATGTGCTGCAGATCAATAGCTAAAGTGGCGTGCGGCTGTAGTCTGTTGTTCTAACAGTGGCAGTGCTACTACAAAGTAGAAAAGACAACGAAATACGACCGTGATTGAAACAGCTACTTCGCAAACCATATGGCAAGTCAGTAAGGTATGCAGACAATCAGTCTTTGGCTGGAGTAGAACACCTTTCAAGTACACTTTCGGTGCATTGGAACAACACAATTAGTGGTTGTTTGTTCGTGTAGTTCAAGTGCGTAAGTCTGTATGTTAACTCTACCCAAGGAAATATGCAACAGTTTCGGTGACAAAGCATTTTGTTAGGGGATATGTACTGCTATTATTACAAACGTATATTGTTAGTGGACTTTATAAAAGTTATGAGCGTTCTAAAATAAGCATTACTTTACTCTACTCCAAAAGAAAAAAGAAAATTTTTTTTAAATTTTTTGAATATCCTTAAGCTGAGGTTGTGTATGAACATGTATTCCTGCCTTTATAACATGGAGATATGGAAGGCAACTAAATTACCTACCATATGTCAGATATAGTACATCCCTTCATGCAAGCAAGGCTAGATAGATAACTGTATTTCCTAGCCACTCTAGAGTTTCAAGAAAAGTATGGTGCTATGAAGTTTCAGACTCACTTTTAAGATCCCTCCTATATTGGGTATCTGAACAGCCAAGTAATTTCACAACTGCTTTTAAGAGTTTTCCACCTTTCAATGTACTCTTCCTAGTTGGCATAAAAATATAGATTCCTCTAATTTGTAGCTGAAAAATGGTGCAGAATTTCACAGGTTCATAGAAAAGTTTGTATTTATCGCACCTTAAACCATGCCTTTGTATGCTTTCACACTACTTTCCTCTACCAGCCCCCTTTAGAACACAGTTCTTCGAATACTTTCTTTATTGGTTTAGTGTCACTTACACAGGAAGGAAATATTTGCGGTTTGAATCGATTGATGCGTAATGGTGCCACAGACTGTGGCCACGCAATGTGGATAAATATTTGTTTTAATACACTTCCCTGGGTCACAAAGGAACATGCGACCAATGTCAGTTTTGATCTCTTTGCATGGGTTAACGTGATCCCTTTTGTTTGAGCATATCCTATGAGGAGACTTGTTGGTCTCTTTTATGCCTAAACGGGTAGTGTCGGATAGATTCCTTTTGTTCCCTTACGGGTACGGTCGGACAAGTTTACTTTCAACATCCCAAAGTAGGCTACAGAAACTAAAATCGACTTACCTATGCCTATAACGGAATAATTGGGATCAATTGTAGCCCACTTCAGACAAAATTTATTGATCGCGGATCAGTTCCTTTAGCTATCAGTCGCACGATTTTTTGCAGGGAATTTATACTGAGCTGAGCACGGCCGCCGTGGTGTGAAGGTAGTGTTGCCGGCCTACCACACCGAAGGTCCATGGTTCGAGCCCTGGTACAGGTAACATCAAAAGTGATTTGAAAAAAGTTTTTCAAAACGGGGTCGCCCCTCGGCAGTGGTTTGGCAAACTCTCCGAGTGAATTTCTGCCATGACAGGCTTCTCAGCAAAAATTCGTCTCCTTTGTAGATGCCGTTCGGAGTCGGCAAAAAACTGTAGGTCCCACCAATTTGTAGGGAAAATTCAAATCGGCACACCACAAATTGGAAGAGAAGCTTGGCGCAAAAATCTCTTAGGAGGTTTATGATATATCGCGCCATATAGAGAGAGAGAGCATAGTTTACAGAGTATATTAATTTTATTGGGCTAACAAATAGGTCGTAACTGCAAAAACGAATCGGGATGGACAAAGTTATGTATATCAAAGTGTTCTGGAGGAAAAAAGATATTCATTAGTTGAAATTTGGCATGCCGGTTTATGGGAACTATGGCTATTTACAATGTGCGACATCGAATGATAGCCACGCCTACTTTTTATACATAGAATATTTCGTAAAATACAAAATAAAATCATTACTTAGTACCTAATACACCTATAATGTTCAAATTTGCTGGGTAGATTCGAATTGTGTATTTTTTTTTTTTAATGGGCCTACTTTTGATTGAATAAATATTATCAATCATGACGGAAAAGTCAATATCATATCAAAATTCAATACACAAATTACCCTTATTACAAGAAATATGCGGAAGAAAAATGGTTAAGGTCCGCGCCAAATTTTTTATGAAAGATTTTTAAAAGGATCACAGACAAATATTTAAAACATATAAATTTTTAATTATGGGAGTGGTTGCGCCCACTTTTTACAACGAACTAACTTATCAACTGGCTACTGAATTCGAGTAACAATCATGCGCAATACTGATTTTCTAGGCTCGCTATTTTCGCGGTTAAAGCTGTTTCCAAACTAGACGAAGTCCAGCACAGTATCAAATTTGTATCTGTCAATAGTGTTGTCAAAATTGTCTTATATGTAAAGATGCTGTCATGCCACTTAATTAAAAAAATAGTATTTAATATCGTCCAAATCTTTTAAGCCAATTATATGTCACAAGTTTGAAGTATAACTTTCAACTATTAAAAAGTAAGAGTTAGCTTCCACTCCATTCAAATACCCTCGTCATAAATGTAACCTACGTAGACGATTTACGCTAATTCAATATATTTCAACCATTTAAGTCGTTATTTATTTGTTGCGGCTTTCTTCTTTTACAAAATCCCTAAACATCATACCAAAGTCGACTTTGAAGCATTTTCAACACTAATACCCATTTTTATGAGGTTAAGCCTATTTAGAGCAGCGCAGGCTTATAGACATGTATATGCATGTATGTGCGTAGATATGATGTGTATCCCAGCAAACATTTGGATTTGGAAAAAGGCAGTTAGAAGTCCTTTCTGGAGTGTTTGGTTTTTTATGAACTTATTTGGGAGTCAGATATGTTATTTACAAGGCAATTTTGACCACAGCTTTCCACTTCGAAACAGTATTTCGTGAAACATAATAATTACGTAAAACAATTGAATATTCTAGCAAATAGGCATTTATGTTTTGGCGACTACATTGACGGCTATGGAAAAACTACTGTCAAAAAAGCTTTTCACCACGTATGGTGAATGTGAAATTTTTTTTAAGACTGTTGCGCCAGAGTTGCCAACGTCTTTCAAACTATCTTTCAAATCGTCTTACGAAATACTTTCAACTGTCTTAGCCAGAATTACAATGCTAGCCTTTCTCATCGTCATTTATGAATGCCTCTCTGAAGCTTATTCAGAAATAATGCCAACCAATATTTAGGAGGAAGCCCTACATATCTTCTAACTTAAAACGAGCTATTCTTGAATTTTAGCCTATTTATATATTGTTTTATCTAATACTTCTACCACTACCTGGGAAACGCCTCAATCGATTTGGATGAAATTTGGTGCTTAGATAGTGTACTACATTTTACCAGGGAGTTGCCACTATGGTTTGTTTTATTAAGGTGGCCAACTACTAGTTTTTTTAGAGAAATTCTAATAAGGGTATCAAGTGAAAGGTATTTCACGAGGTATTTAAAAAATAATTATTTGTATATCGGCTTGCCATCTAGGGTTGCCACCTAATCCAATTATACACATTTTCCTGGATATAACTTTTGACTAAAGGTAATGTGATATTTCTCAAAGCTCTTCTACTTAATGGTTGCCAACTCTCTGAAATTCGTTTAAATACAAAAAAAAATCCATTTAGGGTTGCCACATAATTCTATTATATTTATTCTTTTGTTTATAATCAAATGAGATTTACCAGTATGAGAAAGTATTTTCTGACGTATTTCAACAAAAGTATTTTCTATGCAGAGAAAACAGGATTACCACCTTATCCTGTTGTAGTCATCTTCCGGCATGTCCGTTATTCTCTCGAAACTTCTACTTAAGGGTTGTCAACTGTGTGAAATTTGTTTAAAAGCAAACAAAAATATTTCCATTTGTCGTTAGCACCTAGGGTTGCCACATAATCAAATTATATTTATTCTTTCAATTTTTATATATAGCTTTTACATAGAAAGCATTGGAAGGTTTTAACGGGGTTGCCACCTATCCGAAATTTGTTTAATAATCAAATGAGATTTCTCAATATGGATATTAAACTAAAGGCATTTTCTGTCGTATTTTAACAAACAGATTTTCTAGGTAGTGTTACCACATAGGTTTCCACCTTATCCAAAAAATACAATGCCGAATCTTCCAAATACTACGAAAATAAAACATAAAAGTGTCTCACATTTCAAGACCTTCCAACATAGTTCAAGTTGTATTCAAATGAAAAAAAAATGTTTTCCGCGCTTTCTTTGTGAAATATACACTATTCGTATATGTCTCATAATATCCCTCACATAGGAGTCATGTCTGTGCCTTTAATGATCACAATATTCTATAGTTTCCCACTTCTCATATATATTGACCTCATTGCTGATTCCTACTAATGAGCGCTCCGAAAATATTTGCTGGATTGTCTATGTCTACAAATTAGATTTAAAATTTAAAAGGTTATGTCTCATAATATCCGTCACATAGGAGTCATGTGTGTGCCTTTAATGATCACAATTTTCTATATACTCGTATTCATATTTCTCACATATTTCGGCCTTCTGGTGGATTCATAATAATGGGAGCTTCGAAAATGTTTACTGGGTTATCTATGTCTGCAAATTAGGTTTAAAATTTAAAATGTTCATGCATATATCATGTAATGTAATGTGTCTGTATGTATGTATAAAACACCATCAAACGAGTTGTAATAGAAAAGCGCGCAAATAGAACAGCAAATAGAGCTCCAGTAGCTTAGACAGTAGCATCAGCAGCAATTGACCGCGATTTGGCCTTTCGTTTTATTTGCTCTATTTTTCATATTTAAAACGCGCTTAAGCCCCAGAAATGAATGGCATAAATTGAAATTTAGTGCGACAGTGGTGGACAATTGCGTGGGCCTCTAATCCTTAGACAAATGCATGTGAGACAGAAAGTGAGCGCATTTAAAATGGAAATTCTTGAAAATGGAAAACATAATTGGTCGAAACTGCTTTGTGTGCTGGGAGCTGGGAGCTGTGAGGTCAAGGTTTTGTGTCACTATTTTTGATTTATTTAATATTTTTTACTATTACTTTTTTAAAGTTTTGCACAAAATTCAACGAAATTTAGTTTTCACTACAACACTTGAACGACCACGTTTTGTATGGCTCAAGTTGTGCCTGATTGCCTGCGGTGCTGCTGTCAACATTTATTTTATTACTCCGCGCCTAACAAAGGATACCAGACCCACAATACTGCTGCTGCTATTGCTGCTTTATGCAAATACTTTAACTGGCGTTAATTGAGTCACTAATGGTAGCTAAGTTTGCAGCATTTAAAGGCACTTTTTTTCTTTTTTTTTCTTGAAAAAGTATAAAAGAAGTTGTCAACTTAAGAAATGCGCACGCAGCACCACAATTGGCAGCAGCGCTAATTTAAAAGGGCATTCACACTGCCCTTCAGTTATTTATAGAAAAATCGACAAATGCAGAGACGTTCGCCTGTTCAAGCGCAAGTCAAAGACAAATTTATGTAAGTAAGTCTCTCGCGTATATTAATGTAATCGTTTAAGTTAGCGGCGAAAGCCAGTGAAATGTATTGTGCGCACAAATGCTAAATTCAACTTAATGCCTGACCATTGTGGACGTCAGCTTAGTTGGTATTGTTGCCACAATAATCTTTTGTGGCGTAAACAAATATTTCACACCATCAAGTTTGTCGCTTAAGTCTTTTGTCTTCGCACGTCGCACAGCTGCATCGCTTTTTGCATGTCTGCCATTGTCAGCCAATTTGCATTTCATTTGCAGAGCTTTGCATTTTAGGTGCGCCAAAGCGTCAATATGGCGGATGCAATTGACTGCTTTTTGTGTTGTGATTGCTCGCAGTGAGCAAAGTAAGCCAACACCTAATTGATTAATTGCATGATTTGATTGAAGTCGCATGAGCATGCTAGGAATATGTAAATCTGTAGGTTCATGTACATGTGTGCGCGTTCTTGAGTGCATGTGTTTCTCTCACTTAAATTGCATAAATATCGACAGAAACCTAAATTTACTTATTTTTATGTTTAATTGAATGTTACCCAGTAAACCATGCCGTGATTGATTTGGAAGACAAAAATGCATCAGGTTTTTGGAGAAATTAATTAAACGATGGTTATATGTGCGAGTGTAGGAAGCTGTAAAACTCCAAAAAACTTTGCATCGTCGCTCCGAGACAATTAGAACCTAACAAAAGCCTTTATTCCTCAATAAGACCTTATTAACTTTGAGATTCGAGTCGACTTTGGTTAAATGTATCAACATGCTGCTTTATGATAGGATTGAGGATATCATAATGGAGAGAAGCTGGGCTCAGAGACGACTGAGAAGGAGTACGTCCGAAGTATATGTGCTTTCCAACTCTCTGGGTCGTAGTCGTAAACAGGTTGTGCCGAGATTTTGAACAACGCTGGTGCCCCAAGTGTTGGCATCTGCAGACCACCTTGCAATCCCTGTCAGGAGGAAGTTTTTGGTTACCCTAGGGAATGTTATCGTTGTTGTGCTTCGGCCTGCCTAATGAGCACGATCACTCTGACCAGTAGAAATTGTCTGCACAGTGATTTCAAGTGATCTCTAGCATTGAGCATTTTAGACTCTTAATGGAGGTGATACTCAGATGACATAAGAAGCCATCCGATAGCAGTTCTGATGAAAGTGCTTGGGCAGACTTGCAACTTCCTTCAGTTAGTGTCAGAAAGAAAGATTGGTCTGCTGGTATAAAATAGCTTCTGCTATCAAAATCATATTTCCGTGCAATGAATGGCTCTGTTTGCATTCAGCTCAGGCGTCCAGGATTTGACATTCATGGAAAGTAGGCTCCTCTGGGGATGCAATAAGGAAGACTATATGCAACTGCATGCTTTGGAAACTCCATTATATCTAGCTTTTTACATCTTCCCTAGCAGAAGCGACTATTTTGTGGCGGTCTTTGTTCGGATGTTAATTGTTCTAGTTGTATACCGTAGGGGAAAGTGGGAAAGGGGATCTTATCGAGACAGCTTGGGTCTGTTGGGGTAGGAGAGTTCTCTGTACTGAGTGCGGGTTTAGCAGAATATTTAGGTTCGAAGGCGACAGTTTGCCATACCTAGTGGTTACCCCAAATAACTTGGCGATACAAATTATCTGGGCCCCAGGACATTGAGAATTCCCTGGCAATTTTTACGCTGATTTCATTCTCGAGAGCAGGATGTGGCTTATGTTACGAAGCTGTCTATTTCGGTGAATTTTTGTAAGCTAAGCAAGCGCGGGGCTGACGCCACCTTTTGCCAGCTGTCGAGGCCCTTCTGATCAATTGTCCACGCCAAGCAATCGAACTACTAGGTTTCACTAACACAGACCTCTCCATATTGAAGGGAATTTTGACGAAGGCAGTTCAAGCAGTGCGTTTGAATATTTTGGATATTTCCAGCTGTCTGCGCCCAATAGACTATGTTCAGGTGGGGCCCGCCATTAAGTTCATGCTGAATTGCACAGCTTTTGTAAGGACAGCTCACGAGTATCTAGATCAGGATGTTAACGAATCTCCGAAAGACTTATTCAAAGTCGATGTCGGCCTAAGCCGGAGCTATATCGTTGCAGTACAACGACTTCGATTAGATTACCGATATTTGGATTCATGTTTCCTTTAATTAAGATGAATACTACTTTAAAAGAGATAAGGATACAATGCCCATAGTTTTGTATGTTTGTTTTTAAGGCCTCGAAAGTTGTAATAGTTTCATTCGAACACTGAGCAAAACATGGCGTTTTGAAAATTGGCCTGTACCACCCCCTTTTTTGGGAAAAGCTCAATTCGATGTATCCATATATCAAGACAGTGAAAATAGAAATAAAAAACAACTTGGGGCAACCTCCGGTTTACTGTGCAAAGTTGCCCTCAAACACATTTACATAAACCACTGGGTATGTTGTTACTATATTTTTTTACATATATATTTTTTAGATTTTTTGCTTGTTATTTGTTCGTCACATTTGACTCATGAGGTGTTGAATTTGTGCGATTTTTATTTCAATTCTACAGACTTGCTGTCGCGCTTTTGTTGTGTAGTTGTTATTGTTGTTTATTCGACGTTGAGCGGTGCATACTTGCTGTTACTTTTTTACTTAATAAATGCTTCCAATTCGCTTCAAAGCATAGTTTTCCTTGTCTGTTTTGCATGTGGCATTGCCAATTGATGACTTTGCGATTTGTTCGTGTTTGGATAATTTGAGTGTATTTGCGTTTAATTGCTATACAATTTACATTTTAATACTTGCAATTTGCCTTTTACGCTCAACATTTACGAGTAGAGTTCTGCAACTGTCAAATATAAAACAAAACAAAGTCGACTCGATTAACTTTGGTGTATGTAAAAATATTTTAATAAGGTTTTCTAGGCTGCATATAGGGTTTTCGAAACGTTAGCAGCTAGTTTGATTTATAATTAATATTTTAACCAGTTTGAAATTATTTATTTGCCACTTTTTTGTCAATGTCATATAAGGTTCCATCTAGCGTATTATGCGAAAGGAAGCCGAAGTAAATAAAAAATTTCTATAAGCCTTTGAGCAGACACTTTTTAATATTTATAAAGAAATGAATTCATAAATCAAGAGACAAAGAAAAATTTGTAGGAATTTTTTTTTCGACAATAAAGAACTGTTATTGATTTTATATCCAATTTCTTTTCACAAACTTTTGGCAATTCTCGGCTATTGTCATATTTTCATTTCAACTGTTAAACATATGTCAGCATGTCAAAGTATGAATTGCCAAAAAAAAATTTTATGAACTGATTTGCATTTATAGCTCATGACTGGCATAATTAAAGAGTTCAATCATGATGCATGACAATGGCCAAGGAATTTCGAATATGCAAATTATTATATGGCACATAATTGTGTCGAATAAGCAATGATTTTGTATGTAAGCAAACATATTTAAAAATTATATATGTTTTTATTGCAACAGGTTAAAAAAATACAAGTATACAGTTATTAAAGTGAATAGTAAAATACGTAAATATATATGCCGTAACTCCGCATTTAATTTGCAAGTTCGTTTCTTGCGTCTTTTGTGTTGTTTATGAAGTAACAAGATTTCGAGACTGAAGCGAAATTTTTAAACTTTTTATAACATTCTTAAGCTATTAGTTATTTATTTTACAGCTTTTACTCTTTAAGAATCGGTTTTTCACTTTTTTCTATATTGATACAACCATTTTTACCAAATCTCCAAAGTAAAGAAGAAACCAGAAATCCATACCAGTGTTTAGGGCTTGATTACTCCGAAACGACCCACCTGGCGAACATTTGTATGCATGACTTTTTGTGGGGAATTCAATGCCCTCCTATCCAGCATTTTATGAAATTTTTAATCATATTCGAGCTTTTTTATAGACTCCTGAATGATTTAAATAATCATATTGGGCTAATTTTCTTATCACAAAAAACTCCGTCGTCGGTATAAAATGGTAGCCTGGAAGGGTCTCGTTCTTGGTGCGCCTTTATTACCCCTTTTTGAGAGTCTTGTGGGAATACTTTTTAAGTATATTTTAAACTTATTGAAATTTTTCCTCAAGATATTTCCGAGTCGCTTCAGTGTCATATTTTAACAATTTTTCCAAACATTTGCGAGCCATTTACTGATCGTTTTTCAGTTGTATCTGCAAGCATATATTAGCCTTTTTGGCGCACTTTTTTGTTCTGAGCATTTATTTCATCCTACCTCTAAACATCTACGATCCGTTCTAGAGTTTCTTGAAAGCTATTTTGGAAAAAAATTTCAGTCTTGTACGACACATTTTTCATTCGTATTTGTAAGCACTTTCAAAGCTTTTCCAAATACATGTTTAACTGGTCGCTGACCTATAATTAGATGCAGCTAAATTGTATATGTCAATTTCGCAGTTTTAAAGCAAAAATGGGATCAATAGTAAAAAATCTAAGCTATCAACGATAGGCCTCTAAAAGTTAATATAAAGGTCTGAAATTTTTACAATATTTTTTTTCCCCCCCATTCTGAAAAATATTACCAATATAATTTGGAAATATATATATATTTTTTGGCTCAGTCTTATAAATATGTACACATTCTACTCATAAATCTCACACAGGACACTTGCACCATATTTTATTACAAAAGTAAGCGCATGCGAATATAAAAAGACCCCAGTCACGCCAATAAATGTACATATTTAAAAATAATTTGTAGTTATCAAAAAGCAAAACCAGAACTTTAAGTATTAAAATAACCAGAAAACAAGTTAATAAAACTAAAAGCCGGAATATAATAAGTTTGATAAAAAAATAATAAAAAATTAAATTAATTGCTACACCGAACTGGCTAAAGTAAACAGTTGTCCACCATGTTGTTTTTGTAAACATGTTCAATAAATGTTTATTTACACTACAATTTGTTGTGTTTGTTTTTTATATTTATGTACCATCAAGGTCACTTGTAACCTTAAGTAATGATGCATAAAAACTGCGATAAGTATAAAAAGCAAAAAAAAAAAAAAAAATTTCTGAAAATTTACCCAACGCAGCAACATAATTACATGTGGATAGCGTATTTAATTAGCATGTAAATGTTAACGCAAACATGGGTACGCATATGAAACAAAAAAAAAGGAGCAGAATAAACAAAACAAAAATTAAACATGTTAAAATAAGAATTAAAGTAGCTAAAAAAAATTGTAAACACAAAATAAAGAAACCAAGTAAAATTTTGTATTTATAAACAAACAAGAGTTGAGTAATTATTTGTGCGATTCGCTGAGTGTGGTCAAGTTCCTTTTACATTTTAAAATGGATAAAACCCCTTGTTGTTTTCAACGTTGACAGGCAACAGTACCGACGGAAATAATATCAATTTATCGCCTTGGGATAAAAAAATAAATTTATAGTTTATTTAAATCGTATGACCTTAAAATTCAAGTAACCCCTGCGGGGTAGGGGTTTAGAATATGCCCGATGTAGGCATAGCGGTCGTAAGAGGCGACTAATATGCACAAAGGTAATGAAGTGCAACTCGATGGTTGATCCACGGATATGATGCCTCTCACCTCTCATTACCCATCTTATCCTTCCTTACGGAAGGAGGGGTGACATGACTTGGAAGATTTCAATGGTCATAGATCGCTACCACGACAGTCGGCCAGTACCGCAAGGGAGTACCGGAGCGTACCGGGTTCAAATCCGGCCAAGGACTGTTAATTCGGCAACACTCCCCAAAACCTTCGGGGAGTGTTTTTGTCGTTACCACAACAACAACAACCTTAAAATTCACAAAAATTGCTTTAATCATTATTCAAAATTGGATCGCCTTTTTATAAAAAAAAACTCAATTTATAGAATTGAATTAGGGTCGTGCAAATAATCAATTAATTGAACATGCCCAAGTTTGATTAATTAATTAATTAGAGAGTAGTTATGATTAATGACATGATTAACATCCCGACTGTTTTAATTTTTGCATTTCATGGAAATGCTTTATGCACTGACCGCGCTCAAGCCTCGTTACTAGATACTTTAGCAGCGGGACTCTCCAAGTTTGAGACCCTTTGTTTTCTTTTGAAGGACTACCCACTAAAACCTAACCTTCCACGCCATGTCATGTCGCTGATGATGGGAATAGCATCACGATATCCGTTTTTGCTATAGCCAGCAGGATGTCATGATCAGACATCCAACTTTTTATGCTGCGCTTCACTTGATTTAGTTTGAGCTATGCCATGTCACAGTTTCGTTCTGTAATCACAGCAGCCACATCGTCCGTGAAGGCGACGAGAAAATTGCTGTCCTCGCTTCATGCGTTAGCCAGCGGTCTCTTAAGAAGTCCTGTAGAATGTCTAGCAAGTATGTCGGTACCTTGAATGAGCTTTCTAGTACTCCAACCATGTCGTCCCATCTAGCGGAGTTGAAGGCATTTTTAACATGCAGACTCACCAATAGTACTATCGGTGCTGCCTGGTGGCTTGCTGTCTCAGCTTGCTTGACTGCGTCTATAACTTTTTCCGTCTGTATCGCGCATATCGACGGCTGAGTGTAAGATCACCTTATTTCAAAATATTTTTGGAAAAAGCCCTATCTCAGAATTTCTTTAAAGAATGCCCCATCTCAAAATTTTTGTCAATAACGCCCTATTTCAAAATTTGATTTAAGAAAGCCCTATCTCAGAATGAGTTTCAAAAACGCCCTATCTGAACAAAAATTCAATACATTTTTAGCTGAGATAGGGCGTTTTTGTATCAAATTCTGAAATAGAGTGTTATTGACAACAATTTTAATATAGGACGTTTTTGAAAACTCTTTTTAAATAGGGTGATCTTCCACTCAGCAGTCGATATACAGTGGGCGGAAAGTTGATGGGGAGTTGTTCCGCTTTGCCCTTCATGTACATATGCAACAAAAACTCCGGGCAAATATTAGCAGTTACTCTAATAGCCTCTAGGCTTCATACTGCACAGGGCTAGTTTGAGCTCTTTTTCGTTAAACGGTACCACGTTGTAGTTTTTTCAGTTTACTTGATTCTTCTCTCTATTAGGTTGTTGCGAGAAATGGGGGTCTACGGTTTTTCTCATACTTTCTTCGTCCATTTTCGGGTTTGGAGGACGAAATTTATTCATAACTATTCTGTACCCTTGTTCACAGGGTTCTTGATTCGCTCCGTCCAGCATGTGCGTTTGCTTTGTTTAATGGCGGCGGCGGGTGCTTTCTTCGCCCCTTTGTATCCTTCCGCCCTTTAGAGAGATTCAGTATCAAAGTGCGTCAGTCATCCGTTTTTATCAACGATTCGTATTGGAAACACCAACAGAGGTCAAGTGATCCTCCAGCTGTATTTTCCATCTCAGCCGAGACGCCTTTCTTACCGTCATACAATATTTACATCGACACTTTTAGCATTAAATAATGTCCTTGAGGTAAAGAGCAAATATTTTACCTATATATATATATTAAATACTACATTCCATCTAATTTTCGCGTGTAGGTCAATCACCACAGCCCGAGCAAACAAATGAAGGGAAAGTACAACCTTGTGCGTTGTAAAGCTTTTGTTTCAAAACCAATGTTTATGTGTGCTTCCATTCCCATTGTTCACAATGAGGTAAATTAAATGTCTTTTGGTTTGTGTCGCATAATTTTCATTGCTGCTCGAACTCTTCTGTGTGCTATGGATTACCGCCGCTCGTTCCATGGCTATTGTGTTGCATGTAAACATATGCCTATTTGTATATTGGCAAGAAAACATTACAACTGTTACATACTTACAACAACATTAATATACATATAAACAATACAGTGAGAAACATAAAAGTGGCAAAAACGCATGTTTGACACATGTTGTGGCGCACCCTATTGGCTTTAGTTGTAGCGCTCTTGCCATTGAAATTCGAGTGGCACAAGTCGAGCCCCTCCAAAATAATGAATATTTCTAAGTTATACATATATGTATGAATGTAACAGTAAATTCACAAAGGTACCTTTGTAATTAACCGCAATTGATTATGTCTTTGTTAGTGATATATTAATTTGTGAAGTTTGATGTTTCTATTGGAAATTTATTGTAACTTAAGATGAACATATATATACAAATATACTTGTATACTCTGCACATGATGTGTATATACGTATTTTAACTATGAATATATGTATATATATGCACTTATATCGTTATATGTATGACTATTCTCTCTACTATTTTGTATGCAGAAGTAATAGAAAAGGTTCGTGTCTTAAGTCTTTCGTATCATACAAATATCACACGTACTAAAGGTGTATCCAGCGAATTGATTTGAAATTTTAAAACTTTCTTTGCAGAGCTTTATGATATTGTGATAGGAACCAATTCTTCCCAACTGCACCAAAATATTCCTTCAAGTTTTTTTTTAATAACTAAGGTATGCCTATGTGGTTTATTTTTTTTGCCAGATATTACACATGGCTATGCAATTTTGTATGTAGGATATCTGCTACAATCTTAGCTTTCTCATTTGGGTGTTACCTCTTATCGTGTTTCACGGAGTTGCCACCTATCTGAAAAAAAGTAAAATGAGATATACCAATATGTGTTTCGAACGAACAATGAAGTGAGTTATGCCAACATGGGTATTTTATTTATTCTTTTTTATATCCACTCTTATCTCAAAAACAACTTTACACATTGTGAAATTAAAAAAAACCTTAGGAGTAATACAATATGGGTATCAAACGACAGTGATTTTACATTGTATTATAACAAAAATGTTTCTAAGTAGGGTAGCCCCACAGAATTGCCATTTAAAGTTTTTTATATTGATTTTTTGTGTATCAGCTATTTTAAATCAAAACGATATATCGTTATTTGCTAGAACCTTAGCTCGTTTCCTATCTGCTACCACTAGAGTTTTTTTTCAAAGTTGCCACCCCTTAGAAATGTAATAAAAACTTTAACTAGATTTTTTCCAGAGTTGCCACCTGACAGAAATGTAATAAAAACCTTAACTAGATATAACAATATTGGTATCAACCTTAAGGTATTTTACATCGTATTACAACCAAAATTTGTTACGTAAGGTTGCCACATAGAGTTGCCACCTAAACCAATTATATTTATTCTTTTGTGTATCAGGTATTATCTCAAAAACAACTGGACACAATCTTAGCTTTTTCATTTGAGTGTTACCTCTTATCGTGTTTCACGGAGCTGCCACCTATCTGAAAAAAAGTCAAATGAGATATACCAATATGAGTTTCGAACAAACAATGAAGTGAGTTATGCCAGCATGGGTATTTTATTTATTCTGTTTTATATCCACTCAACATTTACACATTGCTATGAAATTTCGTGTAAAGTTATTCGCTAGAATCTTAGCTCATTTACTTATGTGCTACCACTGAAGCTTTTTTTCGGGGGCTGCCACTTATCTGAAATTAAAAAAAACTTGAAATTTCTCGTAAAGTTATGAGCTAGAATTTTAGGTCACTTACTAATGCGCGGAAACTGAGGATGTTTTTACGGAGTTGCCACCTACCTGAAACTTGAGAAAACATTTATTGATAGATGCCAATATGGGTACCAAACGGAAGGTAGTTTAAAACGTATTTGAACAAAAATATTTCCATGTAGAGTTACCACACATTTTTCCCCTTTCACGTAAGCTCTTTTCGTTATTACATTTTTGCGCTACTTAAATTTTACTTGGTAGGTACTTAGCGCCAACTAAATTTATCCCTTTTTTGCTTGTCATTTGTTGCGACCTAAAAAACCCCCTTATTTATTCACTTTAGTATTGCTCCTTTAACAAAACCCACGCATCTTCACAAACGAAAGTTGATAAATGTGCACCATTTTCGGTTGGCATATAAAATTGAAAAATTTATAAATCGCATGTGTCATTTATTGACTGCTTAAATGTAATAAAAGTCTCGTTTTCACATATAAAAGCGTAAGCTTTGCAATATCATAAACAAGCATCGCGCCACAATGCAAGCAAATCAATGAAACACAAAGTGCAGCGATTAAGTTGCCAATGACAGTAACACGAAAAAGGCAGGTAGGGAAAGGGCCATGTAAAACATACAGAAATAATCATAACAATGGACTGCAATTTATGCAAAAAGCCCACATACCCAAGCACAAATTAAATCCTCGCATTTCCAATTTCACTTTTTGGCCCCAATTTGAGATTATAAGTCGAACCCACACACAGCTACAAATGTTCGTCCGAAATTCAAGCAAGAGTAACGCATCAATGAAACATATGCGCCTGCGCACTTTGCAAACACTGCAAGTTGGCTTACATGCGCACACACACATATTTAATGGCGCATTAATTGGCGCAAAATTCGAATGTCACCCACTGTTAGCACAGAAATTTATGAAAATTGTATCAACTCCATACCAAAAGATCACAGAAGACGAAGAGAACGAGGGCGTCTACATAGTTGGTAAATAAAGGGCGTTTAGGGAGGAGGGAAGAGAAAAGCAAATATTGAATCCAATTGATTGTACAGCGCAGATATTTCAATTAGCGTAAATCGTGCATCCGAACAAGCCAAATAAAATGCATTTAAAGCAACAACCACAATAAGTTTTGCGGTGCACGAAAAATGAGTAGTGAAATCGAAGATGTAACCAAATTTCTTTTCGTTGGGTGTTCGATGAAATCGAAATGCAAATGTCTGATAGCGGCAAGCGTTACACGCTACTGCAATTACTACAAGAACAACAACTGCTGCTGTTAAAGCTCAAAACTGAATGAAGGCTTATCTATTGGGAGCATCAAGAAATGATTTGCCCATTCACATTGCAGGCCACCAATTGCGTTCGCTTTTTGTTGTTGTTTTTTTGCACGTTAATAATTGCCATAATTCGCACGCAACATTGTATATGGGAGTCAAGTTTCGAAGGAAAAATGTATTTATTGAAAACATGGAAAATAACAACGAACCCGAAAGTCTAAGTTCGTGTACAACCGAGTATATACTCAGCTGTGGATTTCAGTTGGAGTAATTTGCAATTCTGCCAGCTTACCTGGTATATCTTTTTATGACGACGCAACATCAACAACACCCACACAGACTCTGTAAGCTCAACCTGTAAATGCAGAAGATTACGGACTGCCCTGGGAGGCGAGAGTCTGTTCCAACTTCGGTCTAGATACTGTAATGCTTCCTGATTGACCAAACGCTTTTAACATCAAACTTGGTGTGGTCCCACCCTACGGAAACTCATAGTTTGCTAGCCCTTCCGTCATTGGAGACAATTCCTGGAATGCCCGTGTTGATTAAGAGAGAATTGGGTATTCTTGAGCCATTCCTTAACGTGACCTCTTTAAACAAAATCTGAGACGTTTTTGAATAAAAACATGAAGCAAAGGCCTGCATTTGAGCTCTAAATATATGGCTTCCTAGACATTCCATAACAATCTTTGGGTAGAGGTACAGCGGAGTATAGATATAAACATGAAATAGTGCAGTAGTCACCGGCGTTGATTTCGTTATCGTAATCATATCTTATTATTTATTTACTTAGCAGCAGGAGTTGAGCAAAAAATTGATTTATCTGATCTTTAGCAGTCCAATGCCCCAGGGTGGCCAATATGTTGACCTACACAAGAGCGGTGTCAGCTTTGGTGAGACAAAAAAAATCAGATTAATGTTATAAATGCCATCAAGAAGCGATCGTCTAAATAAAAGATAATCTAAGAAACCTAAATAAGATAACAAAAAGTTACAAACAGCACTTACCAGTTTTACAGTGAATTCATATCGGTATTGGCATAAATCTTAAGAGATGTTTTACAAAATTGGTGTCACGAGGTTATGCCAAATGCTAAATTAATATTTGGGAAAATGTTGAATGTTGGACTTGGTTGTGAAAATATTGTTGCTTGATTAATGAACAGTTTGTGATTTCTTTTTAGTAAGGAAGTTTTTATGTACATTAATAATTTTGACCAGCAGTTTATTTTTGAGTTTAGTTTCAGAGTTTCTGTAGTTGTATATTTATAAAATATAAATTGTATTTTCCTTACTAATTACACAATTGCGTTTTTGTGCTTTTTGTCTGCTTTATTTCCTTCGTCGGTTTACCTCTTTAACTAGTAGCTTGCTTAAAATAAAATTAAATTCTACTAATATCCACTAAATGTTGTTTGTACTTTCCCCAAGTTACCAGCATTCTGTGGGCAGTGGTATTGAACTTTAAGTGGTTTTCCCAGTAATGTGTGTGACGACAAATGCATAGGAAAAGTAACTTTTTAAGGATCTTCAGGCACAATTTTTATTGTCATCTTTTTCACGCCACGGAAAATTGTTATGTCAAGTGATTTGGTCTTATCAGCTAAAGCTTCGTAAACATCGTTTGAATTCTTGATTTCTTTTTCGTTGATTTTTGTAACAATATCGCCTGGATATAGGCCACCGCTGTAATAAAGCGAAAAAATAGTAAAAATTATTAACATGATTAAAATGCAATAACTAATTTAAAACTTACCTATGCGCTGGTGAGCCAATTATCACTTTCCAGACTAGCACACCATGTGTCAGATCGCTTGGCACGTTTTGTGAACGGCTCTTAAGTTCGAAAAGTATATCAGGCGTAAGCGTCAGCATTGTTATGCCCATATAACGCTTGGCCGGATAATCCATTTTGCTCCCACCCTGTTTCCGTCGCTCTTCTGCTCGCTTCAGAAAGAGTTTAACATAGTCAATGGGTATAGCAAAACTAATGCCAGCAGTAACTTTCATTGAGTTAACACCAATCGCTTCGCCATCCAAGTTAACCAACGGACCGCCAGAGTTTCCAAATGTGATGGCCGCATCTGTTTGTATATAATTTATATCACGATTTTTTAAACCTAGTTCCTGTGATGCACGTTGCGTTGAACTGACCACACCTGCCGTCACGGTATTGCTCAAAGCCAATGGGCTACCCAGCGCAACAACCCATTCTCCAGAACGTAATGTTGCACTATGACCTAGCGCCATAACTGGCAAATCTTTGCATTGTATGCGTACTGTAGCTAAATCGGATGTTTGATCTATATCTTCTACTGTCCCCGGAAATGTACGACCATCATTTAGTCTGACCTGTACCATTGTATGTGGCTTATTAATAACCACGTGCGCATTTGTTAGTATAAGACCATTGGAATCGATAATGAAACCGGATCCATTTGACGCTGTGACTGGTTTGCCAGTGTAGTAATCAAATTGTCGCATATCTTTTATTTCTATATAAACCACTGAAGGGGCACAGGCATGCACTACATCAGCCAGGAAATTATATTGCTTTCGGCGTCCTGATAGCGGTGGAACTGTAAAGGCAGATACATTTGGGATGATATTTCTGTGGTTGTAAACTAGGTATGCGGAAGCACAGGTGATGGCCGCAATTGGTAAGGTGGCACTCCACGATGTTTTGTGTTTGCTTTGTGAATCGTTTCCTTTGCTATGATTATTTTTATCGTGATAATTCCTTTTATTCTGATTATCGTGTACTGCTGAACACAATAAACTACGCGAATTTATATATTTTGAGCAGAAAATAATTTTTTTTAAATTATTCAACGCCATCACGTCAAAAAAAAGTACAGATTTTGTTTTCGTTTTGCGAATACCAGCTGTTTCAGTTGTGTGCCCCTTCTTGTCGACAACTCAGTCACAATGGAGAACAAGGAGCAGTGTTAGAGAGCGCACATCAACGAATGCCTGGAAATGTTAACGAAATTATTGGCGCATAGTCATAGTTAAACTTAAGTATGACCTAAATTTAGTTGTAGCACAATTTTATATGGGCTATCTGTCAGAAATGCTTCATCTAAATTTAAGTCATACCTAACTATGACTGCCTATGGCCCATTTATTTTTCAATTATATACATATGTATGACTTATTGAATGGCGATTATTTTTTGTAAAGATTACCCATTGCAATCTAATATATAGTTGTTATTTTTGACTGGTACTTAGCACTTGCAACAAAAAAAATTAAATATACAATACAGTTTTATTACACCAGCATGAAAAACAAAGCATGTATATTAGTTTTGGTGTTGTTTGTGGACAGCCCAGCATTTATGAATTGGAGAATTCAGCAATTATTAAAGTTTACTAAATTTCTCGTGATCGTGCTAAGGCGATTGATCATCAACGCAGGAGTGCGAGAACCACCCCCGGAAAATACCTTTGAATAGATGTAACGCCGTGCTTGTATCGATGTGTATCGGATTCATACGTGGCAAAGGACTGTCGACATCACTATATGCCTGCAGAATTTCGTAGTCGAAACACCAATAATGTTATTGTTGTTGTTATTTGTAACCACAAGCACACTACCCGAAGATTTTGTGGACTGTTGTCGATAGTAACAGTCTTTTGCCGGGTATGAACCCAGTACGCTCCGGTACTATTTTGCGGTACATGCCGGGCTGTCGCGGGAGCGATTTGGTCATGTCATCTCTCCTTCAGAACATGGATAGAACACCAATGATCGCAATACTTAGTTCATGATACTTTGCCGATCAGGGTTTTTGGGACCACATATCAGACATTGCAATGTATTCTTTTCTTCCCACCATTGTCTTTTACAGCCAACTTCACCAAAAAACGAAACGAAATCGAGACGGCAGTTAGCTTTAATTCAGAAATGATTTTGGGATATCACAGTTAATGCGCCAAGCAGATACAGCACGTCACAGTCGACGTATCCGTCATAAGTCAAAATTTAGAGCAAAATCTACTTTGTGTGTTGTTACGAACGCAAACACTCGCATTCTACTTAGCTGTCAGTTTTTTCGACGTATTGGCGTATTTTATCTGCTAAGCGTATAACTCTCTCACAGAAATTTGTGTCTTTGCAAAACTCTTTTTATTTTTACAGCGCCTTTTTACCAGCGATATTTAAATAAGTAACTAATTATTATTATATCATGAATAACTTATTCGTTTATTTATATTTGTGTATTTTTTTTTTTAAAAAGCTTCCCTGTTTCACTGATCAATAAATACTGCCGTATTTCTGTTGTGGTAACTGCGCTTACAAATAAATAAAAAAAATGTGAAGGAGGAACAATAGAGAAACTTTGTTCTTTTTTTTCTTCATTTTCTCATTTGTACATGTAAGTCAGATGAAAATAGAGACCATTCTATTTCGTATACTCGTATATCTGATTTGTCACTAGACTTTTTTATTGTTTTTACATGGTTTGATTATTTCTCCATACACAAAAACTGACACATACCTCTGAAAACCTTTTACCTGTAAACGGCCTTGTAGTAAGTGTGATAGTAGTTTCTGGTATGATTTCGCCAGCTTAAGCGTTATTAATTTAGTATAACGCCATTGAATCCACGTTCATGGGTAGATGTAGAGGGCGAAGTCTTGTCATTCAAAATCCACTTAGAAAGAAACAGTTAGACGAAATTTACTGCATTAACTATAAAATCAAAATTTCAAAAAATGTACATTGCCATAAAAGATAACACACTCTTTGGCATATTTATATATATATAAACGAATAAATAAATTTAGCAACTTAACTTTTCTTATCCGTCATTTAATATGAAACTTTTGGATTTCTTTTGAACAGCATATAACCCTATATCAATTCATAACACTCAAGCAGAGCAGGAAAGTCAGCGCCAGTGCATGCCCTACTCCACATCTCTAGGCCTTAAATCGACAAGGGTTTTAATTCGTAGTACCAACGCATATATTGCTATTGGCTTCAAAGCAAATTTAAGTTGATCAAATTTTTCACAGCATGTACAGAATAGCCCTCCTTAAATAGAGATCGGTTGGCAGCACCAGACAGCTGATGCTTTTGACATTGACATGTGCTGTCATATTCACATGTTTGCTTTTGTCGAATTTTTATTTTTACGTATACATTCGCGTGAATTTACTTGCTTCAGTCTGATTGTTACGGAAAAAGTGATGCAAATGAATATTTAGTGGATGGATTAAGTGACTGTAAATTAAAATTTAGTTTAAAAAGGCGTAGTGTAGATTCGATGCTGTGAAAATGGAAGTATTTCAGACGGATAACTATTACATTTTCGTGAAACGCGAGAAGAGTCTGTGGTGGCATCGCAAGACGTCTGAATTTACCATCAAAGCAGGTAAAGGTTCCCTAATACAAACTAATAAATCCTTTACAAATATTAAATTTTGTCGGTTACTTAATAAATAAATAAGTTGATTTTATAGGCGTTCCTGTTTACACAGTGCTTATAAGCGTTTTATTGCATGATTTCGTATTAATGAGGCGTTTTTCCAATGTCTACTAATATACATACACGAATTTCAATTTCACCCCCAACCACCATAAACCTCCCAATTCTATACTAAGCTAACCAAATACGCTCACTCTAGAGTGACAATGTTGTTTCTCTTGATTTTCTGTGTTATTATTGCATTTACGTCGATTTATAAGCAAGAGCATGGTGAGGTGGACAATAATTTGACAATAAGATAGCTATATTGTTATGGAATTCGCATCAAAATGGAGCAGTAAGGAAGGCGGTCGGCATGATATCAATGGTGCACAGTGGCTAGTCATTGTCGGCTGGGGTGGGCTCTTGCCAACCTTACCGTCCTGCGCCATAATCAGAAAAAGGTCTAATCATGCCTTTGAATACGCGGGGAAATGCACAAAACCGCGCAAAAACAACTATATAAAAACAACATCCGGTTAAAACACCGGATGCCACGGACAGACCGTTGACATTTAAATATTCAAAATACAAAAACTCAAATAAAACGGAAAATCAAATAAATTCAAAAGAAACGGGCAACTAAAATATTTAAAATGAAAATCAAAATTCAAAAATAACCGAAAGCGAAACTAACTCAAATATAAAAATAACCGAAAATGAAACGAAATTAAAACTGAAATAACGAACGGAAGAAGAAAACAAAGATAAATTTAAATTAACCGAAAAGAAACCCTGAAATTTTAAACGAACCGGAAATGACCGGTTACCCTGCTGCAAAAGAAAAAAAATTAAAAAAAAGAGGCCGAACATTAAAAGGGGGCGCCGCGGGTGTTGTTGCGACGCCCTGGTGCTGACCCACCCTCATCCATGGCCATCGGTGCACCAAACCGAATCCCGATGGCCCCTTACCTACGAATCCTATGCCTTCTAAATGAAGAGGAAAATCAGCATTCCCATTTTATAAATTTTATTGACAATTCATTTTCTTAACAAAAAAAATCCTTAACTTAGCTAATTTACTCTAACCACGAAATTCTCATTGAAGAGGATTGGAAATAGCATAACAAAAATGCAAGACGAAAGAAAAACGTTTTTTTGTTTCTTTACATTAGTTTTTTTTTTTTTTTTTATTGGTGTTGATGGTATCTATATTGTTACTTTTATTATTTATTTCATTATTTATTAAGTTCATTGATTATTAAATTGGCCGTTATATTTTGTTATTGGTTATATTAATTTAGTAGTAAATAAAAACCTTCTTTATTTAAATTTGTTTTTTTTTTTTTTGGTATTTTCTTGTCAATTGATTAGTTATATAAATTTTTGTTTTTTTTTTCTTATTTAGAATGATTATTATTCTTTTTCTAATTTTTAGCTCGTTAAGTTTAACTATAAACCCCCTTTTACATTTACATTAGTTTTTCTTTTTAAATGTAAGCTATTTATCCTTTTCTCTTTTGTCTATGCCATATCCCATTTAACTTATGTCTAAATCACGATTCATTTTATCATAGTCTCCGTCAAAATTACTTTAAGGTTCCTCCTTATTTTTTTTTTTTTTTTTTTTTTTTGGATGCTAATTTTTTTTTATTTTGTCTAGACTATTTCTAGATATTAAGTTAATTCTAAATCCTTTTTTCTTACATTGTTTTTAAAAAATATATATTTTGAAAAAAATTTTCTTTTTTTTTTTTTTTTTTTTTGGTAGACTACTTTACTTCCCTATAAAAACTTATTATTTATATTTATTAAATTTCTCGTTAAATTCTGCTTTACTCTCTTCTATTACATTTTAAAATTTAAGTTAGCTGTTATTTATAACCAATATTCACATTTATTTTCAGAGAATATATGTAGTTTTTATCCTACTCTCTAATTTTGTTTTGGTTTGCTTTATCCTAAGTTTAATTTAAATGTAACTTTAACGTGCTAATCGGCACGAACTCACCGGGAATTTATGGTTGTAGCAGGTGGGGTTTTGGCATGTTGTTGTTGTTGGTGGAGAGACGGGCCTTTGTATAGGACGGCGGCCTATATTATGGCGGCCCCCGCTGTTGTCACTGCTGGTGTTGTTGTTGCTGCTGCTAGTGCGGCGGGCCTATATTACGGCGGCCCCCGCTGTTGTCAATGCTGGATGTCGTCGTGCGGTGGGCCTATATGAGGGCGGACCCCGCTGTAATTACTGCTGCTGGTTGTTGCGCGCCCTGTTGCGCGTTGTTGCTGGTGGTGCGACGGGCCTATATTACGGCGGCCCTCGCTGATGTTACTGCTGGTGTTGTTGTCGTTGCTGGATATCCAGAAATGTTGTTGTGGCTGCTGCAACTGCTGCTACTGATGTGGTTGTTGTTGTGATTTATTTTTGTTGTTTGGTGAACTTTTCTGTTTGTTGGTTTGTTTGTTTTAGCTATTTATTCTCACCAAGTTGTTATTTTTGCGGTGGTTTTTGTAGTTTAATTTTGTAGCTTTATTTTGTTTTTATATTCTTTTTGTAGATTTTTTTGTTTATATGTGTATCTATGTTAATTATATTTTTATTGACCACACAATTCTATTCAGAAGGTTCTAAAGTTTATTTTTTTGTATAATTATTGGGTTTATGTTGTTTTGTAATTCTTTTCTTATTGCGTTTTGTACTTTGAAACTTTATTTTCGTTGTTTTTGTTTGCTTTTGTTCTTATAGCGCTTTTGAACTTGATATCTTTGGGATATTTTGTTTTTGTAGTTTAGGACTGAGTCCTTCCGATTCACTTTCGTTTTAAAAAAAACAAAATGGAACTTATGAAGTTTTGATAGGTTTTCAAGGAAGTGTGCAACTTAATCAAAAAAATTGAATAACCACTTCACCACACTAAACTTAAGTTTTTTTTGTTTTCTTTTATATTTATCAAGGCGCACCACTGTAAAAGTGAATAATTGAGATAAAATGAAAACACGTACTAAGCTGTATTTTATTTGGCTGTAATCCAATTTTTTTAACTTGACAATTTCTTGTCGTAACTTTAGCACTTGGAGTTTTATGTAAGATTCAGTTTTCACAAATTAAAACCAGTAAAAATTGCAATTGGGCGACAGCACAATTTTCTTTTTCACACTCCGCGACACGACCGCTCCCGTTCAAATCATGTATCTTTTTTGAATTGGTCGAATGCCGGTGACGCTGCTATGCCCAAAATTATTCGCTTAACGCGACTGCGCAATGGAAAAGTTCCGTTACCCGTTGACGTGGCGTGATTATTGCCAGGTGGAACATTCTGATTGGTCGTTACCTTCAGATGATTGATATGAACGGATTGAACCATTTGGTGCTGCCACTTCAGCAAAAATCACGCACTTTCCCGTAGCTAAACGTCAAACCGGAAGGTGAATCAAAACTGTCATCCAACCAACCGCATTGCACCAAATATAAATGACTATCAATTGAAAGTAAACCATAACAATATGCAGCTTAATTGCGATGTTAGTAACAAATTTTGATTGATTTTGGTCATATGCATAGCCATTTCGTACCAGTTGCTGAAAGATTTGAGTTCAATCAAACAAAGACTAAATTTAATATGAGTATGGCATATATGTACCAATTTTTTAATGAACCCTGATTTGCCTGTCTTCGAGTTTATTGACCGTCAAATGTTTGTAATCTCGAGCTTATATATGTAAATAATATGTTAAATGTATGAACATGTCGGCCATGACAACAAGGCCTCAAATGATATGAGTTAAGCCAGAAGAGCATCAAGCACGCCCTCCTGCGGGCTAGGGGGTTAGAATAAGATCGAGGTGGGCATACCGTTCGTAGTAGGCGACTAATATGCACAAAGGTAATAAAGTGCAACTCGATGGTTGATCTACGCATATGATGTTCTCCTTCCTTACGGAAAGAGGGGTGCCATGACCTAGAAGGTTCCACTGGTCATACAAAATAGCTACCACAACAGTCGGCCAGTACAGCAAGAGAGTACCGAAGCGTACCGGGTTCATATCCGGCAAAGGACGGTCTCTCCCAACAACACTCCAAAACCTTATCTAAAAACAACAATATAAATGTCATGCTCTTCCACTCATAAATCCATAGATACTTTTTTCCCCATTTATATCTAATTTATTACTATTTTTACTTATCAGCTAATTAAAACAGAATAGCCACGTGCACGGCTAAAAGAAAGCGAGTTTTGTTTTATTGTGTTTACTCAGTCCTTTCATACTACTTAATACCATGCAATTATTGCTTTCGTCCGATGATGTCTGCATGTATGTAGGTGTAGAGCAGAGATGGGCTGTAAGAATAATCCATGTATATTCGGAATTCACCTACAAGAATGTTAATTTAGACACCTCCTAAATCGTCTTCTAATCGTAATTGTAAACCGATCAAACTCGTTTCGACGGTTAAGCGCAATTTAACGAATAAGAATCGTAATCAGACCCTAGGGGGTTTATTTTTATAGTTTCTTCCTCTTAGACCATGAACGTAAAAATAAATACACTGTAATTATATCCATTGCACTGGCTATTTCCAAAGAGAGCAGTTGCCGGCTTCCTGATAGCTCAAGGCTTGACCTGAAAAATAATGGATCTGCACTTTTCAACTGCTATCTGGACTTCCTGCATATTGCATAAAACTCTTTTTTTTTCAGAGAATGGTTTCCCTTTAGGGACAGTTATGGTTACTTAAGGTGGGACACAACTCCAATTTAAATCTGGTTTAAAAAACTAAAATACCTGCTCTTGTTTCCCAGCCCTAAATAATTGCGCTTTTTGCTGCGTATTTTTGTGTACTTCATAGTATTTTCAGACGATAGTATTTAAATTCGGATCAAATCTTTTTGCTTTATTTGACATATTGCGCTCCTTAAAGCATTTTGCGAATGTAAGCACGCACATTCCACTTACCACTCTTGTGTTGACATATGAGTCACTTGACCATGACTCTTGTCACTTGAGTTGTTTGTACAAAATCTATAAAAGACTTTTGTTTGGATGTACATTTTTTTTGCATAGTTGCATTTTTGCTTGTTTGTTGTTTTTTAAGAGAAGATTTATGCGTTTGGAAAAGTGCCAAGGATTAGATGCCTTTGTCGGTGTTTGCCGCGTTGATGTTTGAGAGCTGTTAGAAAATGCATGCATACATGCTTGATATATAAATGCAGTAACAATAACTTTCGCGGCAGACCTTTGGAAGCAAACTCCTCGTTGAACTTGTAATTGGAACCTCACATGAGTTTGCTCTTATTTTTTGTATTCTCTAAGGAGTTCTTGCTGGGGTTTCTGCAGTTACCATCCCGTTTACGTGTAAGTGCTCAGGGTACTGATACGCCTGCCCAAGAATCCATCTAACAGTAATTTTATATTATTCCAAAATTATTCAAACTTTCTGTTTCCTAGGGCTTCTATTAAGAGAGATTGATGATAATTAGACGTTAATGGACGTATAATGAACTCAGAGTTTTGTGAAAGATATTAATCCCATATAAAAAAATGCTGAATAAAGTCTGTATTAATAAATTTAATAAGTACACATATAAACAACTGTGCATATACGAGTATTTCGATATAATGACTAAAGTAAGCAGTGTGTTTGACATTATTCACTATCCTATTTTCTTCGTATGTTTTTTACTGCTCATCTTCCTCACGACACTTGCATTTAAGTGCACTTAAGTCAGCAAGTATATGCTTATGTACATTGACTAACGTTGTGTACTTTGTTGTCCTTGATCCCTTTCAAACAGGGTAATGACATAAAAATTGTTTAAGAAGTATGGTACCGCTTGATGGCCTGATGTTTTAAATTGTATGATTCTTTGCTATACCTGGCAATAGGTAAAATAATCTAAAATAATTTTTTTTAATTTTTTTGTAGAACGCTTTCCCTTTTGTCTTTTGTCCATAAAAATTTGTGTAATAATAGATTTGTGGTCAGAGAAAATGCTGTTAAAAACTCACTTTCCTCCTGTTTTGAGTTTGCGTGGGGGATAACGAAAGTCATCCTGTTATAAGAAGCGGCTAAAAAACCGAGACAAGTAAAATCCACAAAGGTAATGACTTGAAACTTGATGTTTGTTTTACGGACATGATTACTCTAGCCTCTCATTCTTCCTCTTGTTCTTCCTTACGGAAGGAGAGGATAACATGACCTAAAAGGTTGCGCTGGTCATATCAAATCGTTCCCACGACAGTTGGGCGAGTGCCGCATGGTGCTAGTACCGAAGTGTGTGGGGCCCATATGCGGAAAAGGACTATCAACATTGGCAACACTCCTCAGAACATTCGAGGAGTGCTTTTAGCGCTACTCAAACAAACGACCCTGGTTCCGGTTTCTACGAAATCGTTTCCATGGCAGTCAGGGTAATACCAAGAGGTGCTACTACCGGAGCATACCGGATTCATATCAGGCAAAGGACTGCGAGTATTATAACCCTGTTTTGGTACGTCACACTAAAAAATTAAATAGAAGAACATTAAAAATAAGGAAACCATGCCAGTGATCGGTGCCGTACCAGAGATCGTGACCATGACTGGAACGGTGATTGACTGACAACAGAGACTGTAATCGTTACCGTTACCGGAAAAATGACAGCCACAGTGATTGTTGTTTTGGCAAATACGGTTGCAGTGATAGTAATCATGTTTGTTTCTGCTCTACGAGGTGTGTTCAAAAAGTATCGCGAATTCTGAATTTTCGCTGGTTACGTATATTCGAATTTCGAATTTTTTGTGGCGTTATGTTGGTACTCATGTCTCTCACTTATGCCGACAAGCTCGGCCATTTTGAATGTTCAGTTAATTGTTGACAGCTGCTTTGCTTGCACGTGTTTTGGATCGTCTTCGATTTTTACGCGAAATTCGTACCAAAATTGCTCAATTGTGACCAAAAACAGCATCGCATGAACATTGCTAATGAGATGTTAAACTCTGTCCGCGACGACCTAAATTTGCTCCAGAGGGTCATAACTGGTGACGAATCGTGGGTTTATGGTTATGACGTGGAAACCAAAGCTCAATCATCTCAATGGAAGCTGCCGCACGAACCAAGACCGAAAAAAGCGCGCCAAGTTCGGTCGAATGTGAAAGTTTTGCTGACAGTTTTCTTCGATTGCAGGGGCGTGGTGCATCATGAGTTCTTGCCACAGGGAAGAACGGTCAATAAGGAATATTACCTGCAAGTTATGCGCAATTTGCGCGAAGCAATCCGCCAGAAACGCCCGGATTTGTGGAAGAACAAAAATTGGCTTTTGCACCACGATAACGCCCCTGCTCACGCATCGTTGCTTGTGCACGACTTTTTGGCCAAAAACAACACACTAATGATGCCGCAGCCGCCGTATTCCCCAGATCTGGCCCCCTGTGACTTTTTCTTGTTCCCTAAACTGAAGAGGCCCATGAAAGGACGACGTTACGCTTCTCTTGACGAGATAAAGACGGCATCGAAGGAGGAGCTGAACAAGATACAAAAAAATGACTTTTTGAAGTGCTTCGAAGATTGGAAAAACCGTTGGCACAAGTGTATAATATCTCATGGGGATTACTTTGAAGGGGACAAAATAGATATTCATGAATAAATAAATAATTTTTGAAAAAACACAAAATTCGCGATACTTCTTGAACACACCTCGTATACTCCAGTAATGATCGTGTTGGACGGGGCTAAAAGCAGGCTGCCATAGTAAAGCTAAATTAAATCTTTCGTCTGATTTCTCTTGGCACATTTTGCGTCGGAAAAAATTTTTTAATATTTTCTGTTTTTGATTCTATTCCAGGCTGGGATCTCTCATCTGTAGATGACATTGAGTGCATTGGTATTACACATGGTATTATTGGCGTTATCAGTTTACCTAATGTCTATGAACCGCATTTGGTTATAGTTAAGGAGGCTACACCTGTTGGTGTACTTTACGCACCCAATTTAGTATATAAAATAAAATCGATTTGTATCCTAAGCGCCGAAGAACCTGATACAGTATTAACATCTTGTACAAGACACTCAAGGTTAGTACTAAATTTTTGTTTATGTAAAAATGTTGAACTTTTACATACAATTTTTTTTTTAGAAGCGCTAACAGTACTCCCACACATTCGCCATCACTCAATGTTTCTGCTACGGCCAACACCAACAACCCTCCTGCCATTAAACCCAAACTCTTTGAAGGTGCTCAATTAATGAATAAAACATGGGGAGCTGTGAAAATTGCTGGCAACACTATTAAGAATACCACTCAGCAAGCAGCAGCTTTGGCTTCGAATCAAATGAAGTCCTCTGTCGGTATACGTGATCCATTGCGCATTGCGAAACGTATTACCGAAGAACTACATAAGATATTCGATGATACAGATAGCTTTTACTTCAGCTTTGACAGCGACATTACCAACAACTTGCAGCGACTAAGTGCGGCCGTTGATCAAAAACAATATGATGAACGCTTCTTTTGGAATATGTATATGATTGCGGACATTTTGAAGTTCAATGTAAGCACGCAACTAGATATGTGACTACATTCATTTATATACATATTTACACATATATACAATTTCAGGATAATACGTGGATATTGCCGATTATTCAAGGATTCGTGCAAGTTGAACCTTGCGTGATTGGTAATGAATGCTTTACTTTGGCGGTTGTATCACGCAGGTCACGATATCGTGCTGGCACGAGGTAGGTGTTGAAGTTAGTATTTGGCTCTTAATTGAATCTCACTAAGCAACTTGTTTGGCATTTATAGATATAAGCGACGTGGCGTGGATGAGGACGGTAATTGTGCAAATTATGTAGAAACGGAGCAAATTTTATCTTTTCGTCATCATAATTTGTCGTTTACGCAAGTACGTGGCTCTGTGCCCATCTATTGGAGCCAGCCAGGATATAAGTATAGACCACCGCCTCGTTTGGACAGAGGTAAATTCAATGCCTTGCTAGAGCGTTTACATACTTCCTTGTAAATTTTTCAGGCGAACAAGAAACACAGGAGGCATTCGAATTGCATTTTACCAAAGAAATATCAATTTACGATGGCGTTTGCATTGTCAATTTAGTGGAGCAGAGCGGCAAAGAAAAGTTAATTGGTGATACTTATGCAAAGCATGTGATAAAGTACAATAATGATGGTTTGGTTTATGTAACATTTGACTTCCACGATTACTGGTGCGTAGTTATTTTGACTCTTTTCAACTGTATTTTAATTGATTAACTATTTAACAGTCGCGGTATGCGCTTTGAAAATGTGTCAGCCCTTGTCGAGGCACTCGCTCCGGAGGCAGGCGCTATGGGTTTCCACTGGCGCGATCAGCGTGGTGTTATTTGCAATCAGAAATCAGTATTTCGTGTTAATTGCATGGACTGTTTGGATCGAACAAATGTCGTAGAGACAGCAATAGGCAAGGCTGTGCTGGAATCGCAGCTAGTTAAGTTAGGTTTATCGCCACCATATTCACCTATACCCGAGCAATTGAAATCCCCGTTTATGATTTTGTGGGCAAACAATGGCGATATAATTAGTAGACAATATGCTGGCACAAATGCGTTAAAGGTTAGCTGAGATATTTTAATAACAACGTTTAAGGATGCGTCGAATTTGAAATATTTTTACTTGTTTCTTTTTATAGGGTGACTATACGCGCACAGGCGAGAGAAAGATAAGCGGCATGATGAAGGACGGTATGAACTCAGCGAATCGGTTAGTTTCGTTTTACGATAATCATTTATTGCATAATTAAGTTTTAATTATTTCTGTTAATGGTGTGCTGGTATATTTAGTTTAGAATTTGGTTTTGGTTAAAGTTATTTATGACGTAAATCTGCCATTTAGTATTTGTTATTTGAGCCTGTATTTTGTAAACCCAAGCACTATAACATAAATAGGAGTTTTGTTGTTCTTAAATTAATTAATATTATTTTGTTTTCCTTCTAATTGCAACTTATTACAGTATGTTTCTCTAAAAAACCGTTCTCTTCTTCAACTAAAAAGTTAACGTTACAAACATACATTGCATTGTCTCTTATCGAAAACCATTCTTCTTAGTTTCTTCATACAAAACTTTGCTGACTCCTTCAGGCAATGCATAATCGATTTAATGCAAGGCAAGCTGGTTGAGGCCAATCAATTGAAAGAAGATGAAGTTATCGCTACAATACTACACATTCTCTGCCCATCTACAGCACCGCCTATACGCGGTTACTATCATGCCGGTGTACTCAGTCCGGAATTACATTTTCTGGAAAATATCGTTAACGCAAGGTGCGCCGCACCCACTAAGCTGCAAATGAAGTCAAAAACTCGTTATTTAGTTAACTTTGTTGCTCCTTTTATTTCCGTTGTTTTACTACTATCATTTAAAAAGGTATTTTCATTTTGATTTAAATTTGTTTTTAATGCTTTTCTTCTCCTGTTATGTTTAGTTCTTATTTCATTTAGTAAATTTATTTTCAACGCACAGCGCCATTACTTTATTGCATGCATATTGCCTCCAGTTTATTTTATTTTCTTTGTGATCTGATAAAATTTACTCACCTCACACTTTTTATGATTGCTTCTTTTCACTTATGTGTAAATTTCAGTTATTATCTCGCGCGATTTAAAGATTCGTATCGTCAAGCCACCATCGATTTAATGCTTGGCAATCAAGTCAGTGCAGAGTCGTTGAGTGCTTTGGGCGGCCAAGCTGTTCCTGATGAGACCGATGCAATGGAGGGTGCAGAACAGGCTAAATTGCTGGTGGAGGACTGTCGTCGTTTACTGCTCGGTTCAGCGCAATATCCAGTAGGTTCGTGGGGACTCATCGATGCGGATCCAACGTGAGTATTGAACTATACAAATGTAATTTGAGATACATATGCATTTTGTTTTTAGTACTGGTGATCTTAATGAAACCGAGGTGGATACGGTGCTCTTGCTCACTGACGAATGCTACATTGTTGCGGAATATGATTCACATTTGGATAAGATTGTGCGTTTCGAAAAGGTTCAGCTGCAAAATATTACATTAATTGAGTTGGGCATGTATCAGCAAACGAAATTGTTTCACGGCTCGGCACCAGCGTTGCTCTGCCTACGACTGAATTACAATGTTGATGGTGTCGATGGTTATTTTCATATGTTCCGCTCGGCTAACATACGATTCTTTAATAATATGGTTTATGTGATCAAGACACAAGAAGAAGTTATGGGTAAGTTAGTTGAATGAATTTTGTAATCTAAGTTTTGATAGCCATGCATATTTATACGAGTTAGAGTAAACAAAATCAGAAGTGGAATATAGTTCAATGACATTTACAAGAATACTATAACACTAACACAAATAAATAATAACTTTCAAACTCCAAATGACCATTGGTAGGGTAATTGCATAACTCAACTCGCCAAAAAATTTTGTGAAGAACCTGTGAAAAGAGTGGCCGGAGAATAATTAGTTATCGCTATAGTTGGGATAAGTCAATTTTATTTTGGGCAGCATACTCATAGGGCTAGAAGATATATTCCTTCTTAGAGGGTTCTATAAAGAGATCCTTATAGTAGGTATGACCCATCTACAATTTTTCGTTTTCCATGAAACTGCCAAAATTGTGTACAGTTTTGTAAGCCAGAGGAAAACTGGAGCAGGATTATTTGTAAACTGCGCGTGATAAAAATTTGTTTAAGGATTCTTTTTATACGTATTCCCGCAGTGTATTCTACTATAAATGGGTTTCGGGATAATTTTTGCGTAAGGCCCGAAGAAATAGGTTAAGTATCCAGTGCGCTAGACGGCCTAGAATGTACCCACAAGAAGGTCTGCCCGTCGTAAGAGGCGACGAAAATCCCGCAAAGGACTGCCCACATCAGTAACACTCATTTAAAGCTTCCGCGAGTGTTTTGCCGTTGTACAAATAAGCAAGATAACCGTGTGGTAGGGATAAACCATGTACAATTAACTATGCCAAAATATCACATGTTCCTTCTGAGTTGTATCTGAGTTTATGGCCTCAGTCAAATACTTTCAGGGATAACCAAATGAAATGTCGAACCCAAGTTTCTTACGGATGGAATGGTGGGATGACCGAGATGGTTTCAAGTGGTTATTTAAAAATATTCACAATACAGCTCAGCTGAGTGTCCCAGTTAGACTAGACTTGTACCCAATAATATACTTTCGAACCGACAGAAGAAGTCGGAGTTTTTCTGTGGCTACTCAAAGAAAAAACACTAATTATTGTAAAGCCACAATACAGTCTGTATCTTAAACAAAACTGGCTACTCAAAGAAAAAACACTAATTATTATAAAACCACAATACAGTCTGTATCTTAAACAAAACTTAAAAGAAATTGTTACTATAGATTCATGAATCACCATTTGATATTTACAGAATCCCTCATGAGTATCGTTGAAATGTTCCGCATAGCACTGGATAACGCAGGCAAAACCGATGTGCGGTATATTACTGGTGGCGTTTTACAGCGTCGCAAGAGTAGAAATCCAATGTTAGAAGTGCCAAAGGTATTTGCAAACAAACATCAATACCTACCTACCTATTTTTACAAAGCTTAATATAATTATCTCAGGGCATGCCGCGTAATCTCTCCGAATCTCAACTTGTACAAATAAGCTCCAAGGCAATATCGAATGTTGCAGGTCAATTCTCCAAATTAGGGCAGTCTTTCAATCCAAATAAAAATAAGAATTCCGATACAAATACCAACTCACAAAAGCAAGCAAATGAAACAGCAACAATTAACCCGCAAGTTATGCGCCAATCGCAAACCTCGATCGAGCATGCCGAGGAAGCTGAGAAGGCTATTTTTACATTGGGAAGAGATAAGCGCAATTCGCACAGCAGCACCGATACCGAAGAGAACGACAGCAGTATTTATGAGCCTGAACTTGATTTATATATAGACGGCACAGTCGCTGCAACCAATGCCTCTGCTGGAAAGTCGGGCTTTAATGAAAACGATTTTTTGCCATCTGTTGGCATTGTAATGGGCCATACACAGGAAGGTGAATCGCCAGCATCCGATGATAATATGGAACGTTTAGTGCAAAAGGATAGTATGGTTAAAAATAGTGAAGACGTTTATGCCATATCAATATCATCCGTGACGGATCATGTTACAATGCCCACAGGGCTGCTGGAGAACGCACCTCCCTTAAGACCGATTACGCCAAATCCACAAATTTATGTACATGGCGAAGTGGAGGGGCAGGATGCTACTCAACATACCAGGTCGGTATTTTATTGTTGAACAGCATGAGCATTTCCATTGTTGGTGGCTAGATGGAAGTTATGATTTCATATACATACATTATATGTGTTTTGGATGTATTCGTTTTATCTTGCCATTGGTAAAAAGAAGCACATATTTACAAGCTAAATTCAAAGTTCAAGTTTAGTAACTTTAAACGATTGTGTGTATGCATTTTAAAATTATTATTTTATATACCAATTTGTATATCTCTGTACAATTGTTGATTGCTCAATTCACTTTTATACCTACATATATTTCATAAGGAATTATATAGGTAATGTTTTAGTTAATTTATAAATACAGTAAAATTTAATATGAAGTTTATCATATTTCTCGGCATGTATTGTACACTATGGTTTTAATAATTGTGTTAAGCAATTCAATTATGTGCCTTTGGATCAAAAACTTAGTAATTATTATAGCTTAAATATTTCGTTTACATTTCCTTGCCTATAAAAGCAATAATAGAAAAAATAGCGTGAAAAATAAAGATTACAATTTGAAATATCAATTCATTTGATTTTATATGTACAAACAGTGAAGCAGCTAAACCACTCAACTTACCGTTAGGTAGTGTGCCAAGCGACTCTAGTAAATTGAAACAATTGGCAAGTCCTTTAACGCGTACAATGGTAGTTAGTCCTTTGTCGAAATTGGCTAAGGGCATGCAAAATATAGGCATGAATCTGGATCCACGTAAGATTGCAACTAAGGTAGGTGTTAACATATAAATTTGCAACTGAATCTAATTTTCAACACATGCTTTGTATGCTTCTTTTGCAGACCGGAGTTTTATCACCCACAAGCGCTTCTGCAGACAACACTCCACCATCTGAACGTATAAACAATCGGGCACAACTTGAAGAGTTGTGGGCAGACCAACAATGTAAAACTAAGCTAATAGCATTGTAAAGGGAAATACTATCAAACAGGGAATATTTTACAGTTGTTAAAAATGTTTAAGGAAATATTTAAGTAGAAAGAATAAGTATAGAAAATCCCCAATCTCGCCAACTTCTGTTTTGTCAGCCAGCCCTCGTGCTGATATTCCAAAAATCAGTTCAAGGTATTTTATAGTATTTGGTTTCGAAACGTCCTTTAGGTATATTTTATAGCAATTTTAAGTTATATAAATAATATAAACCTATGAATGACACATGCATGAGGCAAATTGGTAAATATTGTTATTGCAACTATATCCTAGATGTGCGAATTTCTTTGTAAAAAAATGTTTTCTATTCTTAAATTGTATTGTTGCATTGATATTTAAAAATTCGTTTCAGAACGTATTTATTATTAAGATGTAGTATGCTAGTTACTACAGAAGGAATGACACTTCTTATTTACAACCTGTAATTTATGGAAAAGTATATGTACTTTGCACAGCTAAGAAAATTATCTCAAACTGTATTTTAGCAATAAGACTTGGGTTTCCTTAGAACTTAGCAAGCGTATTTAGAAACTCAGAAACTCAACTATTATTTGTTTTAAATTTTAAATACTAAATAACGAACAAAATTTGTTCAAAACATAAACTCAAATCAGTCAATATCTTTAGGGAAATATATCAATACCACTCCGATACTAGACGAAAGGTTACGAGTACGTACTCTTATTTACTTTGTTGAGTATATAAAAATAATTTTCGATGCGGAAAGTACTTCAACAAGTAACTCCAACTATTTCAGTAATTAAACGTACATTCTCAAGTAGAATTTGTAATGAAATATCTATGTAATGTTTGTTGAGTTCCTGATTTTAATAAAGCTAATTTTCCTTTTGTTGTTTTCTTTCAGTATTTTGGAAAATTTAACGGTATTTTAGAAAATATGTATTATTAAAAAAAAATTTAACCTACTTAAATAAAGATAAATTCTTGATGTACTTTATTTAATTTAATTTATATATTTTATTTTCTTTCTATTTTCCTGATTAAAATATTTGAGTTATCTTATTTACATAAGTCGTTTCGCTTTCAACTAAATTTTGTTTCTCTATAATTTTACATAATTTAATACATATATTTTTTTTTGTTAGGGCTATTCATTCAAACTCGTAAATGTCTCACAATGCACAGAAACAATTTAACCTTCCACATAAGTTTGAAAAATTTTTTTGTTACCGAGGTTGGCGCATACGAGGTAATTTCGAATTTGAATAAATTGCCCTGTTGATTGAATTGATTGTTGGTTTTCTGTTTTTACTTCTTATGAAAATAAAAACTAAAATGCTTCAAATGTACATCACAAATCGACGGCTGACTCTATTGCGGATGCCAGTTGGAAAACACTATTTTAGAATTTATTTGAAAAGCACCCTATCTCAGATTTTTTTTTCAGAAACTTCCTTTGTTGCTGTCCCGGAAACGCCTTTACTCAGAATTTTCTTCAAAAAATCTCTCTCTGTATTAATTTTATTCTGAAAGTAATCCCTTAATTAGGATGTTTTTCAAAAGTTTACTAAGAGAGAGAGTTTTCGAAAAGGCAGTGAAAATAGGTTGATATTCCACTTAGCCTCAGAAATTAAAAGCTTTTGAATTGAAAAAAATTGGCAAAAGTGTTTTACATAAAATTTTATTAATCAAAAAAAGATAGCTTTTAGAAGCATTTTAATTGAATTAATATGTACTCATGAAATAAATATAGCTGATTCAGCGGTTAATAAAGGCTTAGACATACACACATACACAATTACATATAATATTTACATATATGTAGATAATGGTAGTTTTTAGAGCTATATTGATTACTTTTTGAGCTGAGCAATTATGAAACAGACACACAGTGCTTATGATATTTGTAATTAAGTCTTAAATAAACATTACACAAACAACAAATTATGTACTTTCATACAAACTGCAATACAAAGACTAGCACGCACATGCATACATACATACATCGTATACCGTACATTTACATATAATGATTAATATTCTGTAAAAATAAAGCGACAAATATAGATTTGCTGATATTTACACAAAAACAAAATAAGCTTTCTGGACATTTTATTGCGATATACATTTACACAAATATACATAAATATGCGCGTTTTATTGTAGTTGTAAAAAATTATTTAATTAATCAACGAATATTCATTATACAAGATAATTATATAATAATAATAGCATAAATGCTTAATAGATATTCACTTGTTAAATACTCAGCAATTATTGGGACAGTGGAAATATTATAAAATAGCACCAAAATAATCCACCGGTTAATGTGAATCTATTAAAAATTATAAATAAAGTTAAGATTTAAGCAGTTTTTATTCTTGGGCTCGAAAGGTTGGTTTACATGAGGGGGTTGGTGGGAATTTTATGACCAAAATCATTAATAACTTGAAACCACCGCAGGTACTTGTGAGACGACCCTTCGTAACTCTAAAAACATTCGGAAGAAAATCAATCTTTACACAATTCGACTCCTTACCGTGCTATTTCTTATCTTGATTTATTTCTAGCAGAACATCTGTTATTGGTCTTAACAAATGCGACGCAAGTTCTGCCTTCTGAAGGGCATCGTTCACTTGGAAACGAGCGTTAACTGCCAAAACAATGTCAGCTGAGAAATTCAATGGAATGCCCTCTATCGACATTCAAAGATCACGATCTTTAAGTCTCTCATCATAAATGTCCTGATATATGGCTCGAAATCATGAACGTTGTCGAAAGAAGGTGGGAACGATAGGTTCTACGTGCTATATGAGCGCGGTCTGGCGAATAAAGGTGCAACTGCTTAGTTGGATAAGCGATGTTACGCGTGTAGAAAGAGAAATTCGGTCCCCGCCAAAAAGCGTTTATATCGATACCCGATTTTGAGAGAAGGAAAAGGCCCCACTGAGTTGGAAATACATATCTTGAGGAAGACATGGTTGGATTGATGTGGGCGGGCAAAAAACTACAATGAATGCTTCAGCCTTCTGTAAACAATTGTATATGAAATTTACCCTGGACCATATTCTACATAAGAGTTGGCCCTGGTTATAAAAATTGTCACTGCACCATAGTGTTGTTGGGGTTTTTTCTCCTTCAGGGATTTGGTTATCGGGATTCGGCTGTCTCGTGAGAAGCTTCTCAACAGTAAACTTTTCTTGTAGTATTACACACTTCCGCCAGTGCACTATGGTACGAGCCGATATTGGGATGTCGGAAATTGCTGAAATAGAGGGCGTTATTTGATTCGGAAACATGCAGTTATGGTTTTACCATCGCAAGAGTATTGTTTTTATGTGCTAGATTTTTGTAATATAAATCAAAATAAATTAAAAAAATAAAATAAAATTAAACTAAATAAAATGAAATAAAATAAAAAATAAAAAAAATAAAAAAAAATTAAAAATTAAATAAAAGTAAAATAAAATAAAATAAAAGAAAATAAAATAAATTAAAATAAAATAAAGTAAAATAAAATAAAATAAAATGGAATAGAATAGAGAAGAATAGAATCAAATAAAACAAAAAATTTTATTAAATAAAATAAAGTAAAATAAAACGTACAGTAAAATGAAAGAAAAAAAAAATAAAAGAATTAAAAATAAAATAAAATAAAACGTAAAGTAAAATGAAATAAAATAAAATAATAAAAGAGAGAAAAAAAAAAATATATATATAAAATGTAAAGTAAAACGAAAGAAAATAAAATAAAATAATTAAAAAAAACAGTAGATTAAAATAAATATTCATGAAACGAGCTCAAGGCCAAGAATACAAATTTTTCACATTTTTTTTAAATTTTTATGAAAACTATTCAAATAAATAAGAAATATAATAAAATAAAGTAGCATAAACCACAAGACATAAATAACAAGTAACAGTTTGTGTTTGTAGTTAAAAGCAAGGCCCAACTAACAGGTCGTGGCATTAGACCAGCTGATTTCTAATTTTTTCTCGAATTTTGACAGTGCGATTTTGACATTTGAACTATAAATTACAAAAACAAAATACATGGAAAATGTATGTGTACCTAAATGCTACGAGCTAATAATTGGGCCATGTTTTTAACCTTATTCTGGGCACTCTTGAGGTTTAATTTTAACCAGTGGACGAACTATAATCTAATATATACGACACAAAAACTTTTGATGCAAGCCAAAAGCGGATTTCTTCAGTTGCAAGAAAAAATGAGATGAATTTCGTCTCCCGCTAAAAAGGATATAAGACTTGCTAACGCTGTCAACACTTAAAAAGCCATTTATTTCTCTATTTAAGAAACCAAAAACCCAAACCCACAAAAAAGTAAGAAAATTTACCAAATGTTGCAACCTTATAAATCGATCATAAATGCAAATATTGGAGGAAACATATTGACCGCATTGCTGTTGCCACAACACTTGACTCATAACTTTTGTGCGTGTTATACACCGATCAACCAACAATGAAAGCAACCACAACAACAATAGCAATAAGTGTCAGTGTCAAATGTTGCAATTGTTGATTGCTTGTTTACATAAGCGATAAAAAATTTAACCACTCACATACATACAGGAAGGATATGGAAAATATGTGAACCAGGTTTCGGACATGTGTGGGCGACCGGGGGTTAAGGGCATGCAGAGTATCCACCATTAACTTTTATTCACTTTAGTGAAAATACACAAATCAAAAATCCATTAGCCACTGCGTAAGAATAGCTAACGTGTGATTGAGAGTATGTATGTATGTATGTATATTTTTACTTATCCTGCAGTCCAACTAACTAATTCTACGTAAACTACACCGCAACTAGTACGAAACGCAAGACCAACTATTGTGGGTACTGTGCTGACTTACGACGTCGAAGACCGTACTCAGAACGGCGAGATGGACTACACCGCCTTTTGATACCGTTTTGCATCTGTAGTTGACTGGTTTAGAATTGCTGACTAATTTGGTCTTTCACCACATGGCGCTAATGTATGCGGACCTTGTTGGCCAACCATTGATTGTCCTTTTGGTTGTTTTTCTTTCATAAATTCGAACTTGTAGTTTATTGAACAATGATTGATATGGTTATGCGGGGGTGGTGCATACGATGAGGGGGGCTATGAGTGTGTCACGTTTGTGATAACATCCCAAATGGGCGCACGTGGGATATTTGTGTGTGTGCGTGGGTGAAAAACACTTATCAATAGCTAATGTCCTGTCAATTTCGTTGCCATCACAACCACTTCCGTTGCCATCAAATAATTGTTTTGCAATCAAGCGATGATCAATCTTAACGCTGACTATCTCATTCGACATTTGCAGTTGCCTAATTCGAATAAATTAAATGGAAGTATGTATGTATTTGTATGTCCTTGCACACAGGTATGTACAGTTGTGTTCACAATAATAGTAGTGAAATTAAATTGGATATCGTTCGAGGAAACAGGAGAAAGCTGTGTTTTTAATAATTTTCATTTAAAACATATATCGAGGCTTGATTGCGACTGTATCGCAAGCGCCAAGTTATCGAAATTTTTTTTTTATTGCAAATAGCTTGTGAATACTAGTTACAACTACCGAGAAAAAGTAAAAAAACAATTTTGTCGTTTGGTTTGTTTATACTTTTGTGTGATGGCAATTTTATCGTTAGCTAGAGTATAAGCACAGTGTATAAGGGAGAAGTGCTGTATTTCCTGTATTTTAAAATGAATTTTCCTCGCTATTTGCTTTGATTAAGTCGGAATTAGTCGTATTAGTTACCAATCAATAAGAAGAATATTTACAGATCCCAAAATGTCTCTAGTGGTAAAAGTATGGACCAATATCTTAACTTTGCACTAAAAAAAATATATATAAAATTGATATGATTCTAAATATGTTTTAAGCAATTGGTTTTTGATTTTTCATGCCGTTAATGGTTTTTGGTATAAAGGCCAAGATGTGAATTTCTAATGCTTTAAATTTAATTATTTTCGTTCTACAATGGTATGTACATATCTACTAATATTGGTCAGAAAAACGTTGGTGGACTTTTGATAAAAAACCTTTTTATTACGAACAAAGCGACATTGCTGTTAAACAGACTTATTTACGGTAGCATACGAGTGAAAACTAAGCCAATACTAAAGTTAGTCTAAGCTTTTCAAACTACTTAAGAGATTGACTATTATATCAAAAGCTTACCAAAAACTTTGTGTCGACTTTAATTTGACCAGTAATGCGGAATTTTGTGTTATCTGAGTAGGATTCGACCACCGGAGTTTTAGCAAGTAAATTCAGCAGTGTGGCACCTATGATATTGCAGAGCTTCATTTACGTAACTTTGCCTTAGAAAATATCTATATAACTCAACAAATACAAAATGTATCTTAAGCGCCAATATTTTGTTCTATTGCCTCTCAGCATGATTGCAAAACTATCGCAAGCGCCATTATACCCTTAAAAATCAAAAAAATCAGGAAAAATTTTATGTCATAATGAAAGTAGTAGTTAAATATTATGTTGTCCATTAAAATTTTATCCAACCATTTAAAGGATAAAGGAAAAAACAGAAAAACCCGCCTCCTGTAAAATTTACTTTTGCGCTTGCGATTAAATCGAAATCATGCCTCGATATGTAATACTTCTATATTGCTAGAAAATACTCAGTACACTCGCCAACATCAGAGTGCAGATATATAGGCAACGAACGTACCAAAATGACACATTTCGTTTGGAAAAATCCATGATCGTATTTTACTTTCATTGAAAAATATTTTTGGATAAGATACAAAATTGTAATTTTGTAGTAGATTAGTATAAATTTAAAATTACGCAAGCCCAGCATCAGATTCTACTTGACTGAGGCGTGACTATATCTAAGGGTGGAGAACATATGCCAAAGTATTTTCAAGTTGTGGACGGGGCAAGCTGACAAATTATTCCGACCATGCGCTGATATTTGAGAATAATTATTGTAAGTAACCTTGCTAACCATTACTCTATGTTTCATCCACTCCGATACTAGTTCTGATTCTTGTGGTAGCTTGTGTAATGCAAATTTCTATTGCCATTTTTCAACAATTTTTTTTTTCCAATATCGGCCATGGTATGGGGGAGTGTCTAAAGATTCTAGATGCAATTGCAGGACTGTGGCTTTTCCAAGCGGGGTCGCCACTCTTCTAGTGTTTTTGACCATCTATCGAAATTCAATCTGGTTTACTAGCAACCGTTCGGGGTTAAAACATGTGGGGCCTACATTTTATTTTTAGAAAAGAATAAGAAGAATAAAAAACATCAAATATAACCCAACCTCAATTGGAGAAAAGAAATGCACATCTTTAATTTTCTCCGAGGTATATTGCGCCAAATTATTATTTTCTTCAATATCGTCAAAGCGACGTAAAGCGGGTGGTCTGCTAAATTTCGGTAAAAAAGATAGGAGTTTTCATAAAATTCTTGAATCAATTTATATAAGCTAGAACCGCTCTTGTAACGAGTTGACTTTTCAGTATATTTCATAGCTAACAAAAATACACGTATACAAACATCTCAAAAATTGAGTTTCGCTGTCTCCCTTTGATTTCGATTTCAAAACACACTGCGAGCATATCATGCTAGCAATATAGAATAGATTACATATATGATTTAAAATATAGCGAGTTTCATAACAGAAGCCAGATAAAAAGATATTTCGAAATTTAAACAAAGTTCAGTAAAGTTAATTAAACTTTAAAACATGGCCATTAAAATCTGCAAAAGTTTCTTAGAAGAATTTCTAGAAAATTTTTGAGTCTGCGGTTTTGTAGCCCAATCAGTTTTAGTATAACACTGTACAAGATGGAACTTGCAGATTTTGATGGCCCTTTTTATACCTTTCATGAACATGAAACGGTATTATATTTTTGGCCCGATGTTTGTAAGTATGAGAAGAAGAAGAGTTTTTACTAATTGTGAGTAAGGATCGGACACTTAAAACCGTAATGCGTATTCATGAAAGGTATTAAGTCTTCGGGACAGTCGAAGACAGCCCTTTCCTTACTTGTTTTAAGTTTAATTAACTTTCATGAACTTTGTGTAAACTTTCAAATTTCTTTTTATGTGGTTTCCGTTATAGAATTCGCAATATTTTAAATAAAAATTATTAAAATCACAGCTTATTCTTATTTCGTCTAACGATATGCATTTTAATTTCACTACTATGATATTGAACACTGCTGTACATAAGGGTGCCGAAAAAGTTAGAATGTCCAAACTTGAATAATACTCAAAATTCAATGGTTTGACGGTTTTGAAGCAAAAGTTAAATCAGTCTTAACAATCTAAACTAGTAATGAATATTAAGGACTGGGACTTTTAGAGTAATTTTTTCGACCTTCTAAAAAATAACATAAATGTAATTAAAAACAAGTAAGGAAGTATAAGTTCGGGTGGTACCGAACATTATATACCTAGTAGTGATCTATTATGACATCCCAATTTTTGCAGGTCTATTTTAATACTTTTTAGTTAGTAATATAAAACCAGCTGATTGTTTTCCATAAAAACACTTCTGTTATGATCTCTGAGTGGTAAATTAATTTATCTATTTATGTTCCCACTAACCGCTGTTAATTACATTATCCAAAATACCAATACATGTATATTTTATATTTGAAAAATTTGCGTTCAAATAGACAGACGGACAGACGTAAGGAGAGACGGACATTGCTAAATCGACTCAGCTCATCGTCCTTATTATTTCAGTATACTTATTGATGGGCGGTCGAGTTTTGCTTAAAAAATGTGTGTAAGATCTTATTGATATAGCTTGCGTAGTTATTGAAATATCGCTAGGCGTGGCCGTTGACCGATTTCGCCCATTTTTAAAACAAACAGTTACCTTTATATATATAACGTTTTCGCCAAATATCGTTTCGATAATAAAATTTTTGCCAGAGTTATGATATAAAAAGTTTTGTGGAATAATCCACTACAAAAGAGGGTCGCCACGGCCATTTTCGAAAATTTATATTTTTTTACTTTCTTCGTTTACGTACACTTTAAAGGTGAAATAGAAATGATGTATAGCTATTGTACGCAAAGTTATTGCCTATTAAATATCTCTATGGACGTGGACCTTAACCGATTTCGCCCATCTTTCCCCGGAACATTCCTTCTATTAATATAAATATGTGTGCTAAATTTCGTTTCGATATCTTGAACGGTTTTTGATTTATGATTAATATTATTTCTAAATTTGACTTAATCAAAAGTGGGCGGTGTCACGCCCATTTTCAAAAATTTATTGTAAAATTTATTTTCTGGCTGAACATTAATGTATACGCCAAATTTAATCCTTATAAGTGTATTATGTATTGAATAATCACTTTTTTTGTATTTTCGAAAACATTCTATATATAAAAAGTGGGCGTGGTTATCATCCGATTTCGCCCATTTTAAATAGCGCTCGGAGATGAGTGCCAAGGAAGCTGCATACTAAATTTCATTAAGATATCTCAAAATTTATTCAAGTTATCGTGTTAACAGACGCACGGACGGACATGGCTTAGTCTGTTTATTTTTTCCTCCTGAACATTTTGATATATATAAGTCAATATCCATCTCGATCCGGTTATGCCGTTACATACTACCGTTACGCGAATGAAGTTAATATACCTTGCGTGCGTAGCACTCACTGCTAGGTATAAGAAAATCTTACTGTTGGACAGGCTTAGCTCATTCATTGCTTCGATGTTCCATACAAATTAAATGGGCCAAATTGGATTTTTGGTTCATTTTGATTTTTCGATATCAAGCATTTTTTTTTTAAATAAAACGATCTTCCCATCAAAAATTCATCTCACGAAATTATTACTATTAAGTGTTGAGTAACGAGTAAGACTTTTTGTGAAAGTATGTACAGGCCGGTCCTCTTGTTAACCATTTCTTCGTTCGGCGGAAGGCAGTTTGGGCGGAAGTTCCACTTCAGGTGCTTTTGTGTTGAAGCTGGGTAAGTTTTAATTCGTTACGCGTTAATAGGAAATAAATCAGCCAAAGCTGGACAAAGTATTGTATGTACTTTGAAATTTTAAAGTGGTTCTACGCCTTTACAGTTCCTTTAAATAATATCCTGAATGGATAGTATTTCAATCATCTTGAAGAAGAGTTCTGTATTTGGTTAAATCACGAATTTCTCTATTAGAACTGGGAATGAAACACTTTTTAAAACTTCGATGTTTTTAAAGGGGCTTCCAGTTCGAGACATTTCTTCACTACTCCAGGACAACTTTGGTTAGTGTATGCTGGGTTGGCTACTTCATCTATCTCCGTTGTGGCACCCAATTAGATAAAGGCGACACTGGCTTTCATTGATCTAACCAAGCGCTGCATAACAACGATATACTTACAAATAGCGCAGTCCTCCTTTCAGGCTGCGATAGTCCCTCCTTGTACTTTCAATGGCTAAACAGAGAAAAATCTTCCATATAGCTAACGCAGCTGGTTGTTTAACATGTTCAGCGAAACTGTTGTGCCATGAAAAACTACTATAGCCATAGAGAGATGAGGCGCCAAGTTCTTGGAGTCGACAGTCGGTTTAAAAACCTTTTCCTTGACAAGAGGAGGTGTCAGCCTTAAACTTTCTTGGTGTGTTGGCATGTCATGGCCCACAGATTTGAAAGAAGTCGCCACAAAACGATAGGGAGTTCAGGCATTCCCTCGTCCTCACTCTGGCTAAGGTCAGCACTTTAACTGCTGCTTTAGAATCCCACCCACAGCGCCTTAATGGCGGCTACCTCCATGTGGTGGGGTAACCTAAATTTTCTTTTATTTCCGAGCTTCAGACACTAATGTTAATGATCATAATAATTTGTTGCAATATAACTCCGAACTGGGAACCTTCGTTGTAGTAGGCCGGCACACTACCACCACACCACTCGGTGGACGCCAAAAACAGATAATACTATGGTTTTCGGTAAAAATTGCTGGTTTAAGCCATCTACCTTGGCAGTGCCTATCCGACTCGACTGTTTCGGATTTGGATTTTGCTTACCCCACATTACAGTTTATTAGTCTTTTGGCGACTTCTGTAAACATCTCCTACACATCTTGACCAACACAAAGTCTAAACATATACTTTATTACCAGATTAACTTACACCAAGTCCCTGCGAGTACTTAAGCAAACTTATATAAATTTATTGTCTGACACGTGCGCAGCTAAACACTTCCATAGGAATAAGAAAGGTGAAATCATTTCCATCACAAATTACCTGCACAAAGCCTACTACATTTTATGGCATTTCCGTTGTCCATTCCGATACCCAATTGTGTTCCTTCGATTTTTATGGCTCGCTATGGTTGATTGGCTGCTGTTGCTCTTCAATTCGCAAATACCCCGACAGCTAGTACGAGCTACACCTCATACCTATGCCTTACTACCCATTCACTTGAGTTAGCTTTGTGTGCAAGTGAAGTTCCTACGAGCTCGAACCCCCACACCACAGTCATCAACGTTTTCGCCAAACCATTAAGTGTGTCTGTGTTAAGACTTGGAAATTGTCTTTTGAATGTTTCAATTACACGCCTTCTTAAGCACAGCATATCCCTTTTTACAAATTGCTCAGAAGCGTGCTGGCAGTCATTGCTGCCTGGGCAGTCAACCAACCAGTAAACGAAAACGAAAGAGCCTACAACAACAACGTTCTTTATTCGCATAAACATAGTACATAAATTTATATATAGTATAAGTCTATATATATTAGGGTGGGCCGATTTGTATAGACGAAAGTTAACCGATATTGCGCCATCGATTTTTCGATAGGATTTGGGCTCAGGAAAAAAAGTTCCACTACGCATACCCAAAAAATAATTTTCGAGCCTGCGAAATTTTATTTTTTTGGCTTTTTTCGACTTTGATTTTTAAGGGTTTTTTCATGACCTACTAAAAAATGTTCATTTGATTTTCAAATTTTCATGTACATATACCCTGTCCGACCCAAAAATGTCCGCTAAAAACGTTGGCGATAACAGTTTTTTTAAAAAAAAATATTTTTTGGGTTTTGGGGAGTGTTTTGGTCAAAAAATTGACCCTTTCGGAATTTTTTTTAAGGGTTTTTTCAGCATACATGCAAAACTGCTTTCGATGAAAACGAATTTGTCTCATATTTCCTGTTCCACTTAAAATTATGCATTAAAAACGTTGGCGATAACGGGTTTTTGAAAAAAAAAAATTTATTTTCAGGTTTTGGAACTTGTTTTGGTCGAAAAATCGACTTTTCCAAAACCTATCGAAAAATCGATGGCGCATTATGGTTTAATAAATCGACCCAGTCTAATATATATATATATAATTAGTATATATGTACGTATGAGCTTCTTATGCGCCATCATAGAAAATGATTCCTTCCCTGTTGTTTCGTTACTCTGCGCCTGCAACACATCACATCCGGATAATCGTACAAATTGCCAACATAAAAGCTGCATAATTTACTGCCACTTTTTCGAAGGGTCGTCGATACATGTTTTTACGTACTAAGGTTTGTACTAATGTTCAAGCCGGAGTACATGGATATATAGTCGGTCAGTAGCTGTGGAGCTTGTTTCGACACTTATTTGTTAGATGTCTGTCTATCCACAGAGGTGTAGTAAGGCAACAATTTTCCAGGGAGCTCCACCCTACCTGGACTAAATCAAATTTATTAAGAAAAAAATGAGCAATTGTTAAAATAATCTTCTTCTTCATAATTGCCACTTAATCGTCCAGTGTTATATTATCTGATAACGGTTGGCACAAGTATAGAATCAGCGGAAGAAAAGATGTATGTAGGTCCCGAAAATTCGTAGGAAAAAAATTAGAAGCAAAAGGCCACAAGGTGGAAGAGTAGCTCGAAATTAATCTCCTCGGTGGAGGTTGCAAAAGTACGTTCCGAAATATTAAGCTTTTATTGAGAGGTAAGTCCTTAAAGTTAGGTGACGAAAGCCGTCGGTTAGTTGACGAAACTATGTGAAAACGACTTCAGAGCTTCCTAGGAAATTAAAAGGAAATATGGAGCTACCCAAGGCTAAAATTGTGACCGATAATTTAAGAAAATGGATGTAAAATAAGTGCTGTTACAACTCCTGTTACAATACGACCAACAACAGCATTTTAGAATACGGTTTAGCAACATCAGAGAGCGTGAATACTGGCATACTATTTAATTCTCTCTCTGACAAAGCCCCCCAGCCGCTTCTTCATGATGCTAACTGGCTCCAGTTACTAAATCCATGTCCACTTGGTCCTTACATTAGATACATAGGTGGTCTACCTCTTCCTCTACTGCTATCAGTGGATATTGCTAATAATACCTACTGTGGCGGAGCATCTTCATTCATTTGCACAATATGGCCTAGCCAGCAAAGCCGCTGGGATTCAACTCGTTGAACTCTGCGTAGAGCTTACACAGCTTAACATTAAATCTTCTTCGATACTCGTCATCGCCAATTCGTAGAGCTTAATAAATCTTTCGGAAAACCTGCCACAGGAATACTATGGCAGCCGTCTCATTAGATGTTTTCAGCGTCCTGGCTGCCGGTTCCGCGATGGTTGGCACATTCTTCGGAATCTCTCTTCTTGTGAATAGGACAGAGAGAAATTAGTTTCCAATCTTCAAACATGCACTCGCTCGATCATGGTTGCATAGTTTATGCTTTGCTTAGCAGGTAATCCCTCATCTCACGTGGTTGCTTGCTTTCTTCGTTTAAGCGGATAACTGATCCCTATTCTAAGTACTATCTCAACATCCATAGGCATTTTAATTTCTACGAGGATTCGCGATTTTGAGGCCTTCCATCATTCGCCAAGTTTTTTAATAGAATTTTCTCATAACTTTGTATAAATAATTATAATAAAGCAAAGTCAATGGCACCAATAAGGAAGGTAACTTTGTGCTGTGACCTTATATCCTCCCTCCCCCCATCTACACCCATGTCTACCCAAGTAATTTCTTCTCTTTGCATCGTTTCGTTATTCGCCCCTCAGTGTGACTTTCTTTCTATTCTTGTATATTTTAAGCACTTTTGCTAAACACTTTCGACTTAAACCATTAATTTTCGAAACACTTTGGCACTGGCTTTGCAGTATGTCTGCTACGTCGGTCGTCACACACTCACCAGGAGCAGCATACAAATTTGTTTTACTAGTATAGGGGGGCGGCGTTGTTGTGTAGAACAATTTAACTAGCAGATAACAAAAATCATGGTGTCGAGTTAATTTTATTGCCAAAGTCGGGTTTAGTGGCATAAGGACACATATTCTCGTCGTCTCTCAGTATATGCTACATACTAACATATTTGAAGAATTCTATGTGTGGATAGTTTCTCGTTAGTGCGAATAGTGGCTTGCAGGTTTTGATTGTACTTCAATAAATTAGCCCTGATAAGAATCATTTTTGTTTTATTGATTAGAAACTCCTAAACTTTATTCGTATACTCTGTTGCTAGTAAATATTTGTGGGATTACTTATAGAAATTTGGTATTTAAGAAAACACAAGCTTCATTAATTCCCGTAACTCTAGAAACTATCTTCAAGACTACCTAAGCCATTTGTTCAATATGACAAATTCTGTAGAGGACGTCTGAATTTGACTTCCCTGCCATTCGAAACTAAATGAGCAAATTCGCGGAATAGAGCTATTATTGGCCCTGAAAAGCTCGCCGTAAATTCTTCTCTGGCCTAGATTAAGAGCGAAGAGGAGGACAAGATGAAGTATTTTCTGCCAAATAAAGAAACTGCGTTTGGCGGGAGTTTAAACGGGCATTAAAAACTTTCGTTATTCACCAAATTTTTTGGTAAAATGTTTCGACGAAATTCCTGTTAAGTACCAGTTCCAGCTCTTAGCACTCTGGAAAAAAGGTTCTGGTAGCCATTTGAAAGCAAAAGTATTTCTTTTTTATGTTGTTCAAGCGGACTTACTTGGTGGTTCAAGTGGCTCACAAGGTTTTTTCGTTTAAGTACTTATCCTCTGCGTAGCTACTGAACAACCGTTTGGTCATCAGCGAAAGTGAGGAGTCGACAACCTGGTAAAGCTACTCCGAAAGACCTGGTGTAAGTAAATTCTTGTTATAATTTCTTTTCTAAGCAGCATCTGGACCATGAGGTGTGGTTGCAAGTGAGCGTCTATTTCGGTGGAATTTAACTTGGGCGCACGAATTTTGTATTGTAATTTGATTGAATGGGACTATTAGGGAACTGTGGTGCTTAAACTGGTGCAGGTTTCGGGAAACTTTTAAGACATAAAAAAAAGTTCAAAGTCAGCGACCTACTTAAATTTAAATTTCTATTCACAGTGATCCCTGAAGTTCTTGGAGAATTTGTTTGAGAGCACCCCTGCATCGATTACCACATTCTCTTCTTATTTCAGCTTCCCTAACGAGATTTTCGACTGATGTGAAATAAGGACCGCTATGCAAATTTGTTCCAGTAAGGTTAGAGTCAGTATCGATCTTTTATATACAATACGAATATTCCTGAGACAATGTAAAAAAATATATTATTACAAACTTCAGCTTGTTATAATCCATGATTACCACTTACTGGAGTTCAAAGCATGCCATCCATCTCTTTTTAGCTAAAACTAACTACAATCAAAAACCCCAAGTGAGGTAAAATCATTATTCAGCTGTTCTTTTCCATCTGATTCGTGACCTCCCTCTTCTGCGGCCAAATCAGGGAAACCTTCTGGGCCAGAGCATCTTTACTCATTCGCGTAACATAGCCCAACCATCGTAGAGCGCGAATTACTCCCCTTAAACTTCCTTCAATACACCCCTTTAACATGGCTGGATGGATACGAAAATATTCTAAAATGATGTGCCAAACCCCTTAGTTTTAAAATAGTTCTACCATTCCCATATCCTTTTGAACCAACAAAATTAAACAAAGCTCGCAACCATTTCGTTTTCGAAATAACTGGCGACAATTTGAAACATCAAGGTATTTCAGGCGTATTCCAGCCTTTTCTCCCAAACGAGTAGGTGTATGTATGTTTAAAAAATACCTTCCGGCCCGAAAGGTTTGTATCTAATCCCTGAGCTATATTCCGGTCTGCGCAAAGTTCGTAGAATTCGACCTTGAATCTGTTTCGATCACCATCCCGGAGAAGAGTTGCACATTTTTTGAAAAATCCCTATCTCGTATTTAGGCCCAAGTGCTAGACACTATTCGTACTTTCACCGTCGACACGTTGTGAACATTGGCACATCCTTGAAAATGTTTGTATGCAGCACTTTTATTTAATTACTTCAATAATTAATATGTGTTGATGTTTCAACAAGCGGAAATTAATAAAACACCCCCAAATTTCTTTTTCTACAAATCCAACAGGACCATATGCTCATATGCTATTACATAATCGTATTCTGTGTCTTACAAATTTATTTTAATATCCCATTACAAACATTATCTTAGTGACATTTTCTTCCTGTTAATAAATCACAGTGAAATGCCAGCGGCTAAAGCAATAACTATTGGCTGACCCCTCGCTCGTGTCAATGGTCATGTCATCAATATTCCAATGTACGCTCCCTTACTTTGGCTGTGATTTCTCCTATGCTCATGTTACGCATATACAAATGTACATATTAATGTCGATTATATACCCGGAGGTGTGGAAAAATGTTGCTTTGTAATTGATACTAAAAAGCCCTTAATTGGCACCTTAACGTTGCTGCTGATTTTCTGACAAATCCCCCAAGGTCAGCTTGTCACATACGGCCTGAGGGTGAATTAATAGAAAATAAATCGAAAATGTTTGTACTCAGCGTAATCAATGCTTTTGACAATTTGTGTACCGTAAAAGAGGGTGGAGATCTGGAAAACAAAAAAAAAAAAAAAAATTTACTTAACACTTTGAGGTGGTCCAATCGTGTTTTAAACAGACCTGTTCAATTCCCTTTAGAATTCAGTAATCAATTGTTTGGATGGCTTTTTTATTCAATAATAATAATTGTAGTTGTGGAAAAAAAAATTTAACTCTATAAGAAAAAAATTAAAAATAGTCAAAATCCAAAGTAATCAAAAAAGATTAAAAAAAATGTTCATTACTTTTGATTGTTTTCAATTTTTTTGGACTAATATTGCAAATGAATGTTTGTCTGCAAAAATACCAAAAAGTAAAATTAAAAAATCACGAAAAATCAAAATTAATCAAAAACAATTAATAAAAATTATTTTTGATTTTTCCTAATATTTTTAAATTTCTTTGGATTATTTTTTAAAATAGTCATTAAAATAATAATTAAAAATCGAAAGTAATGGGTAACTAATCATTGCAAAAAATAATTAATCAAACCGGTAATCATTAGGATTATTAATCATTACTTAACAATTCTGGTTTCAATGGAATTAATACTAGTTCAGATCTTAAAATTTCTTTTAGCTCCGAATTCGTAAAAAGCATGCGAATGCTGTTAAATGTGATTTTTAATCCCTTTCATCCCGTAGCAACATAAAATAAATAAAATTTTTTGAATTTTTTTTGAATATCAATTACGAAAATAGTGCGCATTGGATTTTTTTACAACCTACCCTAATAATTTGGATTACCAGGAAGAGACAGAGGGAAAGATAGGAAGTGTTAAGACTGAGAAAGAGTGGTTTGGGGGCCTAAAATTAGAGCCAGATATGAAAATGTTTTAAATGAAAACAATGTTACGTTCAAGCAGAAAAACATCTACCTAGTCTATTAGTTTCAAATTCTAAAGTATGACGCTTCTTCTACAAAATTTTGCATAACCTTTGACCTGGTTATAAATGACGACAGAAGGCTGACTGCTATCAAATAACTTTTTGCTTTTCTGCTTTACAAGAAAACTTCAATCTCTTAAGAATCAACTCCCCTCTACGGTACGAAAGTCACCACTTCCCAGCAATTGATGGACACTCAATAATTCTTTTTGTGGCGCGCAAACATTACCCGTGGCAATCTACCAATACTAAGGATACTCTATTTGTTTGCAATATATAAACCAACAAATGGTACTCATCCATAATTGTATTTTCCGGACATGGAAGTGTGTGTATTAGTGTGAGTGAAAAAATTTTCTACATTTTAAGGTGACCTTGGAACACCTAGTGTTCGAGGAGCAATCTGATAAGAAATGTTGGGACAATATCGATAGCAAACTAATAATCAACAGGTAAGGAGGTGTAAGTTGGGATAAAACCGAACACTATATTACTGGTATTGATCTATTATTATATCCTACTTATGCAAGACCATATTTTTAGTTTGAAAGTAGTAAGTTTTGAAGTAACAAAAAAGATATATATGTTCCGTGGGTACTAACTACTTGCACGCATATTTTCTTTGTTTGATAACCGATTTCCTTACTTTTAGGCAGGAATATGCTTTATACGGGCAGAAGCAGCTTACTGATTTTCATTGAAATATCTTGATAAAATTTGCTAGCAAGGCCCTCGAAAATAGCAGAATTTTTATAATGAAAAGTGAGGCGGCGCCATACCTACTTCCATTAAATTCACAAAATTGATTTAGGATCTAGTTTTGCATAAAACTCTCATTACGTGTGCCAAATCTTATTGATATAACTTACATAATTACACAAATATCGCGTTATAAATTTCACAAAGAAGTTTTTCGGATTTACATTAAAAAAGTGGGCATGGCTCTGGACCAATTTCGCACATTTTCACCAAATTTCGTTACGACAAATCAATTTTTTATAATACAATTTCTTACGACCATTTTTTTGGAATAAACAAACGGGGCGGAGCTACACCCATTTTCGAAAATTATTTGCTTTCGCATTGCTTCTTACACGGCCAAGTGAAATCGAAGTAATATAAAATAATTTTACGCAGAGTTATTGGCTACTTAAAATATATATGCTCTTTTACATAAAAGTAGGTGTGGTTCTTAGCCGATTTTGTCCATTTTTCTGGAACATTCCGTGTATTAAGGGTCAACTGTGTGAAGAGTTTGGTTTTCTTGCACAGTTTTTGATTTATGATTAATAATATTTGTAAAATTTACTTAATCAAAAGTGGTCTGTATCACACCCGTTTTCGAAAATTACACAAAAATATATTTGCAGCCTCAATGTTAATGTACACACTAAACTTTATACCTATGAGTGTATCACGTACTGAAGAGTAGCTTTTATGCGTTTTCGAAAATATTTTATACATAAAAAGTGGACGTGGCTATTAATCAAATTTGCTCACTTCGCTTATGGAAGATGCGTGTCAAGGAATACCAAATTTCAATAAGATATTTCAAAATATGTCATGTTCACAGACGGACGGACGAAATGGGTCCAAAATCGCAAAAAAACCAAACAGCTAAATATCTTCGGAAATGATTTTTTTTTTAATCTTTGTTAAACTATTAATTTATTTAAAAAACTAGTGGACCATCTCAAAATTTTGAATGAATTATTTTTTTTTTTATTTTTTAATAGACGAGCCGGCCAACTTTCGCTGCATCTCAGAACTTTTAATAGACTGCATCCGATATTAATCACCGTTTCTTTGAAACTCGTTGAGACATGGAACTTATTCATATCGATTACTGCAGCACTCATTAGCACCTTTCGTTTGAAATCCATATTGCGCTAACACTTTTTGGGTCACCTTAGTTCATATATATTGCTCGATAGCTGCGAAACCGATAGGGTTATCGAAATAATGGATAACTTTAATTTTAGTTTAGACGTCTAGTAATATAACAGTAAAAGTTCCATTCAATTCCAATCAGCAGTTTTTGAGTGCGGGGCTACCAAACAGACAAGCAAAAATGCTAAAAACTCTTTATTTGAATTCTGTTGGCTTTATAATGATCCCTCTTAACAATTCACCTTAAATACCTGCAGTGTGCAGCCATCGACCAGTTACAATTTTATTGATATTGATAAACTTTTTTTTCAACCCACCCTAGTATGCAAGTGAGTAAAAATGTACGTATGCAAGCAACATAACGAAGTGTGGTATGAAACGCCACAATGAATCGCATTAAACTTATTCGATATCAAAATAGGGGAGCGAAATTGTGGAAGGGAAGCGTCGTTAAGTCTTTACGCGGTATTGGTAGCCACTACCTGCACATGTGTACCAGTTCGCATGGCGTTTGAATTGCTACAGTACAGTCAAATGCGTACTCTAGCAGCCAGTGACCCACTCTTTGACGCGATGAGGTACATGAATGTGGTCGCGTTTCTTTGTGGTTTTGCTTGACCTGTTGTCGTTGTCCTTGTTATCGTTGGTGTTGGCTTTACGCTTTGGCACGCTGTTGCTCTACCTACCCGTTATTCGTTTGAAGGTGTTGTGGTGTTGCCTGTTAACATTTCATTTCGATTCAATTTTATATGCAATCCATACTCATCGCAACGGTGTTTTGGACTCCCCACTTATTGTACTGTTGGTTGTTGCTATTGGCCACTTTGCCGCACGCTGTCCCCCACACCAGTGGCATGACACACACGTTGCATCCTATGCTGATTACTGTTGTTGTTGGTTTTGTTGCTCACATGTCACCATTTATTTTGGTTCTTGCCAATTTGTTTTATAATTGAATTTGAAATTGAAGATGACATTCGGCCCACAAACCTCTTGACTGCTGTGACTCTTAACAAACACTCGGATATTAGGAGGGATGAATGCTGGCTCTAGGGGTTTTCTGATTGCGGCTATGCTAGCATTTGTATATATGTATTTAGTTGTATGTTTGCACTTTTTTGCATTTGAGACCAAAATTCAATTACGTATAAAATTTCAAAATTCGATTTATTTGAAACTTACAACTTTTCTATTGAATTTATTCAAGCGATTTGTCCGTGTGGTTAATGTATTTGTATGTTTATATGAATGCAGTTTTGAGTATATATGTATGTATGTACATTTGTACATATGTACCATGTTGGTTGACCTCAAGGTTATTACGTTACATTACTTGCGTATTTAAACTTAAAATGCTAAATTTTATGGGTCATTTGCGTTTATGGCTTTTGCAAGTGATTTATTCAATAATCGAATATTGCAAGCACTTATATCTACTAATTCAGATTAATTTAACCCATATACAAGGTGGCGCAAAAGTAAGCTTCCGATGTTCAGCATATCGGTTGTGGCACGTGCAGTGTGTGCTGTTGCACCGTCTTGTTGGAACCACATGTTTTCCAATCCCAATTCATCAAGTTGCAGCAAAAAGAACTCGTTGATCATTGCTCTGTAGCGCTCACCATTCACAGTAACCGTTTGGCCCCGACCGATTATTGGTCAAATAAATAGACAGCAATATTCCCCGTTCTGGAGCAGTGTAGCGTAACATTGTTTATTAACGTGAATTTCGCATGTGTTTACTCCACAAATGTCAAAACAGAACTGACTTTAGGGGCCAATCGCAAAATTTATAGCATTTACTGATAGGAGGATTACTTTTGCGCCACCCTGTATGTACAGCGCCACAGTTTTAAATTGCCTTAAAAGTTTTCAGTTTCATGTTTTCGTAATGTGAAGCAATCTTAAGAAGTGTTTCATTTTAAAAAAAGTTTGTAGATATCTCGAAATTATGAGTTAAAATCTAGTAAAATTAAACAAAAAAAATCATATAAAAAGGTTCATATATTTTTTCTGTACTGCTCACAAAATTTTAAACAAAATTCTTGTAAAAAACAAGCCTGACCTATGTACATATATGTTTAATGCCGATACTTAGAAATTTTTCGGTTTGTCACTGTATGGTCCCTGAAGTAAGTAGTGAGTCAGATGTTTGGTTAAGGACTAGGTAGAAAGTGCCATAAAGGAACTAGTTAGAAAGTATTTAAGTTTTCACTAAAAGAGGCAGTTGAATTTTGAATTGTATTTGAAAAACATAAATCTTCTTACAATGTCCTTTAACGAAAAACCTTTATTATTTAAATTTGGATTTTTTTTCTACTAGCAGGGTACCTAGCATCACTCGGGTTGTGAATAGTTCCATTTACCCTAAATTATGAAAACAACATCAAATTTTCCTCATCCCTGATTTCTGCATCTGGATGTTCCGCACACTCTGGCTTTTAGTTTAAGTCTCCATCTCTATCGATATTTCCAGTAGAGGTTTTCCTCTTCGTCTCCAATTCCTGATCTGCCTCTAAATCTACAAATCGATCCCTATCTCGGCCTTGATACCCATCCCATTACATAAAAAAGAGAGACAAAAAATCTAGAAGTAGTTGAAATGAACTCTACTTTATTCCCTGCGCCACCTTCAGTCAGTTCTTCAAAGAAATTTCCAATGTACAGACACGACTTTTCTAGAGTTTTATGGTAGTATATATTTTACAAGAAAAATCTACAAAAAAGAACAAATTAAAACCGAACTGCTTAACTTTCATATTTGAAAAAATAAAATGAAACGATAAAGTGTAGTGTTGTCTTTACGTGTAATAAAATTGTAACAAGCAAATGTCGACGTGGAACCTTTATTAGAGTAACAGAAGCCCAAACAATAGCTTTTACAACTTTTGTCGTTCTGTCTGTATGTTTGAACGAGCATCAGTTAAAAACTGCTGCACGGAATCGAATGAAGAATTCTTAGATGCTCAAATTCAAGTTCAGAACCCCTTTTCATCGGAATCCTATTAGATATTACGCAAGAAACCATAAGTTTTTAATACATCAATAGAATATAGTAACAATAATAGAACATGATGCAAACTGGAGAATATTTCATTAGTTGGGAAGTATACAAAGCTAACTCAGCTTAGAACATCGAAATGCTAAATTGGAAAGTTGATTGCGTGTCGAAGAGATTTAGTATAAAGTAGTAGTGGTTCCCAAAGCTGTAGGAGCGCACTTGTTCAGAACTAGCGTTTCCTCCAGCAGGCCAGTACACTACTGCCATACCACGCGCCCGCTAAAGAGCTCCCAAAGGCCTCGTAAAAAATCCATTTGTATATGGGTTGGACTGACGCAGATCAGAATGTGCAATCTATCACAGTCAAAGTCGAAACGTAAAAGTGGTACTGTCAACTAGTTTGGCCTTTAGCTGTATTCGTGAACAATGGTTTCCGATCACATTAACTCACTTCTGTTGGTCAGGAGATTTGTCAACATATTAGTTAAACTTGAACCCATAAGAGTGATAGGTTTTACTTATCGTGTTAAATACTATACCGAGCTTGAAAAATTTGTCTAACTGTCATAAAAACTATTTTCTTTTTATAAATTATAAAAAACCAAAAAATTAAAAAGCCATAAAATTACCACAAAATATGCCGAAGATATTGCCTCTCATACAAATTGTTTTGAGGAATAAATTAACTTAGTGAAATTTGAACTACATTTAAAACTTTCTCCAATAAGTTTAAGCTACAACTTTGATTGACTCCACCAACAAATATACTTTCATTTATTGTAAAAAAAATATAGCGAAAGATATGAACAAAATTTCTAGAATTCTAGAACACTTGGCGATTGCGGTCTCAAAGCAGGGTTGGGAAATGACATTTCATGAATTGTACTAAATCCACTCAAAAATCGTACTTTTTTCGTTCAAATTGTACTGAATTTTTTTTTTTTGTATGGATTTACATATGTACGAGTATATTTTTAGTACCGAAATAAAAATACATTTGAAATTAAGTTATCTTTTTATTTATAAGGAAACATTTTTTTTAGTTCAATAAGAGTTTTTGAAAAACCAAAATATTCTTTTCTCATATATATTAAATATTTGCATATATGCATGCTAATCAAAAAAGTTTTCATCATCGTCAACGATTAAGCTTTGTTCACAACCAACTCTCTTATCAATTTGAATATTATAACAACATTGCCCTCTGGCCTTAATAAAATCCTTTGTTTTTATCAAAGAAGAAACTGATTCAACAAGTAAACGATTTCTACACCTGGTTTTAAGTATATTCTGTATCGAAAATATTCTTTCAACATTCGCTGATGAATGTGAAATTGATAAAACTCCCTGTGCAATTCTGTATATATTCCAAATTGATTTACTCGATTTAAGCAATTTCACATGAGGGAAATAATTACCAACCAGTGGAAAACTGCTAGTTACTTCTCCTGATAAAACCGTTTCAGGAGCAAGCTTTGTGACCCAATTCAAAATTTCACTATCAAAGTCAATTTTCGTCTGCAGGTTTTTACAAAACTCCATGTAAAATAGTTTGACGTTTAGTCTCAAATTTTGAATATCTTTGTTTTCTAATAACTTTTTACAAATGAATAGATCTACTTCAGCGCCGCAATATATGCTATCAATATCCATATGGGTTTTGTTTACATCTATTTTAGAAATAGTAGTGTTATCCAAATATTCTTTTTGCAAAAAATTACGTGCTATATGCCGGAATAACTATTTTATTCTAGGCAAGAATATATGTATCCTGGCTTCCTCTGCTTGCATTTCAATATTAACGTTGTTTATTATTTTTAAAATATAGGAGAGAAAAAGAACATACATTTTAAAAGTAGGGCTCAAAAGCACTGAGGTTATATTCTGGCTTTCTAGTTTATTACTTCCTAAATTTTTCTTAAAATCAGTAAGCGTAAAATAATATTTTAGTGCATTCCACTGCTCTAAAATTCTTTCAATGCACGATTGCCTAGATAACCACCGTGTTCCTGAGTATTTTCAAATTACATGAAGCTCGGTTCCAAAGTATTCTTGAAACTGCTTGAATTCTCCTCTTCTGTTCGTACTGTTACAAAAATTTAAGTTTAAAAGTCTTATGAATTGATCATTTTCTTGTGGCATAAAGGCAGCTGCAGACGCCAGATTTATGTTTTGGCAAACACAGCCAAGAGTAAAAAGATTTGGTACTACCTCCTTAAACTTTTCTTGGCCACTTTTCATGAAATTACAATTATCTGCAGTGATTGAAATCATGTTATTCAGAGGAATTGAATGATTTTTCAGAATTTCTATTACTTCGTCGAAAATCCCTTGTGCTGTGCAATTAGTAATTGAAAAGAGCCCTAAAAATCGATCAATACATTTGGTTTCATATGTTCTTATCACTACGGCAAGGTTTTTCAGATATAAATACACTTAGCCTTTATTCCAATAAGTGAGCCGCTGCCGCTGTTAAGTCGATATTCTGTTTATTTTCAATAAATTCTTGTAATTTTGGAGTTTGCTTTGCCCTACTAACATTGCGCAAGTGGCTTTCGCAATCTGCATGACGCTGTATATGAGACAGGCCTCCAGCTATTGGAATGTTGCACATTAAACATTTCTTCCTCTGTGGACTATTTTCTTGCACCAGCCAAGGACATTTATTTTTCCACTCTCCAAAAGAAAGGTTCAACTGTTAGAAAAGAAATATTAAATTGATAGAAATTGATTAAATTGCTCACCTTTTCTCTAAATCCATTTCTTTTCGTTTATTCCTTTTGCAGCAGCTGTCCAGAAACTTTGCAATGAATTTCGAAATTCGTTATATGATTTCAGTGAAAACAGGTGGGTTTCATTCATATGTATGTAGGTACATATTATTTGAAACTACCCAGCTTACCAAAGTCGGAGCGCTCCGAAATAATGATCCAAAAAGAGTCCGTAATTTGAACTTTTTTGGAGGTCAAAATACCACATCAAACATCAAAATACCACTTTTTTATGAAGATTCACGGAGCCTTGGAAGAAGAAATGAATGTTGTAGATCGGATAAACTGCAAGGCTCAGTTATATGAACGATTTAGAGCATTTTCTGATCCTTTTTGTTGTACGCGTAAAGAGAATTGTGAGAAAATAAACGTAGGAGAGCGGATAAGCAGCAACGTGCAATTATATGTGTTTTAGAGCATTTTCTGAGGTTTTTTTATTTTACCTAATGAAACGTATAGTCTCTTTTCTCCTGAATGTTTATCAATAGACAAAAGTTGGAAGCCAGCTAAAGTGCATTTAAAATAAAAGAAAGTCTATTATAGAAACCACATAGTAAAACTTTCAAAGTTAACACAATGTTTTGAAGACCATTTTTTTAACTTTGATAAACTTTCCTAAACTTTTTGCAAACTTTGAAAATTTTATTTATGTGGTTTCTATAAAAGATTTTGCTTTATTTTAAATGCAAATTATTAAAAACACAAATAAATATATTTTACAAGTAAAACTACTTCCAATTTTGTTTCTATTATTCCTGCCACCACTGTATGTATATTCTATATAGCATTTTAATGAACCGAATATAGTTTTTGATTGTATGAAGTTATAAGTTCCAAATAAAAAATGTATATGCTCAGTTGTACCTATATATTTAGTTCTACAAATATTTTTACATATAACTTGTTTTCAATAAAGAACTAAAAGAATTACATATGTTTTCAATATAAAATAAATAATACTGTATAAACCATTAGAAGGTGAACTTTCTTCTCATTAGTTAAATACAGATATGAGTATAAAAACCTATAAGAATCTTAGCAAAAGAGGAAAAAATGTGCCTAGAAAGGCTCAAAAAATGCTTCAGAAAAGCATCAATAAAAGCCTCCGAAAAGAGTCCAAAAAGACCCCTAAGTTCATTTTAAAAGGGTGCCCTCGTAGAACGATTTTTCGCTCCATTTGGGCTCCGAAAAGAGCTCATTTCGCTCTCCGACAAATATGCGTTTTATGGCTCCGAAAGGAGTATTTTTTCCTACTTTTGGTTAGCTGGGTAATTATTGCTTAGAAAATCGTATATGATAACGAGATACAGTGCTAATCGCACTACTAGTGCAAGTACACAAATGAAAGCAACGTTGTCGTTTGTTCGAAAGAAGGTTGCCATAGCGCCAAAATACATTAGATACATTAGAATATTAGCTGTAGGCAAAATTGTACCAAAAATGACAGCATAGTACTTCAGTACTTTTTTGAGTCAAATTGTATCGAAAAACCCAACCCTGTCTCAAAGTTAACTATGTAGTTTTGTTTGTTTTGTCTTCATTTCAAAAGTTGGTATTATATGGGTTAATTGTGTGCATTTGGTGTGTTGTTGTTTTTGCACTTTTATTACATCTTTGCTTGATTGCTTAAATTTCTAGAGGTATTAATGCGTATGTGCTTGTGTTGTGTAATTACAAATTATCACAATCCGTTTAATTCACATCCAAAGGTCAACATAACAGATGTCACATTTTATACCAATACACAATTATAGTTGACGTATGTACATTAAACATACATACATATTTACATGAGCAGCAAAGCCATATTCACGCAGAATAAACACGGCCTGATACATAAAATAAGTTGACTACGAAATTGGAATATAATTTTTCTCGAATCTGTAAAACTGGTCCATAGTTATAATTTGTTAATTTTATACAAAATCAGTGATGTGTTTAAATTTCAACATACAATGTAAAATATTTTCAGCTAAATTTTATTCCCACCACTGCATTCAGCTAGAATAAAATATTTCCGCAACTTTAAGTTGGACATCTCGCAATACATCGGAGAACATTGCATTCTATTCTATAAATAAAATTTGGAATGATGGGCGAACAAACATACAGACAAACAGACAAATATTCTAAAAACTGGATTCTGTTATTCTAATCTAAGTTTTTCTTCAATATCTATGATGCATAAATTATGACCTGTTACAGTTTTATAATATACAAAAATAACATTGGTACTTTTTCGGCTTTATTATATTGCACACCACTGTATACTAGACTGACCTATATTAATATTAATTTTTAGGTGTACAAAATCTTAATAGAAAAGTTAGAAAATTGTATAAGGTTTATACGCTTTCTGGAGTACCAGAATTAGAATCGTTTAAAAAAAATGCTTGTTTTCGTTATTACGAAAAATAAATTTTACCCTCCCACTAATTTCTTAGTATTATTCGATTATGTGTTCATGAAAAAATTGTCAATCTTGATAAATAATAAAACAAAATACCTGTATCAAGTGTTTCTGGGTGAAAAATAAATTCTTTTTTTTTGACGTAAAACTCAAAAAACATAATACAAAAATTTTTTTCTTGATTATTTATCTAATATGACAGTTTGCCAAGAACACAGAATGTGAATGTAAGTTTATTTGTTTCTCTTTCACGTGGAAACTACTAAACTGATCATCATGAAACTTTGTAGATGTAATCTTGTAGTTATGGAATAAAGCGAAAAGGGCGTGGCACCTGTCATACAAATGGCATATTTAAAATTTTAAATATAGGAAAGTGTTTATATAAGAACAATAAAACTCGGAAAATGTGGAATATGGGAAAAGAGGGCGTGGCACCTCTCATACAAATAGGATTTTTCAAAATAAACTCCTATGGAAGTATTCATATTAGAACTTTAACTGGTCAAAGTGTGAGGTTAATGTCTAGCATCTCAAAAAAAATTTCGCCTAAAGAAAAACGGGGTGTGGCTCACAGAAACTAAATTTTTCATGCTGAACATCTTTGGAAATGTTGTTGGTAGAGACCCGAAAATAGTTATGAGATATATGTGAAAATCTGTAGAATACTTGGAAAAGTAAAGTGTTTTCGGAAAAGAAATACTGTTACGAGCCATGGGCATTGAAGCACCTAGGTTATACAACGGTAAACGTTTAGTAATAAAAATGATCACCCGACATTTTATCATGGCAACAATTTTGACGGCATGAAAATTGAACTCAATCAATTGTAAGTTTTGAGACGCAGCTAAACGCGTCCGGGCTCGCTGCTGTCATTATAACGAAAAAAAATAATATTAAAGGTTTTTTTTCTGCCCAGCCTAATGTATGTATCATTGCTGCGTGTAACTATGAACACATATGACACTTCATTTCAAAAGTAATAATTAGCATTACAAATAGATTTCCTCATGCTGTCAAACTGAAACGTGCACCCAACCGCGGTCACACTTCTTCCAACGCTTAGCTTAGCTAATCTTCACGCTTTCTCGTGCAACTAAAACCACATTCACACCATGCCGTTACTAAAATTCCACCCAATTTGGTATCAAATTACAAATTAAATTTCTTGCCTCCACCAGCCGAAGAGTGTATGAGGAAGCGAACGTTCATAATCTAAGTAGCGCAACAGAGAAATGGAAGCAAGGATTTCGTTTTAAAACTGAATAAATTTAGTTCCAATGTTGCGGCATGTTGAATGCTGCGGTAGCAGTTAACAGCAGGGGCAGGGGAAGAACAGTGTGTGTGTTTGTCATCAATGATGTTTCTGCGAAAGGATTTATCTTCTTGAGTGCGCCTGAGTGTGTGTTTGTGTGCTCAATGTTCATAGGTTGACACCTTTTTTATGGGTCACTGACGAGTGACTTTCCAGCTCTTTTAGAGGGGCGCTCTTTGCTACCGACTCAAGCGCAAAATTTACAAAGAAATTGAATGCGCCTCAACGAGCTAAAGGATTTGGTAGCGTTTTGCGTTTGACATCGCGATGATGGATTTTTTGTTTTAATTTGAGCGCAAGGCGAAAACCAGCAAACGACGACAAACGACTCGGTTGTGCATTATTTTAAAATGTTTTCAAATTTTGTTAAATCGTTTTCCAGTTCCCCGTCAATTCGAATTATCTATTTGGTATTGGAGGCTTATGATTTATTTCTGACATTAATAATATTTTTAAATTATATATGGTTCATAGGCGTACTCGTAAACAACACAGCTCGAGGCGTGCATGGCATTTGTCTTCAAGAAATGTCAACGGCTGTGTACCGTATTGGTGCTAGTGGTGGTGGTGGTGGCATTTAGTGATTAATTACTAGTAATTAATGTGATTAATTACCTTATTAGTCCCAAGTAGTTTCGTTAGTTGGAATGTTTTATTGGCGGCGTAAATGTGTTTGGGATTACCAGTGGATTTTGTTTGGTAATAATTTATGTTTTCACAGGTATTATCGAGCGTGTGCTGTGTGAACGATTTTGTGTTGACTTTGAAAACTGTTAAATTGCTGACAAATTGAGTTTTTTAAAACATTAATAAAATTTCGAATGCTTTATCTGGGAATATTTCGTTGAGTTGGAAGCTATTATGGAACCTATTACATCGATAGCTAGCTACCCTGAAGGAAATTGTGCTACTGATCTCTCAATAGAGTGATCTGCGATCAATACCTTTCGTCTACAGTGGGCTAAAATTGATCCCAACTATTCAGTTATGAGCATAGTTAGGATAAGTCGAATTAAATTTTTGTAACCTACTTATAGGTTTTGAAAGTAAACTTGTTTGACCCCACCCGTAGGAGAATAAAGGGGATCTGTCCGACACTACCCTTTCAGGCATAAAAGAGACTCCAATTGAAAGTACCAACGGAAGCGAAGTCATCCTCTAGTGATGCTTTTCCATCTAAGACGGGAACTCTCCCTTCCTATGCTGCTGAATTCGGGTGTTGATATAAAAATAGTAAAACTTTCTGGGCCCTAACATCTTGGCTCATTCGACTTGTAAGAGAAGCCTTTAGGGGTTTAATCTGCAGCACTATGTTCACATCTGTTCAAAGCTCGGACAGCGCAGCATTAGCTATACTTCAATATTAAAGCTACTTATAGAGAGTGATCATTGTAGTAGCACTTGTTTCTCAGCTGGTTGAGGGGTCAACGAAATCGTGCCAAAGGCAGTCGAGCTAGTAGAACATATCTGGCAAAGAACTGACAAAAAGCAAGAGAAGTACTTTGCTTTTACCTCTTTCAGCGCAAGACAAACTTTTTTCGAAGTAAGTTTAGTAAATCGGTTACCAAGTCAGAATTATTGCCCCTGAAAAAGTTATCTCACTTGTAGCTTGTATGCACCTCTTGAATAATGTCGTCTTATTCGTCATTCCCTGACCCACTTGTGACTTATGGCTGGTGGGTGCGGTCGTGTGTAGAAGTCCAGGCAAGTGGGGAAAGTTTCTGATTGCTATTCATCTGGGAAGGGCCAGAGCGATTCTTTTGCATGCGGTGGTAGCAGCTCACTACCTCTGGGTGGTTGCGTCCAAGTACCCTCTGGGTAGCCACCTAACAACCGTTTGGTGGTGGGCTAAACGTGAGAAGGTTATAAGCTGGTAAGGCCACTTCGCCATAATCGGTTTAAGGGTTTGTAGGTGAATACCCCTAGGGTCCAGCAGGGTCTGGTCACCATAAAGTGCAGCTGCAAGCGGGCGTATCTCGTATATCGCTTTATAAACGTGTATTTTAAATCTAACCTCCAGCGAACCGGAAAATTAAATTCAATAATAAAGCCTCGTGTATGAGGACCAACTTTTTAGATTACAACCAAATAGGGTAAATGAGATGAGTGCATGCACTTGGAATGTCCGGTTCTTTAATAGGGTAGGTACCACGGCCTGGTTGGTTGAGGTCCTCAGAAAGACAAAGGCTGCCATCACCGCCTTACAAGAGATGCAAGATTTCACCTTGCAACATCTACTGTAGTGGTCATATAAACAAGCGCAGATTTGTTTTCGGATTTGTGCTGTGAAGATGGACTTCGTCGCCAAGTACCGTCGTTCACACCTGTAAATGCGCATCTCTCCGCAATCCACATAAAAGTAAGATTTTTTACCATATTCTTTACCTGCGCTCACACACCCACGGAACGGAAGGTATATTGGCCCCACTGTCGGAAATTTTAGTCTTGATGATGTGTCGTCAAATGGATACAGGCTGATCGACTTTGCCGAAGCCCGAAACATAGTCATATCCAGCATTATGTCTATGTACAAGAAGATCCACCTAGCCATATGGCTGTACCCCGATCGAAAAACACACAACCACATTGACCAGACCTGTTAGATTTGATTAGTTATTAGTAATCAATTAATTAGACGGCTTTTTGAATTGGTTATGATTATTTTAATTGTTTTTCAATAAAAGGCGATTATTAATTGATTACGATTAGAAAAATTCAAACAAAAATAAAAAATAATCGAAAATAATAATAAAGTTGTTTTGATTACTTCTGCTTATTTCTGATTGTTTTCGATTTTTTTTTTGATTTTTTTTCAGCGCTTCCACAACAATACTAAAAAAAATAAAAAAAAAATAAAAATAATCAAAAAAAAATAAAAATAATCAAAAAAAGATAAATAAAAAAATAAAAAATTATCAATAAGAATAAAAAGTAACCAAAATAAGTTTTTTGGATTATTTTTGATTTGTTTAAATTAAAAAAAAATTTTTTTAATAATCGTAAAAAATCATGATTTTTTTTGCTTATTTTTTTAACTAATTGGAAAATAATCATTAAAAATTGACAATAATGGTAATCAATCATTCAATGGATTCTCAAGAAAATAATTAATCAAAGCGGTAATCCTTACGATTAGTAACCATTATTTAACAGGTATTTATGAAACCAATTGTACGATGTTATTTAAACTTTTTCAAAATTTTAATCTCAACTCTGCAATTCAAGTAAAATTTGTTAAAAATGTAATAATGTATGTATGAGCATATTTCAGTTTCTTATCATCTAATTAATTGCAACCACAAAGTAACAAAATTCTTAAAAAAGTACACAAAAATTTATCCAAGCGTAAACAATGACGTCGCAAAAGTTTGCTCACATTTTATAAACGCAAACAATGAGAACTAAAAGCCATTAATGAAATAAAAAAGCCAACGCACGAAAATTTGTAAACCCTCATAAAACGCAAAAATAGCAAATGTCCACTTTGTAAAATTAAATTGCAATTACCCTCACTTACTGGCCAAAACAAAGCGTAAATAAAAACAAAAACTGCATTAAGCGGGCACAAGACATGCCAGGCAGTAGCGGCTCGAGCGAACAATAGGGCAGTAAGGCAAGCGATTATGATGAGAGCTTCCACTTACGGCGGGTGGTACGTAGATATTGGCTGAACGGTCATGGCTGAGCATTGGCCGCAAATAAGACACTTTTAATTACAAAAATAAGTCTACAGATTTAGTTTATTTGGTCTTCTATTTGCCTTTGGGGTTGGCTTGAAATTACGCGCCCCATGCACAACGTCCTTAACTCCAATGCCGATCTAACCGAATAAAGAAGGATTGAGCTTTTTTTTTATTTTTTCGCTCGTACCATTTTTTGCCACGTTATTATTTCATTATGTGTTGTTGGCAATTTTAGCATTTAAAATTAAGAAAATCCCTAAAGACCACAAGTCAAATATAAACAAACTAACGAATAAATGCAGCATCGTATCCCAAAGGAATTAAAAGCGAACAATCGAAAAGCGGGTGGTGAATTGTGTGAGTGGACGTGATTTGGCTCAACCACCAATCAAGTTATGAAAGGTTGCTGTGTTATTGTTGCTGTGGTGTGTGTATGAGCGGGTGTAGCTTCCACTTATTTTATTACAAGTTTTTTGTTGCTGTTGTTGCTAAGGAAGGCAATCATAATAACCACATTATTGCGGTTAATAATGCCCATTTTCAGTTGGCAATGATGTTTCCGCTAGTGAATGGGGTATGGGAGAAATGTTGTGCAAGTATAGGGTAATCAATTTGAGCTTTTGCAATTGGATTGGGATAAAAACTTTTTCAAGAACTTAAACATTGTCTATATCTGTATTGTATATGTATATTGTATGGGCCCATATTGTGGCTGTATCGTTGCTTGCCTGCCAAACTTAAGGTCCAAGGTTTCAGTACCTAGACAGGTAACATCAAAAGTGGTTTGAAAACGTTTTTTTAAAAACGGGGTCGCCCTGGAGCAATGGTTTGGAAAACTCTCTGAGTGTATTTCTGTATTTCCAAAATTCATCTGATTTGCAGATACCGTTCGAAATCGGCAAAAACCTGTAGGACCATCAATTTGTAGAAAATATTTAAAGCAGCTCACAACAGATTGCAAGAGAAGCTCGGCGCGAAAATCTCCTCGGAGGTTTATGATGATCTACTTCTTGTATTTCTTTTTTCTATCGCAACGCCTGTGGGAGTTATGCAATAAACGCTTCATAATTCCAATTCTTTCTTTACTCTAACTATCTGATCTTTGTGGAAATAGTTCTGAATATTATAGAATTAATTTTTTTTTCAGAGTTTTATGCCTGCGTCTAAACTCAGAATATCTCTTTCTACACTCCCGTTAGTAAATGTGTCCATGTTTAAAGGTTTTTGTTAAACAGTCCGAATAAACATTTTTGTTGAAAATTCCTTCACAAATTCATTTGAGATCAAAACCGATTTCCAACATTGATTTTTAATTAAAGTTCAATTTGAAAAACAGTCCATTCTCTAGAAAAATTGAACATTTTTGATCTGAAAACATACTTATTTCTCCGATTCCGATTTGGGTCTCATCAATATTTTCCAACTGACATCAAACTTCACATTTTACATTTTGGTTAGGTATTTCACTAATTATTATAAATTATTAAAAAACCATGCTCAATATAATATAATATCGTAAATACTACCTTTTGTCATACAAATATATATCTTCTTATATCTTTCCTTTTTTTAATGTGTTTTGATTAATATCTGATGTCCGATATGATGAAAAATACCAGTGCTGCCATGTGTCAAAATCGCAGGCGCACTTTTAAAATGAACTCCAATGGGTTTCAAACTTTGGAAAAAAAAGTTCAAATTTAAGTGGAGAAACATCTTGAAAATCCCTATAAAAATTTAGACATTTCTCAAACATCAAATACTAAGGCTGTTTTAGCGTTTTCCCGTTCGGGACCGAATCAGGTACTTCCTCTAAAGTATGCAATTCGGAGAAGCCAAATCTTACGTTAACCCGGGAAGTCCCATAACTTTTTTTGTTTTGGATTTTTGTGAAATGTTGTATACTTATGTATTTCGATCTCCTGAAAACTAAAATGAAGTCCATTTTCATTTTCCTCGCTTCGATTTTCCGGAAAGTGCGGAAAACTAGCGTTACCATATGGTAATCGTGGGACCTCTAGGGTACATGTTTTTAATGAAAGACAAAATATTTTTCGAATGTCGTTTTATTTTTAATTTTTCAAAAAATAACTGTTTTCAAACATTTTTATTTAAAAAATAAGTAAAATAAATGAATTCACGACAATGAAATGAAAAAAACATTTTTGAACTGAAATTTATCATGGTTTTGTGTGGTACTGAACAAAACATTGTACGCAAAGTCCTACGTTGCATTTACCACATGCAGTTCGTCCATTAACTCTGCATCCGTCACCGGCACAATGCCTACGATTTGATGGTACCACAAAATGTCCACCCTGATCATAGCGCAGAGCATGTTCAACTCGACCTGGTTGGTATGCATATCTGTGAAAGGGCGCAGGTCCAGGACTTTTGGGCGGTATACCATAGTGTTTGCAGTAGTATACTGCAAGTTGTCGTCGAAATTCTAACTGACTGATATGTTGATCTTTTCGGTAAAGTTGCCATGCATTTTGAATACAAGCATCTAACAGCCAGGTAAAAATGCTAGACCACCACTTTTTTCCCCTGTATGCGATGCGGTGCAGGGATAGATTTTGATCTAATCACATAAATTTATTATATTCCGTGATTGCGCAAGGACGGTGTACATTTATTTTCGATCCACTTGCCTTCGAATAACGCTGTGCCATTGATTTCGGATCCTCACCAAAGCAGGTAGATAACATGCAGACAACATTGTTATCTTTCCATTTCACCAAACAAATACCAGTGCTTTTCATTTCAATTGATTCAGAGTAACCTCTTTCCATTGACTTGAAGTCTTTTTTATGCACTAGTGGACAGCTTGCTGGAATTCTGTTTTCTCGGATTGTTCCAGTACCATTATATCCGCATGACTTGAGATATGCCAACAGAGGATAACTAGTAAACAGGTTATCGAAATAAAAGTGGAATGACAGCGATTTCAATTCATCAGGAAAATCGTCGATCATGCTGACTAAAGGAGCGGCGCATTTTCCAAACTTTGCTTCGTACTCCAAATTCGATCGAGGATTCTTCCCCTGGTAAGTTTCAAAATTCACCAAATAACAGTGCATAGGGACCAGACTTTATATCCAAATCGTAATGGCTTGCCCTTTATAAATTGCTTGCATCCATGTTTACCAAAATAGGATATCATACTTTCGCCGAAAGAAAGATTTTGTTCCGGATGGAAATTTTCTATCATTTTTGCTTTCAAATGATCCGTAAGAGGACGCAGTTTCCACATTTTGTCAGGATTTGGGCCGTCTTTTGAAGAAGCCTTGGAATTTTCTTCGAAGTGGAGATTTTGCAAAATCTCTTGAAAACGATTCCGACGCATGGTGTTACTGACAAGATTGTTCCGAATGTCTTCATCCTGACTCCACAAATGTTTGTAATTGGAGTGATAATTGTAGCCAGTGACGATCAATATGCCTATGAATGCTCTAAGTTCGCTGACTGTTATATTTGGGTTCGGTCTATTCTGTTCCACCGAATATAACGCACTTTGTTCGCAAATATGTTCCAATAATGTGTCATCAAAAAATTTTTCAAACTGTTCGTGTGGCAGTGAATGGCGACAATCTTCGTAATTTGCGCTTGGAAAAATTAGAATTAGAGATGACGATTTCTTCTTGACCCATTCAAATACAGTTTCCATGTTTCCTGATGGCAGTGCAACGTTTGAAGGTTTCGGTTCAATTTTACGTAAGCGCTTCCTCATTGGAGATTCTGAACTATTAGCCGTTGTTTCTTCATCCTCCATCTCACTAAAAGTGTCTTCAACCTCAATAACAGGAAAATCTCCTGGATTTGGTGCTGAAAAATTCAGGGTTTATAAGATTAAAATGATGGTATGCTTATACCGTCTCTAAACATGCCTCCCATATCCTCCTCTTCATCGAAACCTTGCATACGTCGCCCACTAGCCATAACAACTTCGCAGCCACCTCTTAGTTGAGCCGGGAAAACATTATCTGGAATGCCCGCACAATCATCTTCAGCGTCATCTTCGCCAGATTCGTTGCCATCCACAGGAGGCTCGATATAAAGAGTGGTTGGAATATCACACAGTTGATTTTGATCTTCTGCTTCATCGAGTTCTTGAATGAAATCAAGCATTTCTTGCAACGATAAACCGCTGTAATTCACAAAATATCAATAAATATGATCAAAAATCTCAAAAAAAAACTACACCAAACGTAACTAAAACCCTGTACCCTAGACGTCCCACGGTTACCATATGGTAACGCCTTGAGTAAAATACAAAAAAGTTACACAAAAAATCAAATTTCAAACAAAACTAAACTTGCATTTACTAGTTTATTTCATTAGCTACCAACTGATGTAATTTTTTTGGAAATATATCAAAAAATCAAAAAGTTAAGCATATACTTACCGACGTGCCATGTTAAAAAACCACAATAATTCACTTTTTTTTTCACCTGACTTTGACGTCTTATAGCTTTGCTAGCTGCACTAAAAATAACAAAAAACTTATGTTTTTCCGTGAGCTGCATTTATTCTGCGTGAAATACAGTTATTCTTTTTTGTTTTTGTTATTTACTTCAGACATAATACGTAAAATTGCAACGGCATGTTTGCATTACCATATGGTAATCGTGGGAAGATTCGGGTTAATACGGATCAGCCATACTTTGCTACATGTTTTAGATAGTTCGATTAAGTAGAAAACCAAGATTACGAAGATAAGGAAGATAAGGGGGTATTTCCAAGGATAGACTTCCCAAAATCTAAAATTTGTTTCGTTCCTGAGTGTTGTCCAAAGTGCAACAGTAATTTTCTGTGTAGGATTATGAAAACTCCATAGCTCTTAATAACGCGATCAAACACCGGTTGCTCAGCTCACAGTTTCTTTGCAAAGAGTCTCCTTCTGAGTGTGCGGACTTCGGTCGCATTTATAAGAAAATATCTCTTAGCCAAATCAATATTGACTTCGCAAGTTTTTCTACACATCATCTCATTCTGCGTGTGTGGCCACCCTTATATAATATAACCCGTAGCCAAAGACTTAAAAATAAATTTTCTAATCAAACCATAGAAAATCAAGCTCATAACCCAGAGTAAAAGTATTGGTAAAACACTTGGGATTGTACTTTGGCACCAGTTAAGAAATGCACAAAATTTTGCTTTGCATGACGTTCCACAAGCTTTGTATAAAGACCCTACGTATAGCAGGCATTAAACTTATCTGTCATAGTAAAAATCAAAGTTAAAGTTTTCACTTCACCCAATGTGCCACCCTTTTCTTAGAATTGCTCCTATGAAATGAAGTGGCAAACGTGTACGTAATCAGCCGGCACATTACCAACATGGCATCCAATTGCAATACTTAAATTAACGGTAATGGCCCACACAACGGAGACTTCTCCAACCAAATTTGCCCAACCAACAACACAACCAACAAGCAGGGTGGTGCTAAGGCAATCATACAAACATATTTCTTGAATTACTCTCGTTACAAGATTATAAAGCATTCATATTTTTCAGATTGTTGCGCACATATTGCACTACATATGTACGTAAGTTATGGTTGTATTCCTGCTTCCTCTGCACAAACAACAACAATAATAAGAAAATCAAATAAAAGTTGCTATTTCTTTTGCCTCTCTCGAACAATTGTTGCGTAAAAATGCTACCCTGAACAAATATTGTATGGTTATGTACATATATACACCCTCATTGTTGTTGTTATAAAATATGAATTGCTTTGAGTTTTTATTATTGTTGGTGGGTGTGCCCGTCGTTTAAATATAATCGTATTGGTTCTTAAGAATACTTGAAAATACATGAATATTATCTGATTGAAGTTGAAACGAGAGTGGGTAAAAGAGATCAACATTTTATTTTTATTTTAGAAAGTAAAAGTGATTAATGCGGATCACTGCGTTTTAAGTAAGTGCAAGCAAATATGAATTTTTTAAAGCAAAACAAATTACATTATTTAATTTTTTTGATGTTTTATTTGTTCATCACATTCTTTTTACAAATTTAATTATTTTTCCTTGTCGATTATTTTAATTTTATGTGTGAGTATTTTATTGTTATGTTAATTTATTTTATATTATTTTGAAAAAAAAAAAAGTTAATTGTTTTGTACACAGTATACACAGTATAAAAAAGAATAAAAAAATTTTCACAAAAGGTAAAAAAAATCCAACATATGCGCAGACACAAAACATAAAAGTCGCAAAGCCTCTACAAATATTTATAAATAACCAGCATCCTTCACGCAACCACCGTTGGCGTTTCAAACGCGGAGACACACATAACATACTCATTAAAAATTGTGTGTAAATATCACAAGCAGCAGAAGTGAAACTGCTTTTATCATTTTTAAATAACCAAAATTTTTTACAATCTACGTTGAAGCTTAGACAAAAAACTATGTAAAATTATATTTTTGTTATTTCATTTAAATTTTGACTACCTCTCCTTCCCAATTTCCAATACATAGATACTTTAATTAAAACTATTAATTACTAAAATTTGGCTCTAATAATGCTCTCATGTCCTTGTGAGGTACGAATATATCATTCCAAAATAAAAAAAATATTAATAAATTGGCTTAGTTTGTTGGCTGTTCTGGCGAGTCCAATACTTTTTCAATGCTTCCCCATCCAACTGTGGCCCGTCATCAGTTCGACCAACAGGCTGATCTGAATGGACGAGCGATGATGGAGTATCCTGAATCAAAACTGTTAAATTTGATTAGTAATTAGTAATCCATTAATTAGACGGCTTTTTTTTTTAACGGGTAATGATTATTTTAATTGGTTTTCATGAAAAGGCAGTTATTGATTGATTACGATTAGAAAAAATAAAACAAAAATTTAAAATAACCAATAAAACTCCAAAAAAGTTGTTTTGATTACTTTTGATTATTTTTGATTTTTTTTTTGTTTTTTTTTTTCTTATTTTTTTCTTTTTTTTGGATTTTATAATATTGTTGATGTGAATATTTATGTGCTTCTATAACAACACTGAAAAAAAAAATTAAAAATTATCAAAATTAATAAAAAATTTAAAAAAATCCAAACAAATCAAAAATAATCAAAAATAAACAAAAGTAATCAAAATAAGCTTTTCTGATTATTTCCGATTTTTTTTGGGTTTTCTTAATAATCGTAAAAAATCATGATAATTTTTTAAATTTATTGGAAAATAATCAATAAAAATTAAAAGTAATGGTAACCAATCATTAAATGGATTCTCAAGAAAATAATTGATCAAAATGGTAATCATTACGATTAGTAATCATTACGATTAGTAATCATTATTTAACAGGTCTGATCCTGATATGTTCCTCTCTGGCCTTTAGAATTCTTTTCAAAATATGAGTTTGGTATACAAAGATCTAGCTTGCGAAAGAGTTGCGTTCTGCCTAGCGGTGATGCAGCTGGCTTGGAGGTTGCCGAAAAAGTCGATTGTGAGAAGATTTTATATGACTTCAAGTGCTTCTGTTGTGGTGGATAAGAGACCTCCTCTTATGATAATTTCAGCCATTGCTGTGCCTAATCTATCTTTCATAATATGGAAATTTCATTGTTATTTCAAAACATAACACAGTTTACCTAAGAGGGGATTAAAACCGAGTTTTTCCTCAGAAATACTAGAGGCCTTTCGGGTTTGGTATACAATATGTAAGTCCCACCAATTGCTCGGAAACCAAACCACTAATAAAAAGAAAAATTATATTTATTATTTTTAGTTGAATGAAAAAGCTGAAAAATGCTGCTACCATTTTTTTAGATAAAGATGGTAACTAAAATTTTAACATTTTCCATTACATTAATTAACCAAAATAAAATTTTAAAGCAGAACGTTTTTTAGATTAGACCCGTAAATAATTTCAATTAAAAATTTCAGTTACATCATATTTACTTTTGGTTTATCTATGCAGTGGTACTTAATACAGTTGTATTGTTCTGTGGGTACCCCAAAATTGTGGTTAGATCTCGATGTATCGAATTTCGGATTGATACATTAAAGACATTCTGAGATATCATAGAAGTTTCACTTCAAACATGCACCACCCATGTAAGTATGTATATTGGTTGATTTATTTATCAATGCAGCATCTCTCCGATTGCGCCTATCGCATATTTACATCCATTAAAAAAATCACATTCTCACTTAGCAAACATTGTAATTAACAATAAATGTTTTTTTAAATTGCCACACTTCAACCCCTTTAAGTTCAATCGCGCTACGCTGGAGGCAGTCAGCTGTCTGGTAGCGAATTTCTTTGATAAATAAAACAGAAACAACTGACAGGTTTTTTTGATTAACTTTTTACCGTATGTTCATAATAAGGATCGTGTTTTGCAAATTATATAACAGAGGGTAAGTAAAGAGGTAAAACTAGTTTTTATGCTAGTGGGTATGTCACTCGACCTTGTACAGCTCAAACATTTACAGTTGTATGATCTTATAAGAATTTGTATTCTTTGCCCTGATGATCCAAATTTTAGAGAAATGCGACCATTAAGGAGATCTTAAAGAAATCAATTCCGTTCATAGGCACTGGTGGAGAAAATAGTAGCGAGTCTTGTTGGCAGCCAAGCACCAAATTTAACAATTCAATTAAAAAAGTCAGATAGAAGGAATATCTCTTTTTCATAATTGAATACAACAGAGTAATGTATGTGAGCTGAAATTACTTTTATTTTGCGATTTTTTTAAAAAACGTAAAAACATAAATATTAAATTTTACTTTTAGGCTTTAAGCAGAGCTGTTAAATTTGATAAGTAATTACTAATTAATTAATTAGACGCCTTTTTTAATCGTTAATGATTATTTTCATTGTTTTTCAATTAAAGACAATTATTAATTGATTACGGTTAAAAAAAAAACTTTTAAATCAAAGAAAAACGAAAGAAACCAAAAGTAATCAAAAGTAATCAAAAATAATCAAAAAAAGTTGTTTTGACAGTTTTTGATTTCTTTGGATTTTTTTTTATTATTTTTGATTTTTTCAGTATTGTTATGTGTATATTTATGTGCTTCCACACCAATACTGAAAAAAACCAAAAAAAATAAAAAATTTATTAAAAATAAAAAATAATCAAAAGTAATCCAAACTTTTTTCTTAATTTTTTTTAATAATCGTAAAAAATCATGATTTTTTTTAATTATTTGTTTAATTAATTGGAAAATCGACAGAATTTTACTTATAGATAGTCAAGATGGCCACATGACCAATCATACAACCAAAGTAGTATTTAGCTCAACTTTAATGACTAAACTAAAAAAATTGAATATATGCCAGCAAAGATTAGGATGATACTCAAATAGGTCAGATACTTAATATATTCGTTTTATTGTCTAGGCTTGTGTTCTACCGATGCCGATAACGATTCCTTAACAACAACACGCATAAACTCATTTACACAGGAAGCAAGAGTTTTACTCTTCTTTATCGGCGCTTCTTGCTATATCCTATCGGTTTTCGCTGGTGATGGTACGGTGAATAATTCAAACAAACTGGAATCACACGTTTATTACAGGGGGCCTCAAGTGAATTAATGTTGCAAGAATTGCGCAAAAATGGCCGATGCCTATTATTTTTGCCGATGTTTGAAAATGCTGATTCCGATTGATAGGTCGTAATCTATTATGGGCCCAAAATAAGAGTGTGAATATTTGAAATTCTCTCGTCCACTTCTATATTATTATTTGGACGGATTAAGCGACAGCGTTTCAATCAGAGGTCTGCACTAATAGTATAGCAATCTCCTCAGGTACCTTTTGGGCCGACTTGTATAAACATCTAGCCTTGTGAGGCACTAAAGGATATGTGGGACATGATTTTGAGAGGCGTTTCTTTAACTTATGTGCCGGGCCATCGTTCGAAGATGAGCTAGAGCACGAGTTATTCTTGTATATTCCCTACGCTTTTAAATTTTAAAATTGAGTAAGACATATATTTCCAAAAACTATGTAGGTAGGGTTGCCTGTAGATCTTAACCCAAATTAAATCATACACTAAGGACCATTTTCTCATTTTGAGATTTATCCGTCCCATTAAAACATTTTTGTAAGAAAACGTAGGGAGGTAAAACTATTTATAACTAGGTATAATAAAAACGACAGGAACGTCTTTACTGATAAGTACATATCTGCAACGAATTCTTTGGTACTAACATAATCCTCGACAAACGCCTTAGGTTGGTTGAATCCCAAATTGACTGCTAAAAGAAAAAATTAAAACAACAGCAAAGGAGATTGATCAATATAGGCTCTAAAGGCGTAGTTTCTTCGAAAGCGGTGTCGCTATATAGCGGCGGTCACATAGCGGTAGAATATGTTGCCAAAAACATTGCAATATAAATGTAATTACGTGTAAACCAAGAAGTTCGCCGTTAATGTAGCGGCAAGCATAGTATGGCCGTCATGACGGTGAAAAGTAGATGATTGTTATAACGGTGTGAATTCAATCAAATACTTGAAATATTTTTACAAAAACAATAATTCTGACATTTCAATGTCAAATATAGGAAATGAAATCGCCAGAATGTGGGAAATACGTTCATGTAGTTTACAAAAAAGCGGTGCCGCTTATGGCGGTGGCAATAGCTAAAGTTATTTGGCGGCCGTAATATAGCGGCACCACTTTTCGAGGAAACCACGGCTTAAGCAGTGTTTAATTTTGAAAATTTTGGAAATTCGCTAAACATCTTGATAGTTTACTAGGTTGTAGGAAACTAATACTTCCTTTGCATAATACCAAAACCGTTTCTATAAATAACATATGCGTTCCGTAATAAAAAGGCGTCAAATTAGCTAACCAAGTTTGTTATTTCATTCAAACTGTATCGGCTTCAAACCAAAAATGTCCCCTGACAATTCAATTACCTCCAATAAATAAGAACAGGAAAATGAAAAGGTGGCGGTATATTTGAATGCAGAGGTCCCTCAAGTCATGCAATGCGAGCTATCGAGTTAATGGGAAAAGGAAATGTTATAGCGACGAAGTGCTAGAGGGCAAAGCGTGTACGATCAACAAGGGTGGCAATAAAGTGCAATCCAACCAGTTGAGGTACAAGCAAAATAATAATAAAAATATTCTATTTGTGTGTGTTAGTGAGTGAGTGACAGGCAACTATTGGGAGCAGAATGGTTGCCACATTGCTTCATTTGGAACAAAAAATGGAAGTTTTCTTGTAATATAAGAAACCACTTTTAAATTTTAAAAGGTCCTCAGATTGCAATACCCGCAAAACAACTTTTACGAAAGTCGACTGAATGGATAGTGAGAAAATTGAGAATTGAGTTAGAAAATTGGTGTAAACTAACCTAAAAAGTTCAATTTGCTGACAGAATTTTAGGGCCATGTTATGGAAACTAACCGAAAAATGAAGACATCTCTGAAACGCTTATTTCCATTTAAACATTGTTTTGTGTTTCCATTCGATTAGCAAGCGGAAATTTTTTGGTTATCAAACTTGAGTAATTTTATCTTTAACTAATTGAACTCGACCAGAAAGTTTAAAAGAAAAAAAAAAAAGTTTCCCTAAATGCAAAAAAAAAAAACCAAAACACCAGAGGTATAATAAGAAAAAATTTGAGTTCAAAATTTAATGGCGAACTTTAAATTTTTCGATTTTAAAAAACAAAAAATTTTCTAAAATTAGAAATACATTTTATTTTTTTAATTTTTTTAGTACCCCATATATTAAAAAAATTGACTTTGCAAAACAAGAAAAAAGGATTAAAGTGAAATTTTGAATTTGCATAGCTTTAAAAAAAAAAAAATTTATATTTTTTCTGTTGTGTTAGTCCGTTTTAAGAAAAAAGTAAACTCCCCATTGAATTTGATTCAAATATGAAGGAGTGGACTCCCGCTATCTGACGATTTGACATGGAAGGACCCAATAGTAATTTCAATTAATAATCGATTATCCCTAATCGACTAGTTGTTTCCTCTCGACCATTAGAATAATGATTTTTATAATTTTACAAGCTTATACCCGTGGGATTCACCCCACATTTTTATCTATATATATAAAACTCAAATTATGTATGTATGTATGTAGCTACAGACCGACTTGAAAAATTCCATTTGTATGGAAGGTGCCACGCCCCCTATATATATTAAAATATTTTTTAGCCCATGACCATCCCTGGAAGATATCCAGTGCGTGTTTTAAATTTGCTTACGATCGTTTTATACGTTTAGGACACAAGTCGGTCCATGATACATATATAATTTGAATTTTATATACATATATAGATTTTGTGTCTAATTTTCTTACGTTCCACTATAAATACAATTGTAGATGAATTTGAATGCTAAGTATAATATAATACGATAGAAAAGCAGCCTTCTGTGGGAAAGATAAATAGAAAATGATTTGGACTTCTGGCTACAGATCTCTTAAATTGCTATCCAGAGTAAAAATGTCAACCAGGGAGAAGCATAGGACTAGGCACGACGAATAGGCAGCAGAACAAAGGAATGATCTTCAAATGGGTTGCTAAACACGTGGGGGAGTTATTCTGCGTCAACTTCAGCTCACATATTTTATACTTCACTTCACTGCCATTCTCGGAAATAGAAGGGAAACTCCAGAAACTCCGGAAACTCATTTCTAATATATCTTTTTTTTTTTATTTACAAAAATTATGTTTATCTAACCGTCCAAATAATAATGCCTGAATAATTTCATGGTATTTTGAAATCGCACATAAGCTTTTCGTTTTTCAAATAATGTAAACGTTGTTATTGAGCTAAACAAGCTGGACGCTAGATCGTGAATAAGAGCCCTAGTAAATACGTACCTTTCCAAAGTTTTGGTTCTTTTTGTAGTAAATTTTAGCTGCGCATATAAATGTGGTGTGGCAACTCTTGTCGAGTGACACCTTTTCGATTCAAAACAAGCGATGATACATATTTTGCATGTTCACAGCTTAAGTGCACATAGTGACATACATACTTTAATATAGAATATACTAGCCTTCTGCGTAAAAGGATTTGCATATCGAGGTTTTATGCCACACCCCTGTCATTGCGGCAAATTTAGCTGCAGGATGCCAGAGCTAATTTAATAATTTATCAATTTCATTGAAACTACAAACAATACAAAGTATACAAGCTCGTAATGGGCGATTATTTAAATTTTTCGAGTGGCAGTGCAAACACTCACACACACACGCACATATGCACGAATGTAATATACAACCAGAGCAGATGAACTGAACGCTGAGGCGGTGCAGCTAATATCCCTTTTAGCTGTTGCCCATTGTGCCATTGTAGACGCGTCAAATGGGTAATAATTTAAAAATTTCCACACTAATCACTAAACATTCAAATGAGCAGCAACAAAAATTGCCATTTGCATGCATACCGTCATACACACATATGAACGTCCTTTGCTATATAAATCGTACACCCTTTGCCAACAATAGGCCAACTGGCAATTTATATGTTAGTCCAATTGTTGTTGTTGTTTGTAGTTGTAACAAACTTTAAAATCACGGTAATGTGGCAGAGAAGCAATTATTCAAAATTGTTTTACGAAATTCAGACAAATTGAAAACATTTATTTGTAATTGGTGCAACTAATGTGTTGCAAGTATTGTGCTCTGCTTCTTCCCCAACACAAAGCTACCGTTAAAATCTTACCATCAGTAAGGAGCTGACACTGCATGCTGAATGTGGACATGTGTGACAAATGTGGAAGCAAAAGGTTGTCACTCGCTTTTCAACTCATTTGTTTACATGTTTTTAGGCGGCGCATAAAAAATTGACCGAAGAAAAAAAATTGCAACAAAGAAAATCGAAAATTGGAAAATGAAAAATAAGTTCGTAATCGTTACTCACGCTCTTTGCTGGAGTGTCACAATACTTTTATATGTTTGTAAATGTAGTCCTATTTTTATTTATTTACACGACCCATGTGTGACAAGCCAGACAATTGAGACAATCCTTTGATGGAGTACTTTTCGAACAGTCGATAAATGAAGCATAGCGTTAGGCGCGCAGAGGTGTGCGTGGTATGTAGAAAGTATTTACATAGATGTCGAAGTGGAAAAAAATCGAAAACTTAATCCCTTTTTTGGCAAACAAATATTTCGTATAACAATTTAGTACTTCAAATAAATTGTGTACGAGAATAAATAAATTCGTATCTACCCAATTAGCATGGACGAAAAAGTTTCGATTGCCTTGACGATCTCTTCTTAGCGATAAGTTGTGCCTATTGGAAACAGTAAGGGAGGTCAAGTTATACTCCAACTGTATTCTTCCTACTAAGCGGAGCCTCTCCTTTCTCTGCTTGCAACGTTGGTTGTTGGCAGAAACACCTTCTGAGTCTGAAATTACTTACCCAGCGATGGCTGTGAGTTTGATGTACTCTCGCAGACCTCATTATTAAATTTCCTGAGACAAACACCCTTGCCATCTGAGGAAGGACAATAAATCATCTTGAAAATTTTTTCCTCGAGTATTCAAAGGCCATCCTATCTTCTTTCGAAACCGTCCATGATTCTGAGATATACCTTGGGACATTAGTCTCCTTATCCAGGGCGAAGAGAGCAGAACATATGACGCCAGAAGTTCTATGTTCTTGTAATTGATTTTACCCTTGAGGTTTAGTTGGGGGACACATCACATGTGTGGAAAAGATTCGTTCCACAAATTTTTATGGAAGTGTTACCGAAGTGGATAGTTCTTTGCCTGATTTGTATCCGATACTCTCCGCTTGGTTGATGTGGCGACTACCTATGACTCAAATTACCGCTAATTCGTTTTGATTCCACATTCCGTGAATTAACAAAAAATAACATTTTATTAAAACTGACTTAAGAACCATGGTGGGATGCCCATCTCACTATATCCATACTGTTGAGCTCAAATATTTTAGAAGCTTGATAACACTAATCTGCTAGAGCTCTGGAAGCAGGGCATTCCTAGATATTTGATTTTTATACGGCAGTACGCTGCACACTCGTACAACAGGTGCTCAACCGCCTCTCCACCCCTGGAAGGTATAGATTTCCATATCCATCCATGCCGCATGCACCCAGTTGGGTTCAAAAATTTTAGAATCTTAATAACACTAAGCTGATAGAGGCTCTCGAAAAAGGGGTTTCTTAGATATTTTAGTCTGATACGCCACTGTGCTGCACAATCGTACAACAGGTGCCCAAACCTCTTCACCCCTACAAGGTACAGGTGCGCCCTAGGTATAGTTTTCAAGACCTATCCATGCCGCATGCGCCCTGTAGTATATTGGCCAGTGAGCACCGCATTTAATCTGAATAGGGGTCTTCTATTCACCCTAAGAAGTGTGAAACATCAAGTTTCATTGTAGGTCTCTTCTATTCACCCTAAGAAGTGTGAAACATCAAGTTTCATTGTAGGCGGGCCACAAATTACTTGACACTCTGCAGGACCACAAACACCTCCACCGGTTATTAACCTTGGCAAGCGTGTACTGAGAAATATGGCCCTTGATAAGTCCTAGGAGTGCAAGGCCTTCCTTTGCATCTGATATTTCAAAAGCCGGGCCAGCTCATCGGCCATCTTTCTCTGTATGTTAAGATACCCAGAACAGATATTAGAGAAACGTTATGTCGACTTGCCAGGTTCATGGTCCACTCTCTGCACTGACTAACACGTCTAGATGTTATAGTTGCAGACCGGAGAGTCAGAAGAGCCGCCTTATAGAGTGGATTGGTATTCAAATACCCGTGATGTCTGCACACAGCAATGCGCTTTATGCCCCTGATAGCGTAGATCTCCGTAAATTCTAGTTTTGGTACTAGACCGACTGCTGCGCATGCCTTTTGTTTGACCCAGTCGAAACTTTGGGTTGTGGATTTTAATCACCTCATACGACAGGCATGCCTACCTGCGCGTATACTCTAAGCTTAATAATCCGCTGGGGGTAGTCCTTGTCAGTAATTAATAAATCTTTTACAGCAGCCAGCAGAAGCTGAGTAAAGGGACCTGTGGCTCTCTAGGAACTCGCGTCCAGCGGTAGTCAAATATATCCTTAAGCTAAAATATATCCTAAACTTCAATTTAAACGTCTGTCAAAGACATTGAGGAAAATTTCATTCAAGTCTTTAAAGCGGGTTCTGAGTGATACGCGAACAAATATCCAGACAGACAGACAAAAATTGTATAGAGCGTGGTTTGGCGTCTCATACGCAATTTGCTTTAATATTTGTAGTATGCAGACATTGCCCAGTTACTACTTTCTTTTATTTAAAAATTAAATTTGACTCTTATTGTTCTTGACCTTTATATCTAATTCTTGTTGGGGTAACGCTTACATATGAATAACTGTGCATATGTAAATACAATATATACAAGCTTTCACCATTGATCTTATTGATTTGGTTTTGGGGTTTGACTTACCACCGTGCTTTAGCAGGTTTTTCCACTATTGACCGCACTGACAATACTTTTTCTATTCTTACCAGGATTTTGCGCCACATGCCACACCCCACCATGTAATCCATAGTATATCATAGCCACAACCAAATCAAATATTTGAGTATTCTAGTATTTGCATAGAAAATTAGATTATTTTGCTGGACGCTGTAAAAAGAACGCAGATACATGTGGCGCTGTGGAAAACGATATGACTTTATAAATATTCAGGTGCTTTGGGATTGCCCAAAATGCATTTAGAGTTTCGATTGCTGTTGCTAGAGTTAACACACCAAAAAAATTTGCTCCTTATAATATGAGTCCAAATTTTGAAGAATTTCTGTTCTATGCAATATTCCTTATAATCAGGGCGAAAACAAAATTACAATAAATGGTGGAGTTGACAAAAAATAGCGGTAAATTGAAGAAAACATTGGTACATTTTAGTTATGCTTTAAATATTAGGGCTCCTAAAAAAGGAAAAGATTCGTTCTTTGCGCCATCTATGAATGCGAGTTTCTAATATTGAGTTTGGTTAAGATCGCGCGTCAGAAAAGTTTCGAAAATAAGGTTCAGAGATAAGGCATTCTAAACTTTAAGCTTAATATTTAAAAATACATCTTTAAAAAATTCATTCAGTTTGGTACACTCTGGTTTGAGTGATGCTCGAACAAACATTTACAGAAAAATTTTAAGAACTGTTGTTTTGGCTTCGTAGGTAAGGAAAATTTTAATAGGTAGCGCTCTGTACGCTGCAGATATTCAAGTAAAATTGATAACTGGAATAATTATTAAGCCAAAAGAAACCAAAGTACAGCTTTTAGAATTTTTGTCTGTCTGTCTGCATGTTTGACCGCGCATCACTCAAAAACTGCTGAATAGAATTGATTGGAACTTCCACAATTGCATTACTAGAAATCTATGTTAAAATTAACGATATCGCTTATTTCGATAACTGTACCGGTTTCGCAGCTATCGACCAATATGTGAACCATGGTGATCCAAAAAGTGTTAGCGTAATAGGTGCTAATGTGCTAATGAGCGCTGCAATAATCGATGTGATTACGTTCCGTATCTCAACAGGTTTCGTAGATATAATGTTTAAAATCGGACTCAGTTTTTTATAAGTTCTGAGACACAGCCAAGCGTCGTCGGGGTTTCTTGTGTCCATTAACGATCTATATATAATATCTATAACGTAGAGCCATATGCCTGTTATGATATTATCATATATGTAGAGGTATATAATGATAGGTTCTTAGTGCTTTTCCATAGACTATGGAGTTTTTTAAAGACTTTGGTAAGGCTAAAGCACATTTTCTTCATGTCGACCCATAAGACAGCATTCTGTTAAGTTGTAATAGTTACAGAAAATGTATCTTCGTTTTGTAGGAGAAAGATGATTCAATAATGCTCCTACACGATCGATTGACTCTTATATTTACCTAGCTTTCCGATTAGTGGAGTTTAGCCCCCTATCTCACTGTATTATGATAGGAGCGCTGTTACCACATTCCTGATTTCTTACAATCGTTTGCACTATTTGTTGCCATGATATCTCCCAATATACCTATCCAAGTACATTTGTTCATATGAAGTTGTAGTTGCATCCATTTAGCTTTAAATTGGTTTTTCCTCAACTCATTCGCAATCTTAATTACTGCACTTTACTTGCACCGAGTTTTTTTTTGTGACTTCTATGACAAAAAAGCAAAATCTAAATTTATGGCCACTGTTGACCAGAAAATTAATTGGTCCTTGAAACTGTGTTTTGTCATAAAAAATGGCAATGAACCATCCGAATGCATCCACGTTTAGGTGTGTTGTATTTGTTGCGCAAATAGGAAAGTACACGGTTGAAAGTTTGAAATTTTTGAAACTTTTGCAGTCTAATTCTGAGCGTAACCGTTAATTTGTAACCGAAAATCCAAACCAATTCATTTTCACTGCGATATTGGCTAACGTGAAAACGCTTTCTTAGAATAAAATATTTTCGTGAGATCCGTTAGAATAAAATATTTTCGTGCATCCCTAACTTTAAGGTGGGCATCTAGCAACACATCGGAGAAAATTTAATTATGCTATGTACAGCAGTTTTAGAATGATCAGCGAACGAGACAAACGGACAAAATTTTAAAAAATCGTGCTTTTGCTTCTATTACAATAAAATATTTTTCCTTGATATCTATAAAGGACAGATATCGACTTTACCCAATTTAATTATAAGTAAAAGTAAAGTTTATGCTCTTTTTTTTTACTCTGAGCTTTAAGTAAAGAAGACTCTTGGTTTCTCTCAGTGTACTAGCCTCGCGTGTTGAGTTGCATGTGCATATACTTTATTATGGTTTAGGCAGTTTTCCATTTGTATGTAAGGGAGAACCCTTTTTTATCAGTTTTCTATATCAACGCGAATATAAATTGAAGTTTGTTCATAGCGCATGTCAAAACTCGTTTAAATTAATGAGTTTTGATGAAGTTGCAAAGTAATAGTTAAAAAATCAACACCTAAACTGTAAATGTTTTTGAAAACATAATAAATATCTAATATTTTGGTGTGCCATATAGGGAAATAATATTGGGATAAAGCGACGGTGAAGTTTTTGGCTTGAAAAAATTGTGAGAGGAAGAATAATGAAAGCTTCGAAATACCTATAGGCTTTCATGTATTAAAATAATATTAAATTTAGCAGTATCAAAAGCGATATCGATTGAGCTGAGTCTGTGCGTGCACCGAAATTTGATATATATCCCATAGAAAGTTCCAGACCTGTTTAGTTTGATTTTTAATTGGTTATAATTGTTTAATTTGTTTTTCAAGAAAAGGCAATATTTATTGATTATGATTAGAAAAAAAAGTAATCAAAAACTCGTTTTGATTACTTTTGTTTATTTTTGATTTTTTTTTTGATTATTTGTGATTTTTTTTTATTGATAATTTTTGATTTGTTTAGGGATTGTTGGTTGATGTGGATATTAATGTGCTTCTGCAACAATACTGAAAAAAACCACAACTAACTAAAACAACTTTTTTTGATTATTTTTGATAGTAAAAAATCTTAATTCTTTTGATTATTGTTTTAATTATTTGGAAAATAATCATTATAAATTGAAAGTAATGGTAATCAATCATAGATTCTCAAGAAAATCATTAATCAAACCGGTAATCATTAAGATTAGTAATCATTATTTAACAGGTCTGAGTAGTTCCAGATAAAAAGCAATGCTTTTCTATTCCTACATGGCGATGCAATTGGCTAATCGCTAAGAATTATCGCGCAGTGCTATATTTTCTACATCGTAGTTCTAATCTGAAATATAGAACACATTTTTGGTTGCTGCTATACATACCGTTTGCATTCGTCTGCATGGCGAAGCATTGGTCATCTAGTCTTAAATAAGTTATAAATTATTGAATGGGGAATCGAGCTTTGCCATATAAATTAGGTTTTTAGGGATACTCATCAGTAAAAACATTCTGGTCGATTTATATTTAGTTTTAATTACCAACCTTGTGCATAAATGACTTCGTTAAAGTAGTTTTCGAGATAATGGCGAATGTCGAAAAAATATAAACGTAACTTTAGGTAGTAGCCCTATCTATCATTCGTTTGATACACATATTAATTTATTTATTTCATCCTGTCTTAGTTGATTTTTTTTCAGATAGGTGGCAACTCGGTAAAAAATCCTTAGTGACAATACTTCTGTATAAGAGTTTAGATTGTCACAGATGACCTACAGTAAGTGCCACTCTAAATGGCCCATTTGGTTATTCTAATATATTTCGAACACTTCAACTAAAATTCATGTGGTAATTTCACATAAAATTATAGATTTTTCTATCAATGACATTGTTTGCACTAGTGTTTCTAAGTTTATGTTAAAATTCCAAAAATTCTTAGAAGATTCAAAAAACGGGCTGGAAATTTTGTAATTTGAGGCAGGAATTTCAAAATCACTTCCGAGTATGCAATTTCACAGTGTATTGATTTCTAGTCTCACGAAGTGCAAGTCTCAAAGCTCTTAAAAATTCGTTTAAGTTATGGCAATTTTTTTTCTACATAGTGTTTAATATTATTGTCCAATAGAGCATGTAATAGTAATTCAATTTGCATGCAACAAAATACCAAACATTATAAATATAATGCGATAAGGGGGTAACCCTAGACTGTAGCCCTGCTTGGAAATATTCTGGTTGAAACACGTAAAGATAAAAACCCGTATTAATTTAATTTAAAACAAATTCTAAGATCTATCTAGTTGCCTCAAGGCATTAATACTGATAGCAACAAGAAAATATTTTGTGTATTAAATTTTCATTTTTGCCTGCAGCGCTTCGATTGTCAATGGCGCCTCACTGCTTGCAAGCTTACCACGAAATTCTCAGAAATCGAATCTTTAAGAAATTGCACAGCTTTACGTTTGAAAGCATCTGCCCTCGTTTCTTTGTGTTTTATTTGCACGTTTGGTGGAGCTTAAGCTCCCTTTACAAGCAATAATAAACTTCATAAACTTGTCAAAGACGTTTAGCGCGTTAAATGCTTATCGTCTTGACGCAACGATATCTTGATTCCATAGCACTAATTCATGCATGTGCTTGGGTGTGGGTGTTTATGCTGCCTTTCAGCGATACATCCGTTATGTAATGAGTTGAGAAGAAGTTAATTAAAATATTTATCGCCTTTAAGTGTTGATAATGGCGCTGCCTGTGTTCCACCAGTTGAGCTTCTTCATACTTTTGCATAGCCTCTCCTGTACGTCGTCGACTCTTGTCGCGATGACAAGTTATTAAACTTATTGTTGCGTATAATTAGCTGACGAGCTGTCAACAAGGCATCCCTCTCGGCATCGGAATGAGCATAATTTTTGTATTGTCTGCTTGCAATGCTTCGTATGGCTTATTGATAAGTTTTATGCCTTTTTGCGCCAAAGTTAGGGAGTGTGAGTGGGAGTCGTGCTGATTTTGCGTTTGTTTGTACCCAAAACTCGCGGTTGATAAATCAATCGTTTCGCAAATGGGAAAGAGAGCTGATGTTGTCGAGCAGTTTTGGTGAAAGGTGCGAATTTGCGTTTTAATTTTTTTAGTTGCAAAAACAATAAATTAGTGCTCAAAGCACATGATGTACTTTTATTTTTATTTTTATACCTTTCATGAACATGAATGTTTGTAACGTTCAGAAATATAAGAGATAGACCCACCATTAAGTATACCAAATTGATCAGGACGATGAACTGAGTTGATACAGCCATGTCCGTCTGTCCGTCCGTCCGTCCGTCCGTCTGTTTGAACGCAAACTAGTCCCTCAACTTTTGAGATATCTCGATGAAATTTGGCACACGGATTTATTTTTGTATTATATTAGACATTTGTCGGATCCGGTATAATCGGGTCACTATAGCATATATCTCCCATACAACCGATCGTTCAAATAAGAGGATTATGACCATTTCTCCCTCATTTTTAAAGATTAAAACTTGAAACTTAGTTATATATTTTCTTATGGATAGAAAAAGATTTCGTAAAAAAATCACCAAGATCGGAGCTATTTATAGTATATATCCCATACAACCGATCGTTCAGATAGAGGATTATGGCCATTTCTCCAAATGTATTGCTGACAAAGTTTTAGAGAACTTTAAACAATGCGTATTTAAGTTTGCCCGTATTCATGAAAGGTATAAAGCCTTCGGCACAGCCGAAGACAGCGCCATGCTTACTTGTTTTATTTTGTAATATGGTCCAACTGGTAAAGTACAGTAAGTGACAAAATAAATAAATTTTGAAATAGATTATTTCGCGCTTAAGTCACAAAAAAATTGCATTGAACAGTTACAATTCAAAAAAGTTTTTTTCTTAAATTCTTTTTATATAATGTATGTATTAGAACGGCGAGAAAAAACGAATTTCTAAAAACTTGCAAGCAAAACTGCTTTACAGTTTTGAGTTTTTATTGTTGTTTTGCTAAGTCACGATTACCTGTTTTTCACTTGCAAGTTTCACTGAGTAAAATTTTCCCAGCAGACAGCAACTTCCTGTCTGAATGAAATGTCTAATGTCTCTTCCAGCCATAATTCGATAAAATTTTTAAAAACTTTATGCTTACAGGATTATTGCTAGATTAGATTTTTAAGACTGATCTCATTTTTGCTTTAAAAATATCCAACCATCAATAAAAAAAATTAAGCTGAAAACAGTTTTGTAGCAAATTAAATTCCCCACAAAAAGGGAGAGTGAGAGTGTGAGCAGAAAATGAGAGTAAGATAAATTGAGAGCGAGATAAATTGAGAGAAAGATTAGAATAAAAAGTAGGGAAAATAAAAGTATACCACGACAGTCGGGCCGTACCGCAAGGGAGTACCGGAGCGTACCGGGTTCAAACCCGGCCAAGGACTGTTAGTTCGACAACACTCCCCAAAACTTTCGGGGAGTGTTTTTGTCGTTACCACAATAACAACAACAACAATAACTATTTTCATATTTCACCGAAGAGCACAGTCGGAGTGTCAAAGATGGACACCTAAAATCATTATAAAATATAATGCCGAGAGGTATCGGTGCTTGCGCAAAGTTGTGGCAAAATAAACAGAAATAGGAGTTTAGTTGATAAAAAACCGGCGTTTTGATAGCCTAAGGGTTAACAGAGGATGCCAAAATTTCTCTGATGAACAAGTCTAGGAGCGTCCGAAATAGATCTATAAGAATAAAACAATAATAACTTTTATAAAAATAAATATTTTTGGCCTTGAGCTCATTTACGATAAGGCGTAGAAACATTATGATAAAGTGGAACCAGAATTGAGTGATAAAGGGAACAATCAGCGGAGAGGTCATAGGGAAAATAAGAGAAAAGATATATGAAGGAGGTAGAGGATGAAGATGGAAGAGATTCTGGGAGAGGTCACCCATGTGAAAGGTGGTTTGGTTCGATAAGACCACATTTTGATGATGGGTATAAGATTTGCTTCCTACCTTGACAATCCAACGATCTCTATAACAAATCGATATTGTGAAACGATGATTTGCTCGATATCGAACTACGGAAAGCCACGCCAGGCTCTCGCATATTCATTATAATATTTCAGAAAGTTTTACGTAGTTGTTTTTGAGATATCACAATAATATCTACTACTAACTAAATAATTAATTTCAAAACCAATAATTGAAAAGTTTGCATCGACCATTCGATATGACGAGTTTTACATTTTGTGTTAGGGATTATTTGGTCTATCTTTTGCACGATATCGAATTATGAAAATTTACCTTTGAAGTTTGTTATTTTTCTTATTTCTTCTTAGATGTTTTTCACATATTTTTTGGAATCTTCTTCACTCACCAATTCTTGACTTTTGAAACCCTTTTCAAACCGTTCCAGCACCGTAAATCTTAAGCTATAATTCCAAAGCTATCCTCTTGGACATTTAAGGCGGTCTAGAATTCAAGCTCGCTTGTTAGCTTTGTAAATAAAATAGCTGAGTAACGATGTAGAAGCCTGCAACCTCCTTATTCCCCAAGAGGCTAGTCAGGGAGTTCTATAATACTTTACAATAAGGCATACTAAACTTGAAAACTCTGACAGAAAAACTGCAATTTTGTTTGGTGGCGCGCCCTAATGTACATTAATTAAACATCATTAAAATCATGTTTTCCTTCCGCCTCTTAAATGCTCCCCATTCGTTAAGTCATCCCCTCTTTCTCTCATTTAATAGCTGGCCATTTCTCTTTTATGACTTCCGACTAAGCTCAAAATAGATTCCCACTCATATTACTGACTTCATAGATAACATATTTCCACGTGTTTTGTGATATTTCGTAATAAGTATAAAGATTGCAGCTCATATTACTAGAGTGTCACTTATGTTACGCTTTGGTTAATTAAATTTGGCGCAACCAAATGGAGAAAGCGTTACAAATTAGTTAAAATAAAAGCGCAAAGCGGCTTTCTTCAGTCACTTTCAAGTAAATGCCAGGATACTAAAATAATGCTGACGATGATACACCAGGAAGTGCATGTCTTATAGTTATGGTTTTATGCGTCGCACATGGGTTAGTCAAATTAATTTGTTGGCTTCTCCGATTACCTATTACATATTTTTTTTTTTTCTTGACAATGTGTGAAGTGATTGATTTAAGGTGTGCGAAATTGGATTCTACTGGAGATTTGGGTCTACTGAAGATATGGCTAGTCCTTTGTAGCTTACAATTAATTATCGTTTCTTATTGAGCTGATGAGTTTCACCGAAGATCTATAAAAATTCTATACATTCTTGTATATGTATTCATCCTGTTAATTAAATTTTATTGGTCTAGGAAATTTGACATTTAGTTTTAAGGAATGGGATTGAAAGTGAAACTTTTATAAGGCAAAAAAAAATTGTAATTTATTTTGATACAAAAATGGACCTAGTCATGAAACACAGTATGCTGTTCCGAAAGGTTTTGTGAAAACTGAAAATGACAGCTGAAGTATTTCCAATGACTGGCATGTGTTTCTTTTTCATAAGAACAAAATAACTAGGTTGGGTTAAGTTGCATAGGTTGGCAGCTTCCTCTTGTTTGGAGCACATGTCCTTTTCGATACTCTATTTCCAAAGCGTAATATCGGTTAGCGACACCTATGTTAAAACTACATCCATACCAAATTTCAAGATTCTCTTCTTCAAGAATGGATGGGGAATTCGCTCAGAAATTAGACGTTTCAGTAGGAGTGGACATCTTTGCAACACTTCCAGCCATATCCTGATCTATGCATATTGCGGACTAGTCGAGTGTATTTTAAGCCTCGCCCTCCAGGAGTAAAACAGGGAATTTCTGTGTGAGCATCACTGACGCGATTGGCTAAAAAATAAAAATGTTTTCAGAAGAACTTTCGTTATTTTATTTTCTTCGTGCGGTTTAAGCCGCCGGTTAAAGCTAGTCGTAACATTAAAGGAAAGAGGTGACCAATGAGATGGTGTGGATCCGACCCCGCGGGTTAGGGGTTTAGAATATGCCCGAGATATGCATACCGGTCGTAAAAGGCGACTAATATGCACAAAGGTAATGACGTGCAACTCGATGGTTGATCTATGGATATGACGCATCCCACCTCTCATTACCTATCTTATCCTTCCTTACGGAAGAAGGGGTGACATGACCTAGAAGGTTTCACTGGTCATAAATCGCTACCACGACAGTCGGGTAGTACCGCAAGGGAGTACCGGAGCGTACCGGGTTCAAATCCGGCCAAGGACTGTTACTTCGACAACACTCCCCAAAACCTTCGGGGAGTGTTTTTGTCGTGAACACAACAACAACATGGTGTGGATCGGATGTTGATATTTTAGAAGCGAAGGAGATCCTGCATATCTTGGACTTCTCAGGGACTACAGCTATTGCCACTGGTTTAGTGAGTTTAATTTAAACCTCTGATCTCAGAAACTTCATACTAACTAACCAACCATGGATGAGCGAAATTACTTAGACATAGGTACAAACTTCGGCTCGATTACTTTCGCATTTGATTTTGCAAAATCATGGAAGCTACATATAAATAGTCGCTGGAGCTCCTCCTTGTTATCTTCCATAAAGTTTGCACGTAAGTGGCTGCTCCTTAGAGCTCCGTAGATAATAATAGTGAATTGTCATATCCTAACGTCAGTTATCAATAATGAATATGTTTCAATGGAGCTAAGAAGGTCAACAAAAGGCTTGGTGACAAAAAACCGTTGGAAAGATTTTGCTTGCCCTACAACAGGTGCTGTCCTCACAATGATTGAGTATCGGACTCCAGTCCCAGTTTCCAATAAAACATTAACCAGCGAGCTCCTCTGAGTGGACCATGCACTAATCGGCTAGCTTGAGCATAACGTCAACCGCGACTTTTTGGCCGAAGGCGGTCGAATAACTCTTCTCTCACATAACCTTTACCTTTGTCTTATGAAGTTGCCCAGTCTCCACTGCCAGAAATACTATTACAAAAATAACTATGAAGCTATCAACAACATCTTTTATGTACTAGGTGCTACATTAAGGACCGTTTTAATTGGAAGATGGAGGGGCGGATAAATCTAAAGTGCCTTGGATTAGGTCAAAAGAGCGCGTATGGGTTATCTCACACTTTCACTCCGAGACACTTTTGTTCATTGTGAATGCTCTCATTGCTTTTTCGTCCAAGCAAGTATTACTCACTTAATCCTATTTAAACCACTTACTCTTCCATATGAATTAAAGAAGGCGCAAAAGATCTAGTCACCTTTTCCCAAATGTCGAAATAAGAATTTTGGACGACTTGACTTTAGTCGTGGGCATCGCCAAGGCAAAAGATGGATTGACTCATCTTCCTCCTCATTCTGACAACTTCTGCACAGGGAACTTGTTGGTATACACCATCGTCGTAAGTATTTTTACCGCAGATTTGTTTAGTTTCAGAGGGCAGCTTATTCTTTTTCTGTCTAAATATGACCATATGGGTCTTGAGGCTTGGCAATATTCTCGTTTAGTCTATAGTAAAATCGTTGTCCTAAAGGAATACTCGTCGATTCTCCTTAGCAGATTTCCCAATGGTGGTTGCACGCAGATGTCTGCGTTCAGTTCGGCAACCTCATAAGCTATTCCGTTTCAATTAATATTGCTGCGCCCGTGGATCCAACAGAGAGAAATGTTGTGATGACCCAGAGCCTTTAGCACCTTCAAACCATACCCGATTTTATCAAGTTAGATTCTAACGTCTTTGAAGCAGCTATCAACCAAGATTGTTACAGTGGTAGCTGGTACTATATTTCACCGCAGCAATCCAGCTGCGATTTTTATGGCATAGCTTTCCGCTTGGAAGACATTGCATGAGTCAGGGCATCGATATGACTGCGTGGCTTGAAAATCTTCCGAGCAGTGTGACCAGGTTAGACTTTCCGAGGCTAGATTTAGCCTTTTTTTTTGTCCTTTAGCCTCATAATTTTGGTTTCAGCTTCTAACCTTTTTTTACTCCAAACCTTTTCTGGTCCCAGCGCCATATTTTTCATACAACTTCGAGAAATATATAAAATTTAATTGATATTAGAGGAAGGGGTTTGATGAGAAGCTGGGCACTTCGAAACATGTCATCCCATACCATCGCTGTGAATAACATTGTAATTTTTCCTCTAATATCAATTAACAAACAAACATAAAAATTCGAGCTTTGCTCCAACAACAATCACCATATAAAATTTAAGTTGAATAAAGGTAGTATTCTTGACGAAAAACAGAAAATTATTCGTCAAAATTGTCAACTATTTTTAATGGAGTTGATAATCCAATACCAACACCGCCTTTCTGATAATATGAACTCTTTGCAAAAGATACATTTTTTTTCAGTTGATAATTCTTTGAAAGTTACAAAAGCCGGATGTATTTTCTCACTTTCAAGAAAAAAAGTCTAGATATTCTCCAAGTCAAGTAGCATTGATTGAGCTGCGTGGACAAGTGTGACCTAAATTCATTAAAAAAACAACGTTCGTATACATATATATTTTTGGTATAACTTTTCAGTAATGCGGAGGTTGAAAGAATTTTTAATGCCATGCACATTTTAAATCTTTAACTGTCTCATTTGTTTTAGAAAAACTTTTTTGAATTTCAAGAAATCTAAGTCAAATATTCTAAAATTAAAATTTTTTAAAAGATCTTAATTTGCCGTCTTTCAGAGAAAGAAATTACAGCTGATTCGTTTAAAATAATACGAATGCGATTTTTTTTATCTTCACGACGAGTATACTCGACATTATGCAAAAAAAATTGAATTTCGCTCTGAAGAGTATACTCGACATAAACAGTTAAAGGGTTAAAAACTAAGCTAAAGAACAGATTAAAAATTAAAATGCTTAACTCGCTGCTTAATATTAGATGTTCGTTAAAACGCTTGTCCAAATGTTGCACTAATTTTGAAGTTACCGATGATCTCATCTCTATGATAAATACACAAACTTCGTACTCGTACACAGACTCAAGCTCTTCTGATTCATCAGACTAAGAAAATATTATAAAATTAATTAGTTTGTAGTGATTTTTCTATAGTATGTGTTTCTTTGAAAAAATTCCTAGTCAAGGAAAACTTGCCTGATATGTGTTGGAACAAGATTAGTTCCTTTATGTTATGTCTACCGCCTTATATACAAATAGTTTAAGCTAAAATTAAAAATTTTAAATGGATTTCGTAACAAATTTTAGACTTTTTTTCTTAATTTTAGCCTTTTCTAACTTTTTTTTTTGCAGATTTAGCGTCTTTTTTCTAACATCTGGTCATACTGCTTTCGAGTATAGCTCAGCTTCCGTTCCATTTTATATTTTTGATCCGTTCGTGCTACTTTTGCGACCAAACCCTGAACGAACACATGCAGCGGTAACCGGTGAAAGACGACCCTTGCTGAGATGTGCTCCTTACGGTGGCTGAGTTTAAGAGTCATATAACAAGCAAACAAAAATTTGCTGGGTTAAAAAAATAAATTTCTCTTTTGGGAATATTCCTTGGGCCAGCTTAAAAGCTATAAACGAGCAATGGCATTCGACCAGCAAGATATTAGCATTACCTTCAGCTAATCTCACAGAATTGGATTGTAACTTCTGTAAATCTCCAAATTTAAGTAGCCATCAGAATGCCTTTTAGGATAACATAGCTGAACAACTGAAGCACAAAAGAAGGTATTTCGAAAATCCATTTACAATTTTTCATTTGAAATCCACAAAAAACAGCTTAGTGTTGTGTTAAAAAATTACAAATTTACGCTCAAAGCTTATCAGCAGCGTCTCGCTCAAAGGTAAGAATAGCTACAACAACGTTAAGCCGTTTCTTTATTTCAAATTAACCCAAGAAGTAGCTTTAAGTGCGAAAATCCCAACGCATTCAAGGATAATACGTCCTCAACTTAACTTAAGAGTTTGCGAGTTCAATGGTCACGGATCAGTGGCTGTTAAGTGTTGCAGTGCCAGCTTTCATTTCTATACAAACTTGTAAGTAAGTAGATACTTCATTTTATACTTATATCCAATTTTTTTTTTTTTTTACATTTTTTTTTCTTTTTTGTGCCGGCGAGTGCTTTTCAACACATTTCCACCCACCACACAACTTAATCCCTTAAGGCTCTTTTAACTTTACACAACTGCCCAGCCATTTAAGCGTCGGGTTATAGGACAAGTTCATATGCGTGTAAAAAATTAAACTTCGACAGATGCGCAGGGGTCATGCTATTCTCAACTTCAGTGATAAAATAAGGGCCAAACATTTTTTTTTTTAAAGATATGTTAGTTAAAAATTATTTAATTATTTTTCGTTTTTTAAGCATATCTAAGTTTTTTATTTCTTTTTTTTTTTTTTGCATACCAAGAATTCAATTGAATTTTACATTTGTAAAACCGATGAGCACAAAGTGGATGGTGTGAAAATGGACACTACAAAACCAAAAATTCATCGTAGGCTGTGATCAATACCCCTAGATGGGGTTGCGTGCTCAATGTTATGGTAAAAGTGAATAGAAATAGTATTTTAGCTGACACAAAACCAGCGCTCTGTCAAGTTAGCTTAATGGTTAACAGAGCGTGTCAAAATTTCTCTGATGGAGAAGTCTAGCAGTTTTCAAAATGGAGCTTTAAGAAAAGCTATGGCTGTTGTCTCCAAATTTTCCTTCATTGCTATAAAAAAACGTTTAACAAATAAATGAAAATATAATTATATAGTTCATTCCCAACGTTTTGCCAACTTCCTTGGCTTCCTCAGGAGCGATTTTATTTTTTTATATTATCACAGTCATAAAAATGTACAAAAATATATAATATAATTATTTAATTAAAAACATAAAAATTATTATTCTTGGCCTTGAGCCCATTCTTGGATACTTTATAAGTTTTTATATTTTTTTAAATTGATTATTTCTATTTTTGTAAAATGATTATTGTATATTTTCTCTAATATCAATTAAAAAATTTATTTTTATTATTTGTTATATTAGCCGAGTCTTTTTCGCAAGGACTATATGTGTACAAGGAATATATATAAAAAACAAAAACTATTAAAATATTTTTTAATTTTCAGTTTACTTTGAAAAAAAAAACGAAATAGTTGCTTAAAATGCAAGAAGCTAACATTAGCCGATTTTTTTCGTATGCCGTTAGCGACTTACGGATAAAATAATTTTTTTTTTCTCCAAATTTTAAATTTTATTTTAAAATATAATGTGAACTTGTCGTTTGCGAGATAGCAACCAAACTTGCTTGCTTATTTTTTTTGTAGCATTCAATTCCAAAGGTTTTTTTAGGCGAGCAGCAAAAATTTTATCTAGCATCGAATGACGAATAAAAAACGGTCACTCTAGCTGCCAGTAATTTTGCTTTACGGCTTATTTTTTGTTGCTTTGTCATTGCAATTTTTACAAAGCAAGTAGACAAGATTTTTTTGAAGAGCCGAGTGAGGAATAAAAATTAATTATCTTTGTTTGCTAATCTGACTAATATTATAAATGCGTAAGTTGGTGTGTTAGTGTGTTTGCGAGTCTTTCGCGTCTAAACTACTTAATCAACCTCTACTAAATTTTGTGCACGTACTCTCAGGATCACAGAATAGATAACAAGATGCATGCGATTCCATGCGGTTATCGTGATATGAGCTCTAATATTATAAATCTGAATGTCTGGATGTCCAGAAGTGTACCTTTGTTACTCAATCACGTGAGAACGGCACAACCGATTTTGATGAAATTTTATATACAGATGGCTAACAATTGGAAGGGATGTATTTTCTTTGTATTTTAAAAAAAGGAGCTCCGGACCCCTAGGAACCGTTACTTTTTTAATATTTTTTATTTATTTTACAACTCCGGGCACACGACCTTTATTAATGATATCTGCTACATAGGTCATACCTACAAAATGAGTATCAAACGAAAGCGGAAGGCCACAGGTTTCATTTGAACTCTGCTACATTTCGATGTATTTATCGATAAAAGTGTTATCGGTAAAAATGTGGTTGCTCTAAAACCCTGACTCAATAAATAAGGATTTTTCTTCCATTCTATGTACTTTTAATTCACCTTCGCTTTTTGCTGGAATTTGGAGCTGTTTTTCTACATTTTAAAGAAATAACAAAACCAGTTTTCAACTCGAAAAATTAATTGAATAAAATGTACTTTCGACAAACTTCGCTTTTAAAAAACATTGGGATCCAGTCTCGTATGTAGGTGGATTTAGCATGGAATAACCCATAGCGTATATGTACTTACATATGTATAATTTTATATGTATATAAAGGAACTCGTATGTAATCTCACAGAATTTTAAGAGCAAAGGAAATTGTGTTGGTTTTGTAAAGATATTTTATTTATAAATTTTGTTGTGTGTGGGTGTTGAGAATTGGAAAAAATCCCATCAACACATTTAAGTTTTAATTGAGTGTGTACGTATAAAAGTTATAAACTCTTTGCAAATGAGTTGTATGGAAATTAAAAATGCCAGTTTTGTTTGTGTGAGATTTTGCAAATTGCAAAGAGGATAATGTGTAAGAGAAATTAAATACAAAAGTTTTCGTTTCGTTTAATGGAAATTAAACAATTTGCTGTTTGGCATAAACTTTTGGTTGTAAGTAAAATTAGCTGAACGTTCATGTAATATAGTCTCAAAGTAACATTGACGGGTACATGTACCCTGCAGACAAGCGAACTTTGCAGCAGTAGACTACCTCAGAAGGCGTAAGCGTCCCACGGTCAATTACTCAGACAACCGTACTTTTGTCCAAGAGAGAAAATTACAATTTCATTGTGGGAATGTCCTACGAGATGACGATAGTGCATAATTAATACTAAATACCCTCAGGTCTACTAAACGGGTTTTGATTTATGACTAATCAAAAAAAAGGTTTAAAAAAAGTTACTTTAACCCTAGACACGTAACCTTCGTCGATTCGACGAATACGCTATCGGCCATTTTTTTCTCTTTTTAAAACTGCCTTTCTAAAAGACTTAAAAAAGTATACCTGAATTCTTCCAAAATAATAAAAAAATGTTTTATTTCGAGGATTTAAAACTGGTACACATATATCTACAATAAATCAAACCAAAAATTAAATAACTATATTAGAAATAGGTATTTTAAAGAATGGTCTTTGAATCGACGAATGGTAAGGTTTTAAAGGGAGTGAGCGAAGGTTAGCTTTCTAGGGTTAACGAAGTTGTAAATGGCTGAATAAGCTTCTCTTTACCTCCTTAACACTTCGATATACATATATAAGTCTATATCTATCACGACCTACCGTTAGGCCAACAAAATCAATAAATAAATAAAAATACCCATCAATACTCCCTGTATTTAAACGCTTTTAGAATCCCATCTCTATCAATAAAGTATTCAGCATGATTTCGGCAAAACGTTCTTCTAGATGCAAAGCTTTAAAGATAGCTTTAGAAATGCGCCCTAATGTACATATTTAAGCAATACAGAAAATAGATATAAGTTAAAGAAGCAATAAAAACAGAAAAGGCTGCCTGTGAGTTGTAGGCGTAAGAGTGGTAAACTTTCGTTGGAAGTTTTGCAAAATTTTCATTACCAGTTTTGTTGGCCGTTTTTCGCCCTAAAAAAGCGGCTGTGGGAGTAATTGATGCATTTACGTTGCTAATTGTTGTTGTTGTTTTGTATTGCTTTTTTATATTTTATTTTTCATCATTAATTAAAGCATTAAAAGCTTATTAGTGTTAGAACGATTTGGAGTTGTAACAAAGAAAATAAACTGACTTTCAATTGAATTTGAATTAAAAGTTAATTTTATGATGCACATTGGAAGTATTTTCTGTCATCAACCGTACCCGTAGTACGGATTGCTAGGTCTTTGAAAATGTGGTGAGTTTTATTCACTTGCTTGAGAGATAAGCTGAGGTAGGTAGAAATCAGGCCGCTTACTCTGTAGTTCTATTCGAAAGAATATTTGTTCGCTTTCGAGTGATTCGTACTCAGTAAGAAATTTTCGGGTCGAACCCATTCGTTGTTAGGGTTCCAGTCTATTTTGTTCGAACTTAATTTATTCCCTTTTCCATTTGGTACTCCTTATTTCGAAAACATAAGTCAAAATTATCGAAATTAGAAAATTCTATTAGACAACAATTTAGCAAACGGAAATCCACAAAAATTTAACTTCTTATGATTTAATAAAACAGTTAGTGTTTTTTAGTGTAGTAGTGGCACAAAAAAATTTAAGAATGTCAGGTAAAAATGAGGAAAAATTAAAAAAAATTGTGTAGGCATATGCTTTAAACAAACTAAATTTCATTCAATAAAAAAAAATTAAATGACCTAAAACTAAACCTGTTAAGTAATGATTAATAATAATAATGATTACAAGCTTGATTGATTATTTTTCGAAAAAGCATATTAATGATTGATTACCCATTGTTTTTGGGTTTTAATGATTATTTTAAAAAACAATCAAGATTTTTTATGATTTAAATAAAAAAAGTCTAGAAAACTTAAAAATAATCAAAATGTAAAATTTTTTTTTTAATTATATTTGATTACCTTCGTTTTTTAAATATTTATTTTTTTTATTTTTCTAATTCTAATCAATTAGTAATTGAGAATTTCTGAAAACAATTAAAATAATCATTAATGATTGAAAAAGCTATTTATTCAGTTGATTAATTAATTCTAATGGGAAATTAACAGGTCTGGTTCGAACTTGCGACCGTCGAGATCTTTATCACCCGCGCTACTGCGATGTGTAAAGCAGCGCTGTCTAATACTGTACCTAATAGTTATGCGAAGTGTTTGTGTATTTTTATTTTGCGTTTTACATTTGTAAAACCGCGTAGTTTACTATTTTCGAATATCTTTGAAAGTAAATTCGAACGAACTAAAGAGTACCGATGTGTATTATAATCGATTTTTTCTTTCGAGTAAAACAGCGCTTCGAAAAGAACTACAGAGTAAGGACCCAATAATTTTAAATTTGTTTCCTTTTTAAATGTTTGTTGTTTGTTGCAACTGAGTGTTTTTTTTTTTTTGCAAATCAGTTTGAAATATGCAAATATATCGTTAGAGTTAAGGTTCGTCGGCTACCTTATTCCTTTAGAGTGTTTTATTCCTATGGTCCCGTTATATACCCTCGTTATATACTTACTAACTTTTTACAAATATCCCTTTTTACTAAACTTCTTCTACCTGAATCCTTAATATACAAATTATATATATTTTCCCCCAACCAATTTCTCCATGTTCTCATGATTGTTGTTTGAGTTCTTGAAAATGTCAAATGTACTTTTCATAATTTATGTCACTGATCGCCTGCTCCTTTCCATTTAATGCCTAATACCAATTCACTTGCATTTTTCATGGTACACACATACAAACATTCATACATCTAAAGATACATTTGAGTGCTACTGCCTGTAAATCGTTTGTTTCCGTGGCTCTGATATTTATCCTCACCACTTTGTCCGTTGACATTATTCGTTTGTTGGCGCTATTGAAGCTGTCATTATTATTTGTTTTCTTTTTTTTTTGGAAATTCTTTTATTATTGTGTATACAGCTTGTTTGTTGGCATTTGCTTATTCATTGTTTGCTTGCATTATTTTTAAATTGACTCTAAATCTGTCAACTGCGAGGCACTTTTCGGACACTCAAGCGCACCGAGTCGGGTACTTATGTAAATTGACCCATGTCGTTGGCTACTTTAGCATGTGCTCTTCGGTTTGAAGTGTGCCACGATTGTAAGGGGGTTTCGGTTAACACATCACGTAACTTATTCTGAGAGATTTCGTAGCATGTTTGGATGCAGTTTTTATTTAAGGAAGTATTTATGTATTAATTGAGCTCGCGTTCTATAGATAAGTGCGAAAACAGTAAGAATTCTCAAAATATTCCAATGATATAAGAACTATTTAATTAAGTAAAATATTGATTTTATGTGCCTATAATCCACTCTTTGTAGCCAATGTGTTATATAATGAGTGTATTGTCAATTTGCTAGAAAAAGAATCATACCGTAATAAGCAGTGATGGTCGAAAACCGGAGTATCGCTTGAGGACGTGAAGTCAAATGTCATAGGATAGGAGGGGATTTTGGTGAAATTTTGTAAACTCAAACAAATATTATAAACCATTGCTTTAGTGCGTTTTTTTTCAAAAGCGTGGAAAAGGGCCATAAGTGTCCCAATTGCGAAATAGCCAAACGCGATGTTTACTGACGGCTATAGGCCTACTAGCAGCATATTGCCTTCATGGTTTTCCATTCCAATCTGTATTTAGAAAAAATCAAAATACTGGCCGATATAAGATTGTTTTAAGAAAGGCTACTTAACACTTATCTTGACTTCTCCGAGGCATTTGACTCAGTGGAACTTGAATTATTGTTCATGAAACTAAAACATTGCTTTGGCATCACAGACAACTCCGTGAAACTTATGGCCAGCTATCTTACGGACAAAACACAGAAGGTTACGTCTGAAAAATCTACATTCCTGCGCAGAACTATAAACACTGGTGTGGCGAAAGGATCTGTCCTTTGGCTTACTCTTATTTAGCCCCTTTATTAAGGATGTTTTTTCGGTGTGTAAGTATATCAATAACGTTCATGCACATGCTGCTTACATACACAATTGCACTTATCAAATCGTATTGGTCTGGTTGAGAACCATTTTTAAATAAACAGTGCCTTGTCTGATATTTCTGTTTGAGCTACTGAGAACTATTTATGCTTAAGTGTGGCTGAGTCTTATGGCTTGCTTATATGTACTATTGCAGTATGTGTCAATCATATTGCCAAGTTGTGGATATTCTCAAGCTTACTTAGCTTTAACGGCAAGGTAAAAAATTTAGATTTCATCCTGAACTCTCAACTCAGTTGCATTGATCACATAAATAATGCTAGACGATTTGTGTACAGAATCGGTAGGTATGAGCATGTTTAGGCTTCGGGTACAAAATATTCTAGGCTACACGCTTGAAAACTATCAGCTCGCAAGAAATTGTATATTTCTGTACAGAGTTAGCATATGGAAACTACCAACTTATCTCCATGAGAGGCTGATACTAGTGAAGTCATGAAAACACCGAAGTTTCATCGTTCCAAAATATAGGCACCCGAGCCCCTAAAGGCTGGACTGACAAAATTCAAGTACATAATAGGAACTTAAATCTATTCTCTTTTTAATTAGTTTCTATTCTATTATAATTTTGTTTTTCTCTCTCTATGGCGCGATATACAACAGGTATATCATCATAAACCTCCTAAGAGATTTTTGCGCCAAGCTTCTCTTCCAATTTGTGGTGTGCCGATTTGAATTTTCCCTACAAATTGGTGGGACCTACAGTTTTTTTGCCGACTCCGAACGGCATCTACAAAGGAGACGAATTTTTGCTGAGAAGCCTGTCATGGCAGAAATACACTCGGAGAGTTTGCCAAACCACTGCCGAGGGGCGACCCCGTTTTGAAAAACTTTTTTCAAATCACTTTTGATGTTACCTGTACCAGGGCTCGAACCATGGACCTTCGGTGTGGTAGGCCGGCAACACTACCTTCACACCACGGCGGCCGCCATTTGTTTTTGTTTTTACTATCCACAAAATCTATACTTTTATCGCCCAAAATTAATAATACAAGTTCTTCAACTATGCAAAGTTTTACCACTCCAATTGTTATATTCAAATCTCACCTAGTGATCGTTATTACAAAAGTTTGTGTACAGGGCGCTTACTCTGTAGTTCTATTCGAAAGGTTGTTCTACTCGCAAGCAAAAATCGATTCTAATGCACATCGGCACTCAGTAGTTCGTTCGAATTTACTTTAGAAGATATTCCATAATAGTAGGCATCACTGTTTTACAAATTTAAAACGAAAAGCGAAGTACAAAAACACATTGCATAGATCTTGGTCGCAGCTTTGAACCTAGGTTCTCGCACAGTACATTTTTTATTATACCTTTCATGAACATGAAATGGTAGTATAACTTTGGTCCGAAGTTTGTAAGTATGAGAAGAAGAAGAGATAGACCCACCAATAAGTATACCGAAATGATCAGGACGATGGGCTGAGTTGATTTAGCCATGTAAAAGCTAGGAACGCAAAATTTTGCTGTTTTGGTACTTTTCAGATATGTAATGTGTGTAGTGAAAATCAGCCAGATCGAACTTACATAACAGTACCTGGGTGACCGAGCCTTGCTCGGTGGCAACCCTAGGTGGCAATCCTACTTAAAAATATTCTGGTTGGTATACGGCCTCAAATACCTTCCGTTTGATACACATATTGCCCTATTTTGCTTAGTATTTAAAAAAAAAATTGGAAAGGTGGCAACCCTCTAAGCTTCCTTTAGTGGCAACATCCAAGTAGAACATCTTAGAAGGAAGCATACTATCCATCTACCAAATTTCATCGAAATCGGTTTAGCCGTTCCCGAGATAGTGGTCGATATCTGAAGGAATAAATAACATGCGGTCAGGTGGCAACCCTAGGGGGTCAACCCTACTTGAAAATAATTTGGTTGGTATACGGCCTAAAATACCTTTCATTTGATACCCATATTCCCATATATTGCTTAATATGTAAAAAAAAATTGATAAAGGTGGCAACCCTGTGAACCACCCCAAGTGGCAACACCAAAGTAGAAAATCTTAAAACAAAGAATACTACCCATATACCAAATTTAATCGAAATCGGTTTAGTCGTTCCTGAGACAGTAGTGGATATACAAATATACAACTATACAAATAGTTATACAAATATACAAGAATAACTCATTTAAAGTTATAAGATATAGCTCCCATTAAATCGATTTTTCCGATAAATGGGGTTTGGGCTATTGGGGCACTTTTAAATTAACAGTTTTACAGAGTTTGTATTAATTGTGAGTAAGGATCGGACACTTAAAATAGTGATGCGTATTCATGAATGGTATAAGGTCTTCGGCACAGTCGAAAACAGTCTTTCCTTATTTGTCGCCAGAGTTGTGCCAAGTGTCACACATGGGTTCTCTTGGACATAGGAGTTTCCAGTTCACTATTAAAGAAGAAAACTAGTTTGGACTAACATTTTTTTGGTAAATATTTGATGTGGGTGGTAATGATGATCCTCATGCGACTTGCAACTCATTAGCATTCTTTGTAGGAAACTCGAATTATTGGCATTTTCTAAATCTACACATTCACGAAAATTTTATAAAAATGTATTTATTTTGGGTTAAGGCAAATGACACCTTTTATACAGAAATTAAATAAATTTGTCAAATAAGCATATTTACATTTGTTTGTTTTGCTTATCTGGTCTACTGTATATTGTGGTTTTACCTAACACTCTTCAATTATTTTCTGTCAATAGCGATTGCTTAACTCCTTCTGTGATAAAAAATGATTTCTTGATGAAAAAAAACACTAACTGTTTTATTATAATCATAAGAAAATGAATTTTTGTGGATTTTCGCTTACTAAATTATTGTCGAATAGAATTTTCTAATTTTCGAACATTTTGGCATACGTTTTCGAAGTAGTGAGTACCAAATTTTCTACAATCGAAAGGGGATAAATCAAATCCGAAAGAAATAGAATGGAAAGGTCTTATGTTTTTCAGGTTGCTTGGATTGTAAAGATAGACTCTTCCTTAGATTTATATAGCTTGCTTTGTCAGATACTTCTAGCTATATAGTCATTGTGACTAATAGTGAATTTGGACAATATAAAGAAAAAATATAAATATTGATCAACTATAAAAATATTTTGTTTAAAAAACCCAAGGGGCCGACCATCTCTACCATGTGACGTATGGAAGTTTTTAGTTTCTGCAAAGCCATTTTCTGTAAGTACAGGTTTTATTATAATAAAAACATATATACTTAATTTTATTTCGAACTATTTATTTTTCAACAGTTTATTAATTACTTAGACTATATCTTATGAGTGGAATGCAAAGTTATTACTTTTGAGGTTATTGTCCTTCGGATAACGATGTGTTTGGTTGAACCATTTCTTATATCTGTTGAAGGGGTTAACAAATATGCGTCATGAAAGTAATTTCGTTTGATGTGTTCTCGTTAATAATATGCAAACTACAGGTGCGTCAAATTGTCATCCAACCAGCTGGAAAATAACTTAACGAACTTTCAATTAAATGAACCCTTTCCGTTGCTGATTTACTTTCTCCGCCCAGCATAAAACATGATTTCCCAATACAAAAGATTTGCGCGTTAATGTACCCTTTGCCGTACATATGTATGTATGTATGTAGTTGAACATATGTATCTGCCAATAGCTAAGCATTTATCAAAGCCGACTAGCCAGCCGCATAGTCAATTGAGTTCGTGTACAGAAACCCCTTCTTCCACTTCACACTTCATGGCATGCTTTTGATAGTCTCATGACTTTTCCAAGTAGTGTACAAATCTACTGGCAAATAATCACACAAACTATACCGAATTTCATTTGGAAAACGCAATTCAATTTTAAACTAACAACTTAATCCTTTATTCAATTTGAAACCCATTAAAAGGACACTGCTTATCCTTTTAAGTGAATGCAAACAGATTTTAATGTAAATAAGAAAACGAGATCGATTTTGGATTGGAATAAATTCAAAGCGCATAGTTTTTTGTGTCAAAGACTAACAAGTGTTGCAGTTGAAGGGTCAGTGGGGGGTGGTGGGTTAGTGGGAGGTATTTTCTTGAAAGAAATTCGCAGAAACTCAAACAGCACTCAAGTACGTTTATTGAGAAAGAATTGTACTTACATGCATACATTTATACTAGGGATGCCAATCCGTTGATACCGCAATCTTTTACGTTTCCGAGATTCCGGGATTGTGGAAAAGGGTTTTCGGGATTTGAAATCAAATATGTGTGATTTTTTATGAATCATGTGTTAATTTCTTTGTTGTAGTGCAATCGTTTTGAATATTTAAACTCTATTTGCAGCAACTAAGAGGAAATTGTGGGAGTGTCGGGCCCATTATCGCCAGTGTTTACTTATTTATATAATTTTTGATTCTTCTGACACAAATTGTTTAGTTACATTTCAAAGGTTGAGAAAAAATGACCCCTATTTACAAAAACTTAAACAATTTACTTAAACAATTTTAAACTTACGCAAAAAAAAAAAATTGTCGCCAGCCTTTGAGAAATTTTAAACTTTCTAAGTTAAAAAAAAAAAAATTACAAGTAGCTTTTTTGCTGGATTTTTGCAAATATTTAAATTTCTCTTTTGAAACTAACTGATTTGTAAAAATTCGTTCTTGAAGTTTATAAACAGTAATATAAATTATATTGTCGACCTCTACCAGAAGCATGACTGCCAATTTTTGCGATTTTGATGTAACAACTCCCCGGATAAACTATTGATTGGTACATATTTGACAAAAATGCAAAGTACTTGGCGCACAAGGAAGTCACAGCATCTTGCAATATAAATTACCCCAATCAGCTGATTTTTAAAAAACAATACACTTTTATACTTCATTTCACTCTTCTTTTAGCACACTCATGCTTTTAACAAACTGGCGTGTTTTATTCGTCAATTCGATGCTAGATTTTTTCTGCTTGCCTAAAACAAATTTTAAATTGAAAACAACAAAAAAAAAAATAAGCAACCATTAAAAATTGTAAGCGCACACAATTTTACTAAATTAAAATTAAAATAAAACAAGTAAGGAAAGGGCTGTCTTCAACTGTGCCCAGGACTTTATACCTTTCATGAAAACGCATCACGGGTGTAGGTGTCCGATCCTTACTCACAATTAGTAAAAACTCTGCAAAACTGATAATTTAAAGATACATACATAGCCCAAACCCCATTTATCGGAATAATCGATTGTATGGGAGCTATATGTTATGTAGGTCCGATCTGGCTGATTTTCACTACACACATTACACATCTGAAAAGTACCAAACCTGCAAAACTTTATGCTCCTAGCTTTATAATTGCAAAATTTATAACCCATAGCCCGTTTATCGAAACTATCGATTGTATGGGAGCTATGCGTTGTATTTCTCCGATCTTGCTGATTCCCCCAAATGATTAATCCCATGCAAAATGGCGGCTCCATACCTAATTTCATCAAGATATCTCAAAAACTGAGGGACTAGTTTGCGTACAAACAGACAGACGGACAGACGGACATGGCTAAATCGACTCAGCTCATCGCACTGATTATTTCGGTATACTTATTGGTGGATCTATCTCTTCTTCTTCTTATACTTACAAACATCGGACCAAAGTTATAATACCATTTCATGTTCATGAAAGAAAAAAAATTCATTTTGCTATTTTACTTATAAGTCGATAAGTGCTTATTTTAAAAAACCAGAAATTTATATGAAAAATTATTTTTCACTTAGATTTTATATGATGTGTGACAGCGAAAAAATAATTTTTCACTTAAATTGCTTGGTGAAATTGACTGTTTAAGTATCAATGACTCATCGTCGACTTTTAAGATGTTGCTGTTAAGATGAAAATGTTGGGGAATTACGTTTAAAAGTTCATGAGTTATTCTATTTATTTGTTTTAAATAAACCATCATCCTTAAATTCTATTATTTGCTAATTCTTAAATTGGTTATTTATTTATTAAACTTTTGAACGCGAATCCCGGAATTGTAAAATTAGATCCCGAAATTCCAGCGATTGTTAAAATCGAATAAATTGGCAACCTTAATACGTAAGTTTGTATGTGGCGCAAGGTAAAGAAGCGGTCATATGGTATTTGTTCGGGATGAACAATTGTTCTGCAGTGATATATATGGATGGAAAGACTGTACAACAATTGTGTAAGATAAAATATAAAGATAAATGGTTTAGAAACGAGATGCCATTTTTCCTTTAAACAAAGACTTAGGTCATTACAAATCCTTAATACTACTAAAACTTATAGAGACTAACTCTTTTTTCTGTAGATGATCAAATTTCACCATAAATTTACATTTTCGAAATATATCGATCAGTGTGCCACTAAGTTTCTAACTCAACGGTAAGCTACATAAAATTCGTTCGCAAGATTCTGGAGACCCGGATAATTTTCTAAATAAATCGATCGGAGCACCCTAGCGGAGTTCTACCTATATATTTTACATGGTCACACTATATCCCGAGTATCAAGTGCAGTGTCATCAGGTTCAAATATGATGTTTTTGCTCAGAGCCATGTTACCTTAAAATCGATAGCTTTGCATTGTGAATAAAGATGCCTTCTAAATGCCACGATCAGTGCGCCACAAATTTGCATTACATTTGATAGCTAATCGGGAAGTAGCTTAAAATCCGATAACAAAGTTCTCCAATTTCAAAGGAATATCTAAACATATCGGTCTGTTCATTATCTTGTGGGCTTTTAAAGGTTTACGTAACTGAACAAAATTTTAAGTCCCAAAATTAACTGAACAGTTTGGCGCGAAATGTGAGTAAGAGAATTTAAGAATCGAAGATCATTAAACAATGAGCTCGATGAGTCAGACAATAAAAGTTCCAAATCTAGGCAGAATGTGACTAAAATCTGGTGTAGTGTTCTTTGAGAAGAGCATAATAGCTTAATGACTTTAGTTCATAAAGAACAGGCACTGCGCTTAGATCAAATGATTTCGGATTTCACAAACCTTTTACCCGGAACAATTATACTAGAATGTTTTACACTGTATTCTACTTTTGTAAGATAATAAATTTTCCCATGAATAGTTCTGTATATTTCTCTTTTCTTTTATTTCGAAAACTTGGACCAGATGAATAATTTATACGGTCATTTAAATGATTTCAACCGGTTGGCAACCTCTAACCTGTTTCCTTAAATCCGATTTCTGTGCATGAATTGTAAACATTAAAACCTAAATTTTTGTAAGGGCAAAACAGACAATCTTCTTCGACCATTTGAGCAATTCCAATTTTAAAACCACATGTTCTTTTATTAGAACGATATAGGGGTACGTCAAAGCTAAAATATTAATAAAAAATATATTTAATTAAAGTGTTAGGTCTACCAATAATTCCACGCATTACTGAACCATTTGGCATTCCAACTTTTGTGCCTAAAAATCAGAAACAAACCACACATTGTTCTCATATCTTCTCTCTATTAATGATATGGGAAGTGGCAGATGAGCAGTGGATATTGTAAAATTGTTCGCGTAGAATAACGCCCGCCAGGTCTGCTTATAAATAACAAATAACTTTTTTGTCAAAAAATGAAGTCTTAAAATTAGTAACTTTGGCTCAAAGACCTCACTCAGGCCCTGTTAGACTTAAAACGCAAGTGAAAAAGAACTCATATGCGCTGGATTATAAGTTGATTTAGCAAAAATAATCTGTGCTATGTTCTCTTTCAAAAAAAATACGATGGTTATTCTCATGTAAAACTTGCTGTTCTAGAACGCTATTAACAATTTTGAAAACATGAATTTGAGATCAAAAAATATACTCCAATACCATCGATCCTAATGCTAACAATAATCAAACTGTTATTTTTGACAGAAGTAAGAAGTCACAACTTGATTTTACATTTTTATTTTTGCCGAACTTTTGTCAAGCGTCCCACTCCACACTCCCGCTGCCAAGAGTATGCTGAGCGTAAGAATATTTGAATTTGTTGCCAATTGACATTTGCAACCGCATTTAAGATGCACACAAATCAAATATCGAATTGCCAAATGCAAACAACTTTCTCACAAACTCACCCAATTTACATTCCCAGATCGAACGCCTAAAAGTATGTTGGTTTAAGTGTGGCTACTTGCATAAATATTTCATTCGTTTTACCCAAATCTATTCAAGTATAAAATTGCTGAGATTTCAAGTATACCAATTGAGCACTATAAAAACCTAAGTCCTTCACACCGAACGAGAAGCGAGAAGTGAGAAGATTATAAAAAAAAAATTAACATAATACCTCGACTTGTGTAAGTTCTCGCACCTCTTACGTCTTCATTGGAATTTACTCGTGCCTCATACTTTAATTTAGTTTGAGCATATTTAGTTTGGGGTGAATGCCTGCCAGCGAAATGTGATTTTTTTGTTGTTTCAATTTAATTTCTTGTGAAAGAAGTTTTTTAAAAATTCTTTTTTTTTTTAATGTGTGATTGTCGACCTTTATTCTCTTGCTGCACGTTTTGTGCCGCTTGAGGTCTTAAGTAGAGTTTGGGAAATTCGGCATGTGCACACGTATAATTTACGCTCAACAAACGCCCAAACAGACATAAGGACTCACATGCATTAATTCTCGAAAAGTAAAAGAAACTTAGCAGCACTTTTTCTTGATCTGCATTGTTGTGGGACTTTGTTGATACGCCGCCTTATAAGGTTGTTCGTTTTATGGCTATAATTTTGGGGTTTTGTTTTTACTGAAATGTTGTTGTAATTTAAATGTAATTTGCAACCCCAAATCAATTTAAAATAAAAAAAAGTTAAAAGTTTATGGAACAGGAAGTTTGGGGAGAAAAGTATGTAAAGAAAATCTTTATAGACGAAATATGTACATTTCTTAGTGGTTCGGTGAAATAGGTATATGAAACGAGTTTTTGTTGTCGAAATAAAGTTTTTTAGTTGAAATTGAGGTCTGATCTAGAGGCATACTCAGCTGTTTCAAGGAGATCCTTGGTTTTTTTATGTTAGGTTGGATAACAGTTATCTCTGGGTACTAAAATGGCACTTAGGCAGCATATGGGCTGAAAAGTTATCATATCAAGAGCTCCAATGGTACAGTTCTGGATAAAATGGATTTGGCCTTATATAAGTATTCCCGAGATCCTCTTATAGCAAAAGCTGGCCGGTCAATCGTGATTTTTTGATGATTCCTTTGGGAACTTCCCTTGTAAAACCATCTATCACCAAATGGGCTAAGGCGAACCCTATCAATTCAGCTAAGCACCTACCATTCACCGCCTACCTCATTTGTTCAAAGGTAGACTACAGGCCAGGCGAACTTAGAACTCCAAGTACAAATTCAACGAAGGAGTCCTCTTGACATAGTTTCCCCGGAGCTTGGTATGCCCCAAACCAGTCGATATTTGACCTAAATTAAAGCGAAGCCATCGATCGGGTATTCCCAGGAACAGAGTGGTTAAGGGCTTGGAATATACCCACTGTGCCGAACTCCTATCCGGCAGAGGGATATCCACACCGGTAAAGCCCCCCTAAACCTGCAAGGAGAGTTTTTGCCGTTCAGTAAATGCACATTAGTCGCACCTTTAATGGTGCGATCTCAGCTTGAAAGACTCGGGACAGGCTGAATCTTGGTGTCGTCTTTCTCCTGCTGCTCCTTAAATACAATTTAAAAATTTCCAGATAATGGCAAGGAATGTTACTGTCAGCATTATCTTCCATAAATCAAGCCGAGCTTTTCTTCGTTATTTATAGGCACATAAAAACCTTAGCGATCCTAGCCCTTGAGTATCGAAACACGGCAGTCAGCCCTTTATAGCGATAACTGTAGCGAATTGGAAACCACAAGTTCAGGTCATTCTCCACATGTTTTTTTTTTTTCATTTCGTCGAGAGTTCTCCCTTTCTCGGCTACCGAATTCGTGTGTCGATAGGAAACTTTTTTTGGCTGCAACTTCTTTGTCCATTTGCGCTACAAAACTCAGAGATTAAAGCTTTTGGGCTTCAGCTCATTGCACTATGTTCCTCCGATTTTCTCCGTAGGCCCATACCAGTGGCGAAGCCGAGATAATGAGCGCCCGGGGCAAAAAAACTTTAAATTTTCTATTTTCGAAAACTATTCGAGTGATTTTTTCCGTCATTAAAATTATGCCGATGTTAATAGAAATACCTTTTCAAATAATAAAATATTTTGCCAGAGATACATTTTTTGAGTGCTGTCCTGAAATTTGGAAATCAGTGATAAACGTTTTGTTGCCCCCAAGTCGTGCGTCCCAAGTCCATATATAGTCAGTTACATCTTTTAGATATGAAGAGAATGAGGGCGCTTGTGGCTCTGACGTATTGGTCACCTCATTTTAACTACCAAATTTGAGATTGCATAAATACATTGTCTTCTGAATATTTCATAACAAGAAAACTGAGGTTAACTAAGCAAGACCTACAAACCAAAGCTTGCACTTTATGTGTTAGGGTGTGGGTCCGTAGATATTGTCGCTCTTTGAGTTTTAGCGTTTAAATGAGAAACGGTGTCACAGAGCGTTGCTCATTCCGCTAATTCTGCTTTTATCTAACAATGCTTAGATCTTTTCCTTACTTAAACAGTCTGAGATGGAAATCGCTTGGTTCTCCAAACGTTTGTATTTCAGCACTTTTTATATCAACAAAGGTTTGTTTCATATTATTCGTATCTGAGTTATGTCACCCTGTTGCCCACTATCTCATACATACCTAATTAGTGACGATTGCAAGTCTTTCAAGTTCGAAAGCTTATCTAGATGACATAAAGTTATATTTATAGGAGTTTAAGATATAACAAAAATATATTTGAAAACGTTCCTACTCTATAAATGTTGCATATGGCTAAAAACTAACTGTTGACTGGTGGAACGGATTCGCATTGAATTCAAATAATTTTCCAATTTTGCACATTCGTTTTGCCTTTATTGTTTCGCCAAATTTCGAATTGTACATTTGCTCATTTGCCAATTAAAACTTTATTATATGCCAATAACAACGATTCGTTATGGCAATAAAAGTTTCGCACCCAATTGATAGAACGAATTTTTAACGCCTCGCCATACGAACAATCATACCGAAGTAAATTAATACAAAAAATGAATTGACAAAAACAAATTGCTAGGCCCACAAATGGCATTCGCAGAAGTCACAACGTCCACCACCCCTGTGCTCGCTCCTCACATATTCGCTAAACAGTATAATTATTGACGGTAATAATTGATGAAACCAAATCAGTTACAGTAGGGATGAAATGGAGATGGAATGGTCATAGCAGCAGCGCGTGATAACCTTCCAAAATTATGACTATGAAATTTTACAACAATGTTGCCAAAGCATTCAACCATGTTCGTCATACACTTTTGTGGACATTTTTGTGCCTCTTTTCTGCGTTGGCACAGCTATCCATTGTTGTCGACGCTGGTAACCGAGGTGTGCGTGGTAGCTAAGCACGTCTTGAACAATGCACGGTATCATGTGGATTTCGAATGTTTGAGTAATGACACATTTGGCGGTTTGATCATGTACAGTGGATCAGACCTAGATTTTAGTAAGACTTTTGTTACTTTAGAACCTGAAAGCTAGGCACTCCACCCTCTATCTCAAGTCAGCAATAATATGAACTGGATACATTAGATATACAAACCAACGTTTTTTCAGAAACATATGGTACTTTTACAAAATATATACTATTTTTTTAAAAAGAAATAAAAGTAGTACATATATAGGGTGTTTTTTTTACAGGTTTGTTTTTCGAATAGAGATAAAACTGGCATTTTGTGGTCAAATCTGGCAACTCTAATGTCATTTATGTTCAGTTTGGTTTGCCATTTCATCATGAACAGGTTGACAAAAGAACAACGCTTGCAAATCGTGCAAAATTTATTTCGAAAATAATGGTTCAGTTCGCGAAGTTTACCGTGAGCTCCGTCCATTTTATGGTCGACATAATCGTCCATCAGAGCAATTAATTCGGTTAACCATGGATCGTTTTCGCACTACGTTTACTCTATGTGATAATACGCATCCGCAGAGACGTCGAACAGTGCGCACCGAAGAAACAATTGCCGCTGTAGAGCAAAGTGTTGAAGAGGACCCGAATGAATCGATTCGCCACCGTGCACAGCAATTAGAGCTTTGTCCATCAACTTTATGGAAGATTTTGCGCAAAGATCTTGGCTTGCGACCTTACAAGATCCAGCTTGTGCAAGAATTAAAGCCGCGAGACCATGCAATGCGTCGTGATTTTGGTGTATGGGCCGAAAATGAGATTGATTTCGATGCTGATTTTCATCGCAAAATTTTGTTCAGTGATGAGGCTCATTTTTGGTTGAATGGCTACGTCAACAAGCAAAATTGCCGCATTTGGAGTGAAGAGAATCCACATGAGACCCTTGAAACGCCATTACATCCACAAAAACTGACTGTTTGGTGTGCTCTATGGGCTGGTGGAGTCATTGGGCCATACTTCTTCCGCAATAATGCTGGAGAGGCAGCTACCGTTAATGGAGACCGGTATAGAGCCATGATAACCGACTATTTTGTTCCCGAATTGGATGGCATGAATGTGGATGAGTTGTGGTTCCAACAAGACGGCGCTACATGCCACACAGCGCACGTCACAATCGATTTATTGAAGGAAACATTCGATGAGCGCATAATTTCGCGGAATGGACCTGTCAATTGGCCACCAAGGTCGTGTGATTTGACACCATTGGATTATTTTCTTTGGGGATATGTGAAGTCGCTCGTCTACACCAACAAACCAGAAACGTTAGGGGAATTGGAAGCCAACATTCGTGGCGTTATTGCCGACATACGGCCCCATATGCTCGAAAAAGTGGTTGAAAATTGGACCTGTAGAATTGGCTTTATTCGAGCCAGCCGCGGCGGCCACATGCCCGAAATCATATTTAAACATTAATGGCATAAAATTATCCTTCCAATAAAGCCAAATTGATGGACCTTAAAACGATTTTCTTGTGTTTTATTTCAATTCGAAGTTCTATACCCCTAAAAAAACACCCTATATGTGCATACATATATAATATCTATTTACATTTCATTGGTTTTTTTAAACATTTGGTTTAAAAAAATTTAATTTTTTGCACTTCTGGCAGTTTCCAGCAGTTCCTGATTAGCTAAAAACGTTTCATATGCTTTTTCGTATTCAACGTTTAAATTAATATATATTAAAAGTTAATTTCTTATTAGGGAGATAGCCGATAGGTTTCTCTTTTCCCGCCATTTCGAATTCATAACAGAAAATACTCTTTCTGTAAATACCGAAGTGGCAGGGATAGAGAGTAGGGATGATATAATTTTAAGTAAATTTGGTACATTTTTACACTGCGTTACAAAAACGAGCTTTAGTTCTGTCCTATGAACCAAATATACTTTGTCGGAAAGGGGAGAAAAAATAAAAATACACATGTATCGGCGATTTTCATGCACACGTCAGAATTTTTTTTTTTTTAAATATACAACCATTTTTGATCCATAGATCTCCTTATAAATTCATTGTGATGTTTTATTTTTGAGAATATTTCATTTAATATTGTTATTTCAGAATAAAGTTCATCCATTTCGATACAAATTTTTTCTTGTAAATTCAGAGCTCTTAATGTTGATTTACAATCGAAAAATGAGACCTCGTGATTCAAATTCAGTTCTCGTATTATGCAGAGTCAGTTGCTTTCCTTAAAATCAAACCATTTGTTAAGATATTCCAAAGATTTATGAATGAATACTAGAAAGTTGTCTATAATATGACCACCCTAAAGTTAAATTGATAACTGATACTGAAAATATATAGTATTTTTGCATACTATATATTTTTTCAAAAATATTCAGTAGTCGGACCGAAATTATAGTACAATACTATAAAATACAGCACGGCTGACAACCCTATACACAACAGCAGTCTGTACGGCTAAAGAGAAAAGGTTTGTGGAGTATTTGCGCCTCAGCAATGTTGACTGCCTAAACTGGTTAAAGATGTGGTTCACAAAGCCGTCGAAAAAGGTACGAAAAGCGCATAGTCCATGGCATAGTAAAACAGGTAATAGCAGGGCGGCCATATTGGAAATTGCTTCTCTAAAACATCAGAACAACACAGCTCATGTTTAAATGTAAATAAACCGATTGCAGGCAAGTTTGATTGAAAATTAAAATGAAAAAAATCTAATCAGCTGTTGAGACGATATTACCTGTATTGGTATGCCATGGCGGCCGCCGTGGTGTGGAGGTAGTGTTGACGGCCTACCACACCGAAGGTCCATGGTTCGAGCCCTGGTACAGGTAACATCAAAAGTGATTTGAAAAAAGTTTTTCAAAACGGGGTCGCCCCTCGGCAGTGGTTTGGCAAACTCTCCGAGTGTATTTCTGCCATGACAGGCTTCTCAGCAAAAATTCGTCTCCTTTGTAGATGCCGTTCGGAGTCGGCAAAAAACTGTAGGTCCCACCAATTTGTAGGGAAAATTCAAATCGGCACACCACAAATTGGAAGAGAAGCTTGGCGCAAAAATCTCTTAGGAGGTTTATGATGATATACCTGTTGTATATCGCGCCATAAAAAAAAAAAAGAAGAAGGTATGCCATGGCATAGTCCCAACAATTTCTTTAAGTAACTTATGGGCAGTATATGGTCAGAAGGCACAGAGACGTTTCTGGACATGGCTCTAATGAACAAAGAAGTACGCAAAACTGATCGGTCAACTTACAAAATCGAGTATAATTATGATTCTCCTATATAGTCGCTGGTACTTAAGAAAATGCAAAGAACAAAGTTACAGCTTTGTCAGAATACCCGCTCAAAACCTGCAAGTCTCTTTATAACGAAATATTTTATAGACAGTTTGTCCTCTCCCTTCGATTTGGTTCTTCGATTTTGAGATGATAATATGCTTGCCAAACTCCTATCTGCCCATACTTGTGTCCCTTACCCTCAAAGAACAATCTATACACATGCTTTTACAATCCCAATATCAGTCTGGTTGTTGTTGTTGTTTTTAGCGATAAAAACACTCTACGAAGATTTTGGGGAGCGTTGTCGGTAGTGACAGTCCTTTGTCGGATATGAACCCCCGGTACTCCTTTGCGATACATGCCCGACTGTCGTGGAAGCGATTTGGTGTGACCAGTGAACTCTTCTAGGTCATCTCACACCTCCTTCTGGAAAGAATAAGTATGTATGTTGGTAATCAGAGGTGAGAGGCATCATATCCGTAGATCAACCATCAAATTGCACGTCATTACCCTTTACGGATATAAGTCACCTCTTACGACCGGAAGTTTTTCAATGGACTTTTCGGCTGAGCATGCTTACATACCACTACAATAGCAGGAAAATAGCTTGCGGGCCCTACCAACATCATCCTTTATGTTAACTGACTGAAATTAGAATACCAATGGAGGCCAAGTCATCCATGGGCTGTTTCTGCCATCTCAGTCGAGGTATACGCCTTCCTCTGCTCACTTGTTAGGGTGTTGATACGAAACAAATTCTGGGCCGAAACATCTTTGTACCTTCAGCCAGCAGAGCCTTTGGGCTTTATTGGCTAAAGTATGTTTATATCTGTTTAGAGATCGTACTGCTCATTGTTAAATTTCTTTCAATACAAGAGTTAGCATCGCGGGAAGCAACAGGATGAGCAAATCTTCTGGAGAACTCCTGGGTTGCTTTCCCCGCCACTCCATTACTCACAGTTTCCTCCAAAATACAGATACGGACCCGACAGATCTGAATTTGTAGCCTCCCCTGTATAGTGTTTTTGGCCACGCCTCGGTTTACACATGACCTTATGAGATATGGGTCCAAAAACAGGAGTATCCTCAACCGTACCTGCTCTAAAAACCTAATGATGACAGACCCGGAAAGCTCCCTGAGATCAGTAAAGGATTGGACGAGACGTGCGCAGCCCACATGATTTTGTTTCACAAAAAGGAATACCTAAAAACAGTCACTAGCTTTATACAGGGAAGCAGCACATGGTGGCGAATCTGTTTCTATTCCAAGCGATTAATTACAATTAAGAGCTTCATATTTGACTTGGAGCCTTTGAAGGTTGCAGTTTCTTTAAAAATGGCTCTTCGCACTGACGGCGCATTAAAAACACGCGTCAGTAAAATTTGTTCCCCCAAGTTCAGTCATTTTACCCACTGAGTCAAATTTCAGCGACACAGTTTATCCATCCAAATTAAATTTTTATGTGTGAAAATCGCTTATACCACTTTTTCACTAACGCCGACTAGTTAATTGGTTGATGGTAGTGATGCCGTTAATGATGCGCTAGCCAACAGAAATTTTGAAGCGACAGTTGTTAAGGTTGCACCGGTAATTATTTTCCAATTTTCATTGTGTTCAATACGAAACGGGAAAATCTCGAACGAATTTGCTTTGTTTAAAAAATATTATCTATGGATGGGAAGGCATACATTTATAAGTTTTGAGGGGGTGGTATGAAGGGTGTATGTTATAAAAGCAAAAACAAAGTGTCATTAACTCATATGCTGTCTGCGTTGCAAGGTGATTAACGAAAGTTTCTGTGTTGTTGAACAATCGAAAGGATTTGTTGCAGGGAGCAACCAACTGCAAGTGACACCACGTACCAACGGATGTGGCTACATTCACACAGAGAATAGCTGGTTTGGGAATTTTGCAGGTGTAGCTAATGTTATAATACCACTGAATTGAAATGAGCAAAATTTTGCTGGAGTTGTGCACTTTTGATTTTGATTATCAATTTTGTGATTAATGTCAATTTGGATTTTTTGCTTTCAGTTAATGCTGCTATTCATTGCTTTTTACTTTGAGTGGCTGCTGTTGCGTATTTCTGCACCTCGTACCGGAATTGTTTAGTAGTGGAATAATGTCATGCCTCATGACCTGGTGAGTGTTGCCAATGCTACTCTACACATACTTATATGCATCAAGGTATGCTTGTATTAGACCGTTCCAGAAAACATATTTTTAGTTTGCCTTCCAAACAGGTTCCAAACATTCTTGGAACGAAAAATAGTGGAATATGCTCTCCCGGGAATTGAAAATTAACTCGAGAGGATTTCAAAAATGTTATAGAAATATTTACTAAAAAATGGTAACCGTTGGCAATGCAGTTCATGTAACCGCGATTTTAGCGTACATGGCAACGCTGTCAAAAACAAAAAATCCGCAATAGAGAATAAAATGCAAACGCTAACGAAACTTTGTGTAAAAAAGTGCTTATATTGTTTATTAATTCTTGTGAACTAGTATATGTACAAAATTTGCGGTATTTTCTGTCCAAAAATATATTTACAAAGCACGTGAAATTTTTCGCGGTTACGTGACGTAACCACCTATTTTGGTGGTAACGAAATTGAACTGCAACTTAAGCCGGCATAATACCAAAAGGGTGTAAAAGTTTCCAAAATAGAATTAGGGCGTAAGTCAGCTTTTCACTCCAAAAGACTTCTTCATAAAGGTGAAAGATTTCTACACTGCATGGTAGTAGAAAATGATGTGTGCGGTATTTAGAATAACTAAAAATTAGTAAGAAGAATGAATATTTGAGTCCTCCAAAACAATAATAAAAAGCAGCTGGCTCCATAAGTGGTTTATACTTTTTGAAATTTTAAAGGTTGAGCGTAGTTTTCACTACACATTTGCCTGAATGTGCTTTCTTAGTGGCATTTCCACAGTGACCCAACTAACGGTGTAAGACAAATATAGCTGATACGAACGCACTTAACAGTTTATGCGAAACTTAGTAATTTAAGTTGTAGTTTGAACATATCATTAGGCTCGAATGACTTAACTTTCAGTATAAGGTTTCAACAAGTCGATCGAACAAATAATATATAATAGGCTTTTTGAAGGTCTTTCAGTTTTTTCAAAAGTCTGTTTGTTTTGTTTTCAATTGAAACGTAGAAGAGTCTGAAGCACTTTTTTTGATTGTATTTCAGTTGCATACTGGGTGAAAATTTGTAAAGTGTATTTTAGTGAAATTTGGTGGTATGGCTCGGAGTTATGGCACAAAAATACTATTTGACTACCTTTGTATAAAGTCCGATTTTGCTCATTTTTGAAACATATATACAAGATGGCAACCTCTTTCAAACTGCATTACTTATTTTTTTGGCATATTTCTTTTTTTGCAAAAAGAATTCCCAAATTTTTAAATATTTTCGACTTCTTCATAGCGGTTCGTTCCCGCTTTAGGATAAAGAAGTTGGGAATTCCATTGCAAACTATTAGCAGTAAAAAAAATTGGGGCCTTTCAATGGAATGGCCCTGTTTTAAAGACACTTCACAAATTTTTCCCTCCTTTAAACTCAAACGAAACTTTAGAACTTACTTAGAAGAGATAGAGAAATCATTTTTTTAAACGGTCTAATATTTTTATATACATATATACACATGTATGTGTGCAAAGATCTTTCACTACTACCTTTTCGTGGCAACATTTGCTTGTAATTGCTAGCAAGGATTAAAATTAATATCCTGCTCTTGGGTCACTATTTCAAAACTCACCTACTTGACTATTTGCAATTATTCTTCGCTTGTAAACCATTTGTATTTTGCACCCCACAGGTCATACACAAACATAAATGAGCTTAGAGTAGAGCAACTCAAGTGTAACTTACCCTTAAGAACAACCAACGGTAACAAGTTTACTATGAAATTTCCACTCAACCACACCCCCACTTTTATTATAATCTCTATAAAGACTACTTCCACTCATTATCATTTGTGTTGTTGTTGTTGTTGTTAGTAGACATGGCAATTTACAAAAGAACAAATGTAGTACACCTGTCCCTTTCTCTTCTTCTTACTACACTCAGCAGCCTTCTTGCTGCGGCTGCTGCCTAATATCCTTGAAGGTGTACTTAGCAACTGGGCTGCTCTACTTATTGTCACCGCATGATTATTTTAAGACAATTTGGGTAGTGCCACCTTTTTGCGAAATTGCATTTATCTTGCCTACATTCACACATACAAATAAGTATGTACAACAAGTACTCACAAGTACTTTTGTATGTTGAGCTGATGGTTGTAATGGCGGCAAATGATGTTTTGTATTTCCCAAAGGATCCAGCAACTAATGACGTGCATTTATACTTGAAATGCCTGAGTATCAAAGAAAATGCCCAAAAATCTGTGCAGAGCTTGTTTTGTGCTTTTGTAAAAGGATAAGACAATATTCTTTGCTAAATGAACTATGGTATTGGATTTTAACAAAGTCTGTAAAGCAATGCCTTGTTCCATTTACTATTTGCACTTGTAATTATCATTGCCGAAATAGCTTTTTTAGTACATTGTTAATCGTTACCGTAGCAAACGGGTCATTATTTTCCCCCGATACTTTTGGTAGGGGAAATTTACTACCAACTCAGTCTGTCTTTTATAAAAGAGCTGACCCCTATAGCTCATTACAAACGCGCCAAATGGGAGACCACCTAAGGCGCTGTTACCTCGCTACTGGTCTTGGCAGATAATGGCCTATGAAGTGTTCTGCTTTTTCCTACAAATTGGTGGGCCCTAAATTTTTTTCTGGCACCTCCGAGCGGCTCTGCCAAGGTAAATATTTGCTGCGAGTCTTTTTTATGTCAGAAATACACTCGGATTGTTGGTCACCAATGCCGAGGGGCAAAGCTATTTAGAAACAACTTTTTCCAAACATTTTGATGTTACTCGTACCTGTCCCTGGAACTTTCGCTGGGGTAGGCCAGCACACTTCCACCACACCACTGTGGGCAACTCACAAAATCCAACGAAAATATATCAATTACTTTTGGCGATAATTTGTACTGCATCGTACGGCTGAGGAAGAGAAACTACGACCCATTAAGGAGGCGCCAAACACTAAAAAATAGCCATGTACCTATTGTCATCACTACTACAAAGGCTGCCTTCCAAGATCCTGATTTCATATAGATCGTACTGCGAAATCATCTCGGCTGTGACAGAATTACGACTGTATGTAATTTGTCATATTCACCCTTGTCATTCTTGAGAAATGGAGACTGTCAAGGGTAGTACCGCTACCACCTCTTTCGTTAGCATCCAATGCATTAGAGACCGTTTTACTAGGAGCCAAGACCCAAGAAATTTTAGTGGGCATTGGGATGACATGGACCCCGGAGAGTACCTTAAGGTGGTAGTCAAGCAAACAACAAAGAATGGATCCGCAAAATGAGCATTATCATCAACGTGCTGAATGTCATAAGCACTCAAATTGAGGGTGTAAGCTAGGGAGGACCTTACTACATTAAAGTAAACGTGGCTTTTGACTTGTCAGAGGCTTTCTGAGTAATCGAGAGCAGTTCAGGAATGAAAACTTAAGATCCCGGAGTATTAAATAAAAGGTAACTCAGGTTTGCGTGCTGCCCCCTGTAATGTTGAGCTTTTACTTCTGCAGACGACTGCATGAGAATGGCAACAGGCCAGAGACCTTAAGTTGATGAGCTCCTTTTCCATCTCAAGGAATTTGATATTCTCGCCAACTAAGTCCTCGGCCACCCTCTTCGCGGCATGGAGGGAGAAGATAAACATTCATTGAAACTTCAAAGCAAATACAAACAGCAAGGCTCAAATGCTTAATGCAATTCAAACAAAGTTGTAGGCCACAAAACCTAATTGACAATTGTTCAAGCTGAACCGCCGCCACAATAAATGAGAACACTTCTTCGCATCTTCTAAGCCGATACCCGGCGTTACAAGACAAGGTTTGATACAAAGGCACACCTGCAAACCCTCAACAACATCCACACTGAGTCAATTTACTGCTTTGCCAGATCCAGCTCGGCGAGTCACTCTGCATCAATTTCGCTGTGGATACGATAACAGGCTAAGCTCTTGCTTATTCAGACTGAGTCCCGACTTATCAAATGCTTTAACGGCATGCAGTGTGACCAATCACGACACAAATCATATTTTTTACTGCCAAGCCAAGAGTCATATTAGTTACCCTTAATGACGCGATCCAAAACCGGTTTCTACACACAGTTTTTCTGAAAAAATCCCCTTCTGGGTGGGGTAGAAAATTGTTAAAATTTGTTTGAGTTTTTAAGCAAAAATTGGGATTATCACACTCCTCCAGCAGTACCATAATCCTAAGCAAAAACAGGTAATGACCAAAGTTATAATACCATTTCATGTTCATGAAAGGTGTAAAAAAGTGTTTGCTTACACTACCGGGGATTAGCCATAATACCATGTCCTAGGACTTCTGTTAGAGACTATTATTATTATTATTATTGTAGCAGTACTTCGCCATGGAATGAACACTTATCTTGAACGAAAAATATTTGATAATTGAAATTTAGAAGAAAGTGGTAGAAGGTAAAGACCGTGCTGCTTAAGCTTACTTGAATATTCCTGTTGCTTTGAATATTCCCCACACTTCAACCAGCCGATTAGTCTTCGTCTTGACTCAGATTCTTTGCAAACAAAACATTTTCTGCATTCACACCGAACTCCACCTTATTTTGTCTTCATACCCAATCCTTTTATAATCAGTCAGTTAGTTAGTTTTGCTTAGTTTATTATGGCTGGTGTTTCCGGCAACTAAGTTGCGGCTTTTCATGCCACAAAAGAGTGTATTAATTGCGAATTCGCGGTTGTGTTGGCACTCTTCTAGACAAACAGACGGCTACGGCTAGAGATTTTCATTTGTTTGCAAAGCTCGGCCATTATTTTTGTTCACAAATTTCTTGTTAGCCAAGTTATGTTGAGCGCCTAGCAACAAAAAGCGTAGCAATAGCGCTAGGTAAATGGGCAAGGAAGTGGAGGAAGGAATGAGGAATGAATAAAGTTTAATTTTAATTGCTTCACATTCTTTAAGCCAAATAGTATAATTTGTTTAGGCTGTTGGTAATTGTGTTGGTGGCTTTATGGTTGTTAAACAAAATGGTCATTAAGGTGTAGGCCAATAGGATGGCGTATTAAGATGTGATTTTGATTTATTTGCTAATTTCAGAAGAATAATTTGGTTTTGGTTTTCTTAGAATTCAGTTGGCTACGGATTCTCTATTTTAATCAAAAGAAAGTAATTAACTTAAGAGCGTCGAACAATTTTTAAGACGGTGTTTTGTTGGGTGTTACGATAAGAGGAAGAGCAGCCTAACTTAGCAACAGGTTGAACTTGGTACAAAAAGAACCTCCTCTCACTTTTTCGGGTGTCTTGCAATCCCGAATTTCCTTTCTACTATCTACCCTCGGAAATTATTCTGGATATTAAAATAAATAAAAAGAAAAAAAATAATAATAATAAAATTAAAAAAAATATATAAATAGAGTAAAATAAAAAAAATAAAAAGGAATAAAAAAAAAATACTAAAATATAAAAAAAAATATATAAATAAAGTAAAATGAAATAAAATGAAATGAAATAAAATAAAATAAAACAAAATAAAATAAAATAACAAAAATAAAATAAAATAAAATAAAGTGAAATAAAATAAAATAAAATAAAATAAAATAAAATAAAATAAAATAAAATAAAATAAAATGAATGAAATAAAATAAAATAAAACAAAATAAAATGAAATAAAATAAAATAAAATAAATTAAAAGAAAATAAAATGAAATAAAATAAAATAAAATAAAATAAAATAAAATAAAATAATATAAAATAAAATAAAATAAAATAAAATAAACCAAAATAAAATAAAAAAAAAATAAAATTAAAAAAAAATAATATAAATAAAGTAAGATAAAGTAAAATAAAATAAAAAATAATATAAAATGAAACAAAATAAAATAAAATAAAATAAAATACAATAAAATAAAATAAAATTAAATTAAAAAAAAAATAAAATTAAAAATAAAGTAAAATAAAGTCAAATAAAATAAAATATTTTAAATTATAAAAAGTGAAGTTTAAAAAAACGAATTGAAAATAGAAACTATATTATTTAATGGTAAAAAAAGGAAAGGAAACAAAAATTACGGAAAGAAGAGGAAAGGAAACTTAAGAAAATGAAGGAAAGTCACTTAAAATTTTCGAGGGATTTTGCCAACCTTATCGTTCGGCTGGCTGGGCACACAGTTTTGGAAAGTATTCGAAATAGGGCGATCTCTCGTTATTGCCATTGACAGGTTACCATCCTTACTCCACAAAATTTTCAAACCGCAGATCATACATACAAACGTTCATATGGGCTCCCAACAATTCTACCCATTGTTGTATATCCCTCCACAGGCTAAGTGTGCGACGACATTTTATGCACTAACGGCATAAACAAGCCAATGCCGCACAATGACCAAAGTGTTTTCGTAATTAACATGCGACTGATTTGCATTGTTATTGAGCAGTAGGCTAAATACTTGAACAACAAAAACAAAAGACCCATCATATATGCTAGAATAATTTGGACAACATATTTGTGCCACGTACATATAGTGTAAGTAGTAATAGCAACAACAAAATTTAATGTTTATCATCGATGCAGGGGCTATTAGCTAAGGGCAGTAAAATCTGGCAGTGGCTGTGGCTTTCCTGCGGTGGCGAATGTGGCGGCAGTAGCAATGGCCGTCCAAACAACTCAATTTGAATCCAGTTAGCTGCGTAATTGATGCACGTGCCAGGACGCGTGCGCTATTTGCTGTTGTAGTAAATAAACGGCGGCGTCAACCTGCGCCCCTGCTTATGAGCCCGCAAGCGCATCAAATTGTAGGAGTGTTGCCAATTCAACTGGTTACATTGGGATAATAGCATGGCCAACCAAACATGCACAGAGAGCGCAGACACAATTAATGGTATTTGGCCATTTGCAACTGTGTGTGTGTGTATGTGTATGTTTGTGCATTTGAGAGTATAGGTAAGTAGCGCGTGTATTGGTAATGCAAACTTTATGCAACGAAATTAGTGCGTAAATGTTTTCTCACCAAATAAAACACAAAAAGCCTGAAATGCGTGCGTCAAGCATTTTCCACTCACTTTGCATGCGGGCACGTTTTGTGCCTCATTTCGTTACGCTTGCGGGAAATTAACTGTGAATTGCACGGAATGCTGCAACAGCTTACAAACTGACAATACAGCAAATCGCGGCTTCGAATGCTAAATAAATTGGCTTCAACATTGTTTGGGTTTGTGTGTAAATAGCTATCTCTGTATAGCTTTGACGTTTAATTTTGACAGATTTGTAACGGACTTCAGACGCACGCGACCCTTTCTGACATTTTAAAAAACATTCCGTAATTCCTTCGGTAATTCCTTGGTAAAACCTTGCATCGCTCAATAGAGTATGCCACGTCTTCTAGAAAAGGCAATAAATCATATTGCCGTGAATGCACCTCTTATTAGGTACAGCTGTGTTCAATATTATAGTAGTGAAATTAAAAAGGATATTGTTCGAAGAAATAAAAAGAAGCTGTGGTTTTAATAATTTTCATTTAAAATATAGCAAATTCCATAAGAGAAACCACATACACAAAATTTCAAATTTAATTTCACTACTATTATATTGAACAAAACTGTATGTATGGTGCATTTATGGTTCGACGACATTTTTCCACCTGTTCGTTGCTTCTACTGTAACTAAACTTGATCACGGAACTTTTTATTTTTTTCAAGGGAGCTTTAAAACCTTAAATTATTGTGTTATTTTGTGCCGAGACAGTTTTTGTGAAAACAGCGATATATAAAGCAAGGATTATGTTTATCAAAGGAACATAAAATAGCCAGTTTGGTCGGTCGTACGATAATGCTGGAATCGATTTAAAACTGTAGAAGACATTGAGGCGAAAGGTAAGCGTATCATTTGTATGGAACTTAGCATATCAAATCTACGACGTCCCTTGACTGCAAATAATGAGAGACGGGTCGGCCCGTCTAAACTGGTGTCAGAAAACGACTGGGAATGAGTCCTTTTTTCGTGATGAGCGCAATATAAATCTACTTAGCTTTGGGGTTGTTCGGTTCGGCGCAAAAAATTGGATCGATGTAGTCACAACCAGGGGCTGCGAAACGTCTTGAGCCCGGGTGGGTAGTTCGGCTGGTGGTTAGAGTATACCAGGTGAAGGAAATGGGTATTCGAAACACCTGCTCTCTTGCACGTGTGACTTGAATGTCTCTCTCCTCCTTTCTCGCTGTGCTGTGACCAGCCAATCTGAAGCTCCCGTTCTAGGGATGCGCAGTAGTGGCGCGAACACTGTCTAACCAGTCGCGACATAGGCCACATACACTTAAACACGAGAGCGCTCTCACAAAAGCACCGATCGGAATCCATCACGGACTCTAGCACGGGTGCAAGGCGCTGCCTGACTGACTAAATTATAATGCACTGATTGGTCGAAATTTAAATAGACTGAACGAGGGCGCAAAAATCTTTCAAAATCGATATAAAAATTATTTTTCTGGTCGAATTTTCAGGTGGGTAATTACTCACCATCGGAAATTTGAGGTGTTTAGTTATACCAACCATACCCACGTCTTCCGCCGCCCTGGACATCAGTGAATAATTCTTAGGATTGTCACCGGCTAAATACTCTTCAAAGTATAAAGTAGCTACACAATTCTAGTTCCCTGGCTGTCAGTACCTGGGAAAAAGACAATGACACGGCTTTGTCAACTTACAAGGCAACCGTGGATACACTGCAACATCATCCACAAAGCCCAACTTCGATCTGGAGACTGTTATAGGTTATGCTATTACTTATGCAGACTGAACCCATCTATGCCGAATTTTCGCATCCGCCCAATATACCAACAACCGTTTCAGCTTCTCGATGGATAAAATTCTTCTAAAGCCACTTTCACCTTGGTCCAACCCGTTTTAAAGTCTCAGTTTCCTAAGACCTCCGTTAAAAGAGATTTATGACAATTCTTCGTAATTGTATAGCTTTCTGAGAGTGCGTCGCCTTACAATCAAAAATTTCGGCCTCCACTACTTGAACTCGCGGAGTAAATTTAGGTTGATTTGGAAATAGCCACACACATCCTGAAAGAACATAATAAGATTCCCCAAGCCAAATGGCCGTCTTCCGATGGAAGAATAGCACCTTCCAGCAAAAGCTACTTTTCAGAAGTGCCCACGATCCTAAGACCATAAATCGACTTTGAGCACTATTTAGTCTGAGCCAAAAACATGATCAATAACTTCGGAACTCAACTCTTTTCCTTTTACTGTGAGCATATATAATCGGTGCTGACGAAATAACTTGATACCGGCTATCTGGCAATAGTATAAGTATGATCACGAGTGCCGGTTTGCAGCAGAAAGAAAGCATTTTGCCGACAGGGTCAGATTGAGAGTATATGTCATGAGGTGATTGTGTGAACGCTACCGCGAGTTGAAGAGCGATCCGAGGGCACCTTTTACGGACAATAAAAAAAGGCAGAAAAGCCTGAGAGCCCAAAGAGCTTGAGTTGCTAGCCAACAGAAACTGGGTCCGAAATCTCTATCAAAAAATTCGTTTACCAATTTTTATTTTTAATTTTTTATTTTTTTTTTTATTTGAATTTGTTTGTACAAGTAAGACATAGTCTTTTAGATAGTACATCAATCGAATTAAATATATTATCAAAAATAAAAGTACAGTAATATAATATAATAATAAGTAGGGTAATATAATATAATAAATACAAAAATTACAAAGTTAATAAATTTTTATTTTAACAATTAAAGCATCTTCAGGTCAAAGGTTGGAGACAAAGATAAGAAATATATAATTAAAAAGAAAGTTATGGGTTGAGAAAAGATAATACTGCTTGCTTAAAACACCCTGCTTTGCGAATAGCTTTCGTCGTGTGGGGAAGTGCGTTCCATAGACGGATTGTACTGACAAAGAACATTCTAGATGACGTAGTGTACTTAAAATTCGGGACTAAAAGATTTAAAGTCCGTGTAGACTGACAGAAACTCAGATTTTTAAATAAGTACGGTGGCTTTCGAGAATGTATTAGCTTATGCAAGAAATAGAGATTTCGCATTTTTAGAAAATTATAAATATCGCATCCGAGAATTTGCGTGGCATATGAAGATATATGATCGAATTTCTTTTTAGAAAAAACGAACCGGGCAACATTGTTAAAAGCCAGCTGCAATTTGTTGAGGGAAATTGAGTCCAGGTTACCGTATATTAATTCACCGTAAGAAATTTGAGGTATTATTAGAGCTTTGACCAGTTTCATCTTAGCGTCTCGTGGCAACAAATAGGCAGTTCTGTATAAATTACGCAGGGTATTGTATATCTTGCATACTACGAGATTGATGTGGTCAACACAAGTCAGTTTAGAGTTGATTTTATAACCTAAATTAGTAACCACATCGTGAAAAAATATTTTATCTCCATTAAGCATAACATCCGGAAGGTTGTTTGCGTCATTTGTTGTATTTGCTATTGCTATCGCCTTAGATTTACCTGCATTGAAAGATAGTTTATTTAAGTTTATTTAAGTTTTTAGTTTTTATACCTTTTATGAATATGAAATGGTATTATAACTTTGGTCCAACGCTTGTAAGTATGAGAAGAAGAAGAGATAGATCCACCAATAGGTATACCAAAATGATCACGGCTAGAAATTGAATCGATTTAGCCATGTCCGTCTGTCTGTCCAATGATAAAAGGGGCCCACATTAAAAAAAAAATATGACTTCTACTTCTGAAGGAAAAAGCATTGAAAGAAAGGGTGAGCCCCACCATCAACACCCTGATTCGACTTTCCTACATACTTCGTAGGTCTACCATAACACTGCTCGATACTTATACTGATATGCCAAATGACGTCGAGCAATACCTCTCCGACAAAGAACTTCTTAAAATCTATACCAACACGACGGCCGCCAACATGAGCCCTCGTTAAACCACATACCAAAAAGTGTGCCCCAATACTCTCGCTAAGTACATTGAGGCCCACTTGCAGAACGGCAGGTTAACATTTTAACTTAGAGTTAAAGTCATACGTTTTCGACAAATTTTGAAATTAACTCTGAGTTAAAAAGAAAGGCGTAAAACAAACCCCTCCATATTGGGCGGTAATCATCGATCAATCCACAAATCTCAAATACTTCCTTTGGTCATAGAAAAGCCAACCACTCATGCCACATGATTTCCCCATTTATACTCAAATTTTATTTGTCATATTTGAAATGTCAACAAATGTTTGACAAATGTGACAGCCAAGCAGGCTTATAATAAACCGAATAATAATATTAAATCAAATCAAATGCAAAAACAAATAGCATGTGCAAGCAATCAAGCAGTCAATCATACGGGAAGGCAGTCAGTCATATTTACCACTTCAATAACAATTAAATTTTAATTTCCACCCACCAACAACAAACAGCAAACAAATGTTATGAATATCCAAATAAAATGTATAATGTATTTGTAATAATAATTGCCTACTCGTTAGGGTGGGTTGAAAGCAACACAAAAAAAAAATTTTGAGCATGGGGGTAGTTTTGTATTTAATAAAAAAAGAAAATTTTATTTAGCTATTCGGTGTTCTTGACAATCGTGAACATTGAAAAATTGGGAAGAAAAAATTTGAGTTTTTCGCCAAAAAATAAAGAAAAAAATAGAGAAAGAGACCGCCTGAAATAGGAGTATAGCTGACAAAAAACTGTGCTGATAGCATAATGGTTAAAGGAACGTGAACAAATTTTTCTGATGAAGAAGTCCAGCAAATTTCGAAATGGATCGATAAGAAAAGTTATGGCGGTTGTCTCTTAATTTTCATTTTCTATTAAATGAAAAATTTTAGTAATTAATTTAATTATTTAAAAAATTAAAAACCATAATAGTTGTCTCGTTTTGTATCCCACACGATTTTGAAACAAATAATTGATCAAGTAAGGTAGTTCTTATGAAAAAAAAATATATTTAGAGATATTTTAGAATCGAAAGACAAAGGAAAGTCAGAAAGTTGAAGAAAAAAATTGTTTAATTTTTGTAATATTATAGAAAAATAAAAATCAGATATCTTTTGATATTTTTGCGATTTTGCTACAACCAATTGTTCCCCATTGAAACTTTTATTTATTTATTTAAAAATCGAAAAACCTCAAAAAGTTGAGTAAACAGATTTCGAATAGAATACAAATTTTCTACTCTTACAAAGTAAACTCCAACCCTCCTGCAAGTACGAAAAGAAGAAATTTATTTTTCAACCCACCCTGATATATATGTAACAGCAAATGCATACCAACTACTTCGCGCTGGCGTTGATGTGCTTTGCTTTTGGCACACGTTTGAATTATGGCCGCTCTGTTGACATAAACACTGTCCCAAGAGTCCTTTTCAGCTCGTGTGTCAGTCTAACGAAGTTTCAAAAGCCGAATTTGCTTTCAATTTTGCCTGCTCTTGTTGTTGTTGCTCTCTTTCTCCATTGCTACTGTAGCACATTTCCACTACAGATATGAATTCCATTTATGATAAATTTCCCAGCTCGATTACAAAAGGGGAAGAAAGAGGCATGCAAAAAAATAAGCCGCAGAATGCAGAACAAAAGCTAGCTTTTTTTATATGTGACAACAACAACAAGAACAAAAAAGCTTTTAAGATATTTCGCTTTGATGATGCGGCAGCGTTTAGAGTAAAATACTCCAACAAAAGCAGCAAATAGTAGAGCAACTACTTTACACGCATTTAAAGGCTAAAATGTCACGGGGGACTTCATTGAAATTGTGCTGAAGCTGTAAAGTAGCGAAGCGCAAGCATTTTGAGCACATGTGCATTACAACAAAATCAGGGGATGGAAGACAGACGCAGAAGTGCCTACACTGCAGTGAAGCAGCAAACTGGGTAGAGAGAATACTAGTCTACAACTAAATGTTTCTAACTCAACTCAAGCTATGCCTTTTCTAGTTGCACTTCTGAATAATCAGTTGTTCTTTAGAAGCCGTCAAATTAATTTTCGAATTGTAAAATTTTCTTCAAAAACCGTCAACAAAATTTCAGAATAAATAATTGATCTTGAGAATGTGTAAAATGTATTTCGAAATAGTCAGTTGTACTTTAGAAACTATAAATTGTACTTCAGCACTAGGCAGTCTTATTTTCAGGGGCTATAGTAATCTGAACTGAATTTTATTATTCTATAGTACGGTTTAAGAATTCTAAAGCACAATTCACACTTTTCGAAGTACAATTTCCGGCTTCGCAAGCATATTTTACTATATCTGAAATACAAGTGTGTATTATGCAACACATTTTACTAATTCTGAAGTTCAATTGACTATTCTGATATACACTGTACTTCTTCTGAAGTTCAATTTACTACTTCAGAATACATTTAACAATTTTTGCAGTTCGCTTGCTTGTTCAGAAATACATTTTACGATTTCTGAACTACAATTGACTATTACGAAATACATTTTGTTACTTCTGATGCTTTATACTAAAATACACACAAATTTCTGAGGTATAATTGACTATACTGAAATATATTTTACTAATTGTGAAGTTCAATTGACTATTCTAAATTTGTAAAGCTACTGAACTACAATTAACTCTTCTGAAATACATTTTGCTACTTATGATGTTGAATTGACTTTTCTTAAATACAGTTCAGTACTTCTGAAGTTCAATTGACTAAGCCAAAATACATTTCACAAATTTATGAAGATCACTTACCTATTTTGAAATACATTTTACGATTTCTGAACTACAATTGACTATTCTGAAATACACTTTACAACTGCTGAAATTCAATTGGCTACAATAAAAAACAGTTTACGACTACTGAAGTGAAATTGGCTATTCTGAAATAAATTTTTCGATCAATAAAGTGAAATTGCAGTCGCTTCTGAAATGCATTTTCTACTAATTTCTGTACTGAAATTGACTATTGTGATATAAATTTAATGATTTCTGAAATAAAATTGAATATTCTGAAATACACTTTACTTTGCCTGAAATTCAATTGACTACGCTAAAGTACATTTTCCTATTACTCTCCATTTTCCGTTCTAAACAAAATTTTTTCCTTTCTGAAGTACACTTCCAAAAGGTATAGTACGAAAAATACCAAATTTTCGACAAGGAAAAACTCAAATGTATAACAAAACTTATGTTGCAAATGTCATATTCTCAACACCAAATGTCGTAGCTGTGGCCTCTCCCATGTGGGTCGAGTACTTATCCACCGCGGCCGAAGGGATTTATATTATTTTCAGTTAAAAAATACCACTAAAATTGAACAGAAATTTGTTTAGGTAATTTTGAACTAGTTTGAGTCTGGTATATTTCTATATACATCTAACAATTGCCATGTCGCGGAGCAAAAAACCATATACTTATACTAGTTAGAGTCAATTGTCTGACTACTTCCAATTAGTGTTTGTACTAGTTCTGAAGTTACCTACAACTCGTTGACTTTACTGCTGGCTGTCTTTATAAACTTAGTTGTAATTGCTACTGGTCTCTAAAAACAATATAACGTGTGCTTCGGTACAACCGCCCGCTGCGCCAATACTTATGTTTTTGGTCCTTATGAGTCTTTATGAGTCCTTATGAATCCGTTGAATTACATTTTGATTGTTGTTCATGTGACTTTAATGCAATTTTTCAACTTGACACTTGTGGCTAAGCGAATGTGTATTGAGGAGAGGGTTGCAAGAACAACAACAATACATTCAACCACAGGCACGTGCCTATATTTGTCGTGGTTCGTTTGTTTTTGTTTGCTACACTTGCTTTGTGCCTCAAGTTATCTATCCTCGCACAGACACTGATGACACCATCTACGGTGAGTGCTCGCAATCAAAAGCATCTTCCTTCCGTGTGCCAGAGTTTCCGTCAGTATTAAACAGATACGCTGATCTCGTAATGGTGACATCTGTGGATTAAATTACAATTTGTGCTCATGTAATATTGAAAAAGTGCCAGCAGGTCCTTAGTGTGGCTCACATGTGACATATTTTTTTTTATTTTTTTATTGCTCGTTTCACACACCTACTCACTCACATGAGTTTCATATATATGTTGGTCCGTTTTTCGCAAGAAAAAGAATATATATATGCATATGTTGTTGGTGTTTTTCGGCTATTAATATTTTAAATTGTATGTAATAAAAATTTACAATGAATTGTCAGTCGCAGCAAATTTGATATTTTTATGGTCGATTAAGGTTTTTCAATGGCCGCAGTAAAATTGCGAAAAATGGCAAACTGTTTTGTAACCAAATGAAACGCGCCATGCAATGCATCATTGGCAACATATTTGTAGTATTTTATAGGCTTTTGGTTCCATATGCCTTCTTTTTTCTCTAAGGAAAAGAATTGCCTTTAAGTTTTGTCAATTACAATGTCAGCATTTGGGCAATAGCCCGATCAACCCGACCCCTCTGTACACGCCTTTCAAGAGCGGTTTTTAGTCTCTGATGGGGCGAGATATATCTCGGATTCCAAGTTTAAGGGCGAATTGTATTCAAACTAGTGATGTGCTACTTTAAGATTGTCTTTACAAAGTGGCAAACTTATATATTTTCACGAACTCTATAAAACAACGGACTTTTGCCTGCCATCCAGTAGCATACAACCTTAAATCAGACTAAAACACTTCTTTTTACACATGCACTTGGTACTAACACACGAACTAATTAATTTCTTCCAAATGCAAATTGCTCTCTCAAGGAGAGCGACTAGGAAACCCGAACGCGTCAGCATACGTCCTGCCACCTCTTGTCCGAGCGATTATAGCTGGACATTCGTGCATTACTCAAAGGTGAGAATCGCGTAATCTTCGGACACTTCAGTGCACACCAAGACCTCTGGCATTCAACCCTCTCAGTCGATAGTAGTCAACAAGTGTTGGCTGCGCAAATAGACGATTTGACGTTCTGCACGGTGAACGGGGACGCTTCCACAAGAGTAGCAGTAAATTGTACCAGCTCGCCTTACATGTTGTTGTTGTTGTTAACAGTTCTTCGCCCTGCCCAATGGGCTCGAGCACTCTAAATTGTCATCAGGCTCTTCTAACGGAAGTCCGAGGAAACGCGCAGTTTCCACAGGGTAGGACCAGAGTGATATAGGTGTTAGAAGAGTAGGTTCAAATTCAAAGGGGAGTGTAACCCCTCGCCTGACATCACGATCGTCAGCGCAAACCTTATAAATTTAGTTGACTGGGGACCGAAACTCACTATTCCATCGCATTGTCCTCTCTATCGATCTATATCAACTTTAACAAAAGCCTCAGTCAAATATATTCTGTCAAAGAGAATTAAAAAACTTAGCCCGAATTTCGCCGCGGAGGTAGCTCTCCGATTCTGCGGATTCTCAAATCAAGCTGGTGTTTGCAAACTATGGTCCACAGTCAATCCTTGTCCAATCCGACTAAACCTACCTATAAAATCTCTATCGCCTTTGGCGACAAGGCGCAGTAGAAACCTAAGAAATGCGCGAGTGAGCTTTGCCAACAATATGTATGGCATCCTCCGGTTGACAAGGAAATAAGACGCACCACCAGGGAAGCGCATAAGCGGAAAAACAGTTATCGAGTCCATTGAAATCACCATCATAGAGGATGAGGACGATATTCGGAACTCTAAAAGTTTACATCTATAGTCCAGACGGTATATCCATGCTCATGTTAAAACATATCACCCATGAAGGAGTAAACAGCTTGTCTATGACCACGTTTGTCATCCCCGAAAAATGGAAGCAGACTAAGGTAGTCCCCCTACTAAACCAGCTACCAAATGGGTAATGTATCGTCCTAAATGTATCCTCTCACCAGTAGTGAAGACCCTCGGGACAGTTTTGCTTGCTTATTACCGCTAACCTGCGACTGTCCGAACATCAACATTTGCTCCGTAAAATGTACAGCACCATCACCATGCTAAATGGCATAAACACTCAGATAAGTGGCTATCTAAACCAAAAGCGACCAAAGGACAATACCGTACATGGCAAATCGCCAGCCGGTTCTGAGCTATGTGTTCTTATAGGGGCGCCGCTACTATCGAACACACACAGGAGAAAGTTGCAGACGTGTTGGAACACCGCACATAGAACTGCCACGGGATGTCTCCTTATGACATCGGAACACTATCAACATAGCGACATAGCGTCACCCCAACAAGCACCTTCTTGAAGAATATCCATTCTCCGGCACCACATATTTGTCCGTTTGAACCAAGATTGCCCCGCTAGGCCCTCCACAACATTCACATATACTTGGAAAACTAATTTGTCAGCTATCGCCCGGTGAATCGCGTCATTTAGGCACAACCACCACCTGTTTCCGAAGAGGAACGCGAATTTGCGAGTGGGACCAGAGTCATACTAACCCATCTGCCATCTGGATACTGTAACAGATTAAACTATTACCTATCCGGACCGAACACTGATAGGCCAAATGTTTGCCCGACATGTGGTGTGTCTCCCCATGACACCAACCATCTGTTCAGCTGCCCGACGGAGCAGACTATTCTGACACCAACTTCACCTTAGTACAACCCTATTGAAACCACTGAGTTCCTTGGGGCGAATCAGCTTTACACCAACAACAACCATTTTTATTGGCAAGAGTAATTGTTCGTTAGTCTTCTAGGCTGCCATTGTTGTTGGTGTTAATGCTGATACTCAGGGCAAGACCAGAATGCGCTGTATCTATGCCGTGTAACATCACGTACTTCTTTAAAAGTCACTCCCAATGCTGACGGAGATGGTGTTGTAACTGGACGTAATTTTTCAGCAAACGTATGGGGTATTTCCCATGTTTTGCGAAATGTAAAAGCCTGTTCGATGTCAGATTTCCTAGCTTTGAAGGCTTACTAATAAGTTCCATTAGGTCCACGTCGGGGTTAAGTCTATCGCATAGTTGCAAAGTTATGCGGGATCTTTTTGCTTGTCGAGATACATAGCTAAGTTTATTTTTCTCGGTTTCAACCGAACTTTCTTAGATAGTATATGAAATCTCCCTCTGATGGCAAAAAATAAAAATTTTATAAATTTTAAAAGTGGAAAGTTTATCAGTCAGACCTAAGATGATTTAAGCTATATGTTGACAAACTCTAAGAAACTAATATGGAGAGTTTTTATATGAAATTTTCCGGATTATAAATTGATTCAGAGATCCATCGACATTACTTTAAATCGCAACAGATCTGAAATGGAACTTCATCATGATAAGAGATGTACCTGTTCTACACCTTTTTCAAGTGTACTTCAGAATCCGTAAATTGTACTTCAGAAACTGTAAATTGAAATGATAAATTCCTCTTAGTTTAGAATTACATTTTGTAGCTTCTGAACTACAACTTGCGGTTTTTGAAGTACAGTTGATTATTCTGAAAAAAAAAAAACTTCAAAAAGGTGAAGTACTTAAGTCCTCTTTGTAGTGTTTTATTATTTAAATTTATAAATTTTATTATTTTATATACCGTTTTAACTACATAAGTACCTTAAAAATTTACGTACACATATACATATGCGCCAAATATTTATGTATATACTTGATTCACTATAAGCATTAAACACGTCTTACTTCGCCTGCAATCGACGTCAATAAAAATTTAATGAAGTACATAAAACAAATCGCTTACACATGCGCTATCTCACACCAGCAATTAGATTCCATTTCAACTGTGACAGCTTAGAACTTTACGAAATAATTATTTCGTCAACTTTTTTTTTTTTTGTTTTTCTTGCTTCCTCTGTTTGTAAGTCAATGTGTGGCATTAACCAACGCTGGCGCATGGCATCCTTCAGCTAAGTAAATAACTTTGGCATTATCAGTTCAAAAGCGAGCGAGCAGTCGAAAATTGCCGTAGCTGCTTATGCAATCCAAATTCAATTAAACAAACACAATAACTTGAGATAAATCCCAGCGATAACTACGAAACTAAATACGCTCATAAAATCGCATGCCACCAAATACTCATCATTCAACAACAAAAAATATCTACAACTGCGGTATTAAAATAAGTGTTGCCACCAAAAAAAAATCTAAAATCTTTGAAAACATAATAAATGTACTCGAATTTTGAATGAAGTGGATTTTCGTATTAAATCGGTCTGCTAAATTTTTGGCTCATCAATTTTGATTGAAATATCTTAAAAATGTCACAAGTGATCGCCTTCAAAAATAACAAAATTTGTCTACTGAAAAGGTTGACTTCTTCATAAAAATATATTTTTGTGAATTTGTTATCCACTGTTTTTTTTTTTAGAAAGCTTTCACTTGTGCCAAATCTTACTCATACCTTAATTAAATTCTTCCCATCGGTATGTTTTGTGATGTTGCAATTTTTTAAGCTTCTCCGATCTAACTTACTCAGAGCCATTTTTATTTTGAGAAGCAAGTTTTTTAGTCCTTATTAAAAAAAATTTATGTTTTTTCCTCCGTTTTGCAAAAAGCATAAAATTATAAAATCGAACATCTTTCTCAAAATTCGGAACTTCGATGCATGTTCGTGTTATAAAAGAGGTTGCAGATTGGGGCATTGACCACTAAAGAAGGGGCAGGCCACGCTTACTTTCAACGTTTTTGAAATCTTTATACCCACCCCTGCCAGCATCTTACATATTTAATCAGTCAATGAACTCTGTTTTCGTGCCACAAAGGTATTGCACAATTAATTATGATACGATAATTTAAACAAACTCTTCTAAATAAGTGGGCGTGGTTTTGAACCGATTTACTCATCCTCATTAAGTATATATATCACCCAAAATACCCTTCCTGTTAAATATGAGCATGGGAATTAATTAGATGGAGTTTGAGTTTAGCTTATAAAGTCTTAAAAAGTTCTTCTTTCATATGCGGGGCTCCCATATCCATTTTTCAAAACTTTAAAAAATTATTAAATAAAATTGCGACCCCAATTAATGGTCCAAGCTTCATCGCTTCGTCGCCATTACTTCATAACTTATCAGATATTTTTCGCCCACTTTCAATACCGATCTAACTTGGGGTAGAGATAAAGCTAAATACCAAATTTGGTGGATATAGAGCAATTTTTTATGTGTGGTTTGTTTTCTATATACAGAAAAAGGTGGGCGCGGCAATTGTTCGATTTCGCCCACTTTCAATACCGATCTAACTTGGGGTGGAGATAAAGCTAAATACCAAATTTTATTGATATAGAGCAATTTTTTATGTGGAGTGAAGTTTCAAAAATTGCTCACCTAAAAGTCGGCGGTGTCACGCCTCTTTCTCCAAAAGCCACTATAAAGATCGTCAATTCAACTTACTTGCCAAAAAAATACAGTTCAGCAGTTTGAATTAATTATATTAAGTGGCTTATCCTTTTCAAATTATAAAATTCTTTGGGAAGCTGATAACTACATCGATTTCTTCAGTCATCCGAATAATCTCGATGCATGGAATTCTATATTAATCTCGTTTGTCAACGTCACAGCTATTAAAAAACCGCTATAAACTAAGCAACATATGTAGGAACAGAGAGACAAAGAGATATAGAAAGATAAAAAGAGACAAAAAACTAGAAAAACTACTAAATAATTTCGCTTTATCAGTATGCCTACCACTGATATAAAATAATTTTTTTTTTTTTCAACAAATTACCGAAAACTTAGTCGATCAAAATCCTTTTTTATTCGTAAGCATTTAGCTAAGTATGAATAGAAGACGTCTTAAAAAAATTTATTCAATCGAAGTGATGAATAAAATAAAAATTCACCAAATTAACCAAGAATTCCTGATGTTTTTGCTGAATTACCTACCAAATGGCTACACTGCTTAAAAAGAAGCAACCACAACAACAACAATTACTCACGTCAGTTAATACTCTGCAATGAAATTGTGCTTGCATGAGAACGAATGTCAACTTAGCCAAATGCTAGTTGAATTGAAGCAAAGCTTCGAAGAAAGTCAATGGTGCGGATGATAAAGTAAAACATTTCCACATATATCTAAGCTAAATATATTCGCGTTTGTGGCACCAACTAGGATATTCACACACTCACACAACACACGAACACACTCACACACCAACGAGTATGTCACTTAAGTCGAATGCGTAATCTGCAGTAATTCAAGCGTGCGAAAAGATTTACCCGCTGCCACTCCTTGTCGGATGCTACAACTAACGTTCCAATTCAACCTTTTTTTGTTTCTCTTTCGTAAAAAAAAATACAAAATAAAAGTAAGCGTGAATTCGTTACTAACAGTCGCATAAACAACTTAATTGGAATGCAGATGTCACTGTGTAGGAAGCGGCAAGTACCGGGCGCTCGGTGTGTGTTCATGTGGGTGGTGTTTGTGGCGTTGTGCATAAATAAGATACTCGTCAGCACTGCTTAGTTGCGGGATAAATTGGAAAGCGATTGTTTTCGATATGGGATTAGTCGCTTTTTGCACTTGAAAGCCATCTTAATTTACATACTTTCGCCTTCGCTTCAGCACGTTTAGCGCTTCAAACTCTCTAGGTGCAGTTTATTCGGCTTTTAACTTGGGATTGTTTTTTATTATTTGTGGCGGAAACCCATACAGTCATACAGTTAACTACTGGAAGTGTATTCGTGAAAGCCACAACATTAATATACTTCCAAATGTAGACAAATACTGAAAAGAGTGCTATTATTAAGATATCTTGGCTTCAAAATCTTTAAAGAATCGGAAAGAAACGACTTGTAAATGCGATTATCAGAGCATCTAATCTCCAAAGAGACTATCCCAAAATGAATCCCTTTCGTCATAGGGGTAGTAAGTGCACCTTGGCGAAAGGACCCATTCAGTCATAAAAGTGCACAATAGCTCTCCAAAATCTCTGCTCAAGAAAAGAAAACAGATCAGCTCATATGAATATATCAAAGCTCGCATTAGTGACATTCTTCTTTGCGACTCATACCGGATTCTTTATTAACCAATTGCATTTTTTCAGGATATTGAGTTGGGCTGAGACGCTGAGTTAGGAGAGTCTTGCCTTGACAATCGATTTGGAATATAAAGGGGGCAATCATCGAACTAATGGGAAACCATAAGGGATTATGTGAAGCTAACTTTACACAAGTGTACCAAAATTTTAAGCCCTTTTCCCGAATTTAATTATTAATCAGCGTGGTAATCGATTATTTACATAATTTGTTGTGCTCTATGCCAAATTTTTGACGTTTTACAGCTCCCAATCATCGATCATTATTCTTAGCACAGTAAATTTGATTTTGAACATTTCGTAGCAAAACACCCAAGATACTTCTTTTTAGCTACAACTGGTTCCGATTGGAAACACCAAGGAAGGCCAGGTCAGTCTGCAACGGTTGTTAAACTCTCTTATTCTTTTTCTGCTAGCAAAATAGGATGTCGATGGAAACATATTCTGGGGGGGGAGGCGACTCTGTGAAGCTTATCATATCTGTCTAAGCTCTATGGAGGGCGAGTAGTGTTTTTGAGTTATTTTTTATTTTATTTTATTATTTATATTATATTATTAGTTTAGAGAGGAAAAGGGGGTGTGCGGAGCACATATTAAATAGGGAGCCCTTTTCTAATATTTATTTAATTATTATTTTATTTAAATCAGGGTTGGTTCTGCCGGCTTCAGGTCAAAATTGTCATGTTTTAAAATAAAAACAACAAAAGTTATTTCTACTGTTTTCCGATATATTTCGGTTACACGTCGGTAACCATCTTCAAGGAAATTTATCTTTCACGTCCGTTCTATTTGACGCGGAGCTTTCTACTAGAACGGACGTGAAAGATAAATTTCCTTGAAGATGGTTACCGACGTGTAACCGAAATATATCGGAAAACAGTAGAAATAACTTTTGTTGTTTTTATTTTAAAACATGACAATTTTGACCTGAAGCCGGCAGAACCAACCCTGATTTATGACATAAAGGTCGCCAAAATAACTATTATATTATTTTATTTATTTAAATTATTTGTTCTATATAGAACGGGGTGCAGTGCACCTGTTACACCTTGTATTTATTAATTGGGGGCGAGCACTGTTGGCTCTGAGGCATTGCATGGGATTGGCTTCCTCATTTTCGTTCTGAAAAACCCCGGCTTGGGATTACAAAACATAAACTATATATTTGGGATATTTTATAAGCTGCTTGCGAATTACAAGAGAGTGCAGCGCAAATAAAATAGACGAAGTAAATCGTTATAGCTTATGTCGCTTAAACATTCTCGCCCCCCTAGACGGCTTAGTCGTCTAGTGATATTCATAAGCCGCCGGTTCGAATCCGGCTCGAAGAACCACATGTCTAAGCTCTATGGAGGGCGAGTAGTTTTTTTGAGTTATTTTTTTATTTTATTTTATTATTTATATTATATTATTGGTTTAGAGAGGAAAAGGGGGTGTGCGGAGCACATGTTAAATAGGGAGCCCTTTTCTAATATTTATTTAATTATTATTTTATTTATTTAAATTATTTGTTCTATATAGAACGGGGTGGGTTGCACCTGTTACACCTTGTATTTATTAATTGGGGGCGAGCACTGTTCGCTCTGAGGCATTGCATGGGATTGGCTTCCTCATTTTCGTTCTGAAAAACCCCGGCTTGGGATTACAAAACATAAACTATATATTTGGGATATTTTATAAGCTGCTTGCGAATTACAAGAGAGTGCAGCGCAAATAAAATAGACGAAGTAAATCGTTATAGCTTATGTCGCTTAAACAATATCATTTCCTTCCATAGGCCCAATAGGTATTATAGGAAAGACTATAAATCTTCTGGAATACGTTTATCGAATTTCCAGTGCTCCAAGGCCCATCCCCTCATGACACTGTACATGATATCGGGACACGCATGAAGGTAGGGATGTTGAGATAATTTTATTTTGGTTCATTGAGAGGGGACAGGTCTAAAGAAGTCATGGCTGTTTCTTGTAGAGATTGTGCCAAGTCTAAACTAGCATTTATTGTAAGAAGTGAAGCGAAGTTGCTCACAGTCTTACATAAGTGTCTGTCAACAGCCCATATTCTTTATTTGAGAACATAAGATAATGTTGTTGTTTAGAGTTTAAAAACACTTTCCACAATTAAGAAAAGTCTTACAATTATGGAAACTCCTTCTGGTAATTGCCCAAAAGTAAGACGAATGATTTGTATGACCCTGCAAAATATTCAAGTATAGGATTTTAGACGAATCTTACGACAGGCATACCTCGAGGTGGTTATGCTCTAAGCACTCCAGCTGCTGGGTCTTTTCCGCATTTACTTTTTGCGCTTCTTTATTCAGGACAGAACTAACGGTGCATTTATTAAAAACCAATAATATCAATCTCATCGCCGTTCTATTGCAGGGTTTGGTCATAGGTTTACCAGAGCGACTTGGCTCTGCTGCTCGAATTAACGTCTCCAGCTCCCAGTTAAAAAAATCGCACGAAAGGTAGTCGTCTTGTCTGAAGCCTCATTTATTTTCAATGGTGGCGGAGCTGATGGTAGTACTCAACGTCTTTTGGCATAGGCATGTGGACTGTTGGCTCTGCTGATAGTTGCTTTGAAATCATCAAATGTCGATTATGTTATCTTGGGCTGTCTCCAGGATGCAGGTTATAGTGAAGGTCTATTGGATAATAGACTCACCAGGTCTGAAGCTACAGTTATAAGGTTCAATCTGCTTGTGGGCTAATAATACGCTGGAAAGCACTTTACTTATGCGACATTAAGCAGCGTGCCTTCGTGCTTCGGTTACCAGGTCGCCATTATTGTGACTGAAGGAATGCTTCCCGCTATTGCATAACTATATTTGAGAGCTCCGAGCCTTTTGTGTGCTCCCAAATTGCTGGTATCGACAGCTTGGTGGCAGATGAAAATATTTCAGTTTCTCGATTCTCACGACCACTATTGTCCCACGACAAGTTTGTAACTTCCTAAATTAAAAGTGGGGTAAAAAAGTCCCAGACTTAAGTTTATGGAATACTTAGCTTGAATTCATTACTATTTTAAACATTGGCTGAATTTTAAAGTTCCCCTTAATAATTAAATCGAATGCATTAACAAAACTAAGTAAGTGTGTGGCGTGTTTGCATAGGTAATGGGTCTAACCAATGCTATTTGCAGCGAATGTGATATTTCATTCTATATATTTAGATACATGCTATATCCAATCATACATATGTGCATAGAGTATATCCATTTTATATGGTTGTCTACATAATGAAATTTCCTCAAGCCAACAAAAAGGATTTGTGCAACTAATTGCAAAGTGCTTAAGTAAAAGATTAAAACAAATTTAAATGAATTATTAAAATGGACACGAGAATGCATACGCACCTTTGTATAAAATATATGTATGTATGCACCCTGTAGGCAGTGTTGGGCAAATTATAATTGTTAAAAAAATTAATAATTAACAATTGATTAATTGGACATTTTTGCAATTACAATAAAAAATTGTTAATGGTAGAAGTTGTAATTAACAATTAAAAATGTTTAACTGTAGAAGTTGCAATTGCAACTTCTACCATTAACAATTTTTAATTGTAATTGCAAAAATGTCCAATTAATCAACTGCAATGCTCGCAATTAACAATTAATTAATTATTAACTGTGTTTCTCTATAATTAACGATTTGTTAATTACAATTGTTTTATGAATTTAACCATAAACACGCTATCTACTATATTATAAGCCGGGTACCGTGGTGTTTTTTTGCGACAAACTTCTACTGCACGAACATGTAGATTATACAAGGTGGCGCAAAAGTAAGCTTCCGAAGTTCAGCATATCGGTTGTGGCACGTGCAGTGTGTGCTGTTGCACCGTCTTGTTGGAACCACATGTTTTCCAATCCCAATTCATCAAGTTGCGGCAAAAAGCACTGTAGCGCTCACCATTCACAGTAACCGTTTGGCCCCGACCGATTATTGGTCAAATAAATAGTCAGCAATATTCCGCGTTCTGGAGCAGTGTAGCGTATCATTGTTTATTAACGTGTATTTCGCATGTGCTTACTACACAAATGTCAAAACAGAACTGACTTTAGGGGCCAATCGCAAAATTTATAGCGTTTTCTGATAGGAGGATTACTTTTGCGCCACCTTGTATACATGGCAAACATTTTTTTGATTTCTTTCAAATGTCAATTTCGTGAAAATTTTGTGCCCCTGATAAATTGTATTGAACATTTTAATGAAATCTATCAATTACCCGGGTAATTGTAAAAATGCTTAATTATTATTAATTGCTTCATAATACAATTAAAAAATTAATTCGAGTTTTTTCAATTGTAATTAATTTAATTTAAATCATTTAATTGCAACAAGCCATTAAAATTTAAATTGCAATTAATTTTGAATCAATTTATTTCATTGCAATTACTTTAATTGCCATTGATTTAATTGCAATTACTTTCTGAATCAATTAATAAATTGATTAAAAAATTAATTGATTAACGCCCAACACTGCCTGTAGGGAAAATATCTGCATGGTTATAAACTGGTGCGTTAATTGTAGCTGAAATGAAAGGTATACTAAGGATATAATTACTACCTGCTTGGCCTTTACAGATCTTGTTCTGAGGCAAAATTTAGTTGACTATTTATTGATCCATAATATCAGCCTATTTCAAAATATTTTTGAAAAATGCCCTACTTCAAGAAGCTTTCAAAAACTGCTCAGCATTAACCTTTTTAACTTGCAATCGTTCGTGACCTAAAAACATTTCTTCTTGTTTTCGCAAAGACGGTTTAAAAAAGAATTCGAGTCATCTAGCCCGATGTAGGACCAGTTAAAGAAAGGCTCTTTAAGTCCGCTTACTTTACATAGAAAGCCTTTTGATTTCAGATAAAAGAGAAATAACGGGTTTTAAGATCCCTTATTAACTCTCACATAACATAGTACAATACCACGAAGGATCTTATTTTGTGTCAATTAAAAGTTTGCTGAAATGCTGACTAGCTTTTACTCTACTTTTTGTTCGGTGAAACATGGTTGTGGCAGTATAATGGTTTATAGACGTTTCTCCGTTCGTGGAGTGGGTCCAATTCATACGATTGAAGGATTATTGGGTCGTTTCGTCATCAAATACTTTCATTTACCCTTCGTTGAAGAAGAAATGTATTAAAGAAGGAAATTCTTCCGCAACATGTATCGATCTGCTTCAATGAATAGTTTAGTGCTCATAATGTTGACCTATTGCCGTAATTTGTGCTATTCAACCGATCATGGTGGATCCTCAAAATCTCAAGACGATATGAACCTGTCATTAAGAGGCACGGACGTGGCACGAAAGAACGAAAAAAAAGTATTGTCGTCCCATGAACATTTGATGGTGCTTTAGTTTTATCGCTCCACTATTTGCGTTCAATGGATGCTTTGCACAACTTTGTATGAACCATTTTTATTTATTAAAATTTCTAATATCTAATATGTGGGTCTTTCCATGACAAATCGTTTGTTGGGATCGATCGATTGGAATGAACTCCTTCCGGCTTGAGTAAAATTTGGTGAAGGGTTTCCTTTTAGCATAAATGGAAGTTCTGTAAACTGAAACTACCCAACAAGCAAAGTAAACCCAAAATAAATATTTAAAAAGCTTTCCGAAATAAATAATAAGTTTATCAAACTCTGATTTTTCGTTTTTAAGACGTTTGAAAATAAACGTTTAACAATTAAAACGACACGTCGATAAAAAGCTTATTAATGTAAGCCTATAAACAATTTTCAAAGAAAGCTTTTTATAAGTGATTTTTCTGAAACTAAATTCAAACCATATTTTTTATATTATTTATTTTATTTTTATTGATTTATAACAGTTTGTTCTTGAAGTTTATAAAAAGTTTACCTTAAACTATGAAATAAATTAAAACTGAGAAAGCGTACATATCGCTTATTGTAGCAAGTTTACTTTAAACTATTTTAAAAAGATTTACAGAAATGCTTGTTGGGTACTGTATTAAAAAAATTAACTTTGGCACTTTTAAAGGGGTTTCTTGCAAAATTTTCGAGTTTTCAAAATCGAAAAAGTTAAAGTTCGCCTATCAATCTCTGACACACATTTTTTTCTATTGTACCTCTGATATATCTCAAGATATCCTAAAGTTTTCAGAAGGTTGTTTTTTGTTTCATAGATATAATTTTTTTTAATTTTTTTTCAAAATTTTTTTAACTTTGAAAATTTTTTTTTGGTGCCAGTAGAATTGAAAAACCAAAATTAAAAAAAAAAATAGACATATTTTGTTTACATTTCACTACCACGAAAAAAATATTCATTGATCAAATTTAAGTAACTTTGTGGTTAACTAATTAAACTCGACTAAAATATAAAAAAAAAATTTTGGAAAAAATTCAAAATGCACCCTTCTGAAAATTTCAGGCTATATTTAGATATATTCTTCTTCTTCTTCTTTAAATGGTCATCTAACCGCCTGGGCGATTTTGACCGTCCAACATAGCTCGCCAGTCGTTTCTTCGTTGCGCCAACTGGCGCCAATTGGAAACACCGCGGGATCGCAAATCGGTCTCCACTTGGTCCTTCCATCGGAGTGGTGGTCTCCCTCTTCCTCTGCTTCCACCGGCGGGTGCCGATAAGAATACCTTTTGGGCTGGAGCATCTTCGCTCATTCGCACTACGTGGCCTAGCCAGCGAAGCCGCTGTGTTTTAATTCGCTGAACTATGTCGGCGTCTGCGTAAAGTTCATACAGCTCATCATTAAATCTTCTTCGGTACTCGCCGTCGCCAACGCGTAGAGGTCCACAAATCTTTCGAAGAACCTTTCTCTCGAATACTCCCAGAGCCGCCTCATCAGATGTTGTTAGTGTCCACGCTTCTGCACCATATAGCAGGACGGGTGCGATGAGTGACTTGTAGAGTGTTATTTTCGTTCGTCGAGAGAGGACTTTACTTTTCAATTGCCTACTCAGTCCGAAGTAGCATTTGTTTGCAAGAGTGATTCTTCGTCGGATTTCTAGGCTAACATTATTGTTGGTATTAATGCTGGTTCCCAGGTAAACGAAGTCCTTTACTATTTCGAAATTATTGCTGCCAACAGTGGCTTGGTTGCCAAGGCGCGAACGCGCTGACTCTTTGCATGATGACAGAAGGTACTTCGTTTTGCCCTCGTTCACCACCAATCCCATTTTCTCCGCTTCTTTTTCTAATTTGGAGTAAGCAGAAGTTACGGCGCGGTTGTTAAGGCCAATGATATCAATATCGTCAGCATATGCCAACAGTTGGACGCTTTTATAAAATATTGTTCCAGCGCGGTTAAGTTCTGCAGCTTGTATTATTTTCTCCAGCATTAAATTAAAGAAATCGCACGATAGGGGGTCACCCTGTCTGAAACCTCGTTTAGTTTCGAACGGCTCGGAGAGGTACTTCCCAATTCTGACCGAGCTGGCGGTGTTGCACAAGGTCATTTTGCATAGCCGTATAAGTTTTGCGGGGAAACCAAATTCAGACATAGCGGCATATAGGCAGCTCCTTTTCGTGCTATCGAAAGCGGCTTTAAAATCAACAAAGAGATGATGCGTGTCGATTCTTTTTTCACGGGTTTTTTCCAAGGTTTGGCGTATTGTAAAAATCTGGTCGATGGTAGATTTACCAGGTCTGAAGCCACACTGATAAGGTCCAATCAGTCTGTTCACATCAGGTTTCAGTCTTTCGCACAATACGCTTGATAGGACCTTATATGCGATATTCAAAAGGCTGATTCCGCGATAGTTGGCGCAGTTTGCAGGATCGCCCTTCTTGTGGATTGGGCAGAGAACACTTAGATTCCAATCTTCAGGCATGCATTCATCCGACCAAATTCTGCATAGAAGCTGATGCATGCGCCTTACCAGCTCCTCGCCTCCGTGTTTGAATAGCTCAGCAGGCAAACCATCAGCGCCAGCTGCTTTATTGTTTTTCAATCGGGATATTGCTATTCGCACCTCATTGTAGTCGGGTTGTGGAACGTCAATTCCATCATCTTCGATTGTAGGCTCGGGTTCGGCATCTTCTCTGGTTTCTTGCTCAGTTTCTCCATTTAAAAGGGCAGAGAAGTGATCCCTCCATATTCTGAGTGTTCTCTGAACATCGGTCACCAGGTCGCCGTTCTCATTCTTACAGGAGTTTGCCCCGGGTTTGAAACCTTCTGTCATTCGCCGAATTTTTTGATAGAATTTTCGGGCACTATTCCCGTTGGCCAGCATCTCAAGCTCCTTTATTTCACGCTTTTCTGCCTCTCTTTTTTTCGCCCGGAAAAGCCGCCTCGCTTCCCTCTTCAACTCGCGGTAGTGTTCACACACACTCCTCGTTGCATATTTAGATATATTAGAGGTATAATACAAAAAAAATTGGCAATGGTATGAGATGACATGTTTCGAAGTCACCAACTTCTCATCAGACCCCTTCTCTGTTTGTTTTTAAATATTTTGTTTATAACTCTGAGAACCTCCTTTGAAAGTGCCAAATTTTATTAACTACAGTAGTTTCCTAAATATTATAATGTTGATCAAATAGGAAATAATTTTGTCGTGTCGTGTTACGTCGCGTAGTGGCGATAGATTCGCCCTTATCCTTATAGTTGGAACTTGAAATAGGAAACTGAAAATCGAAAACAGATAACATAGGCAGTAGTGGCCTAGGCCCTGGTGGTACGTCATGTAACATTAGTAATATAATTTTGATACATAGATCCCCTCCCGCTAACTTCATCCCTTACAAAGTCTTAAAAGCACCATAAAACGCTATCAAATAAAAAACAACAACAACGATGAAGTGTGCAAATTGTATGACAACGAAAATAAGTCAAGTGTAAAATTTTAAATTTGTTCCTCTTTGCGACAACAAAAACATTCAATTATGTGAAAGCGAACGGAATTTTTTAATCCGATTTGTGCAGCAGCCACAGCCGCCACAGTCACAGTCACAATGATAATGCTCACGGCTCAAACGCCAGGCGACCAAAAATGCTCAATCGTAGTTCCACAATTGAAGAATGGTACTTCCGTGTCGACGAATAGAAGTGTGAGTGTACATATATAGATTTACACACACACACATACATAAATTAACTGTTATTTAGTTTTTTTTTTGTTGTTCTCACAACTTAATTTTTATTGCTGTTTTATTATGTAAATACTCACAAATACCGAGCACTCGCTGCTATTTTCGCTTGAGAAGAGAAAAACAGAAACAAACCAAAATAGAGACACGCGGCAACTCCGTTTTTTTTTCCTGCTGAAGACTGGAGCGATTGTCTGCTTTTGACTGCCACTGTCACTGACAGTCGCAAAATCGTAGGAAATCCTTCAAACAGACAACCACAAGCACAAATAATAGCAAAAAGTTATTGTAAGAGGTGTCGCTAATCCGACGGTAGTCACATCATTGCATTAACTTGATTGCAAATACAATCCGAACTTGCTGAAATGCGAGCGTATTTTATGAATCTGGGTACTGTGTTGGCTCTTTAGACGTTTGCTGCGACGGCGCACAAATCCGCATATCCATTTCGGCAATCACATCATAGCTATTCTGAGCCGGTTTTTCGACAATACGAGTTCCGCTTGTGAGTATTATCAGCGTACAACTACAACGATGAATCGAGGGATGAATAAAATGGACACGTAAGGGGTCCTACAAATTGATACACTGATAGCCAGCGAAAAAAGCCAAAATGTGGAGAAAACAAAAATAGAAATTAAATATCACAAAAGGTGCATCAATTGTGCTGATTGTCATAAATATTACAACAAAAAGTAGCAAATGCAACAGTTCATAACACCAACAACGATATGTGTTACCGCGGCAATAAAACTATGGCCGCCGGCTAGACATCAGCATTCGTCGTTTGCTCTAAATTGAATTTCCTCGTCATTGAATTTATATGCATATCAATAAATACATAATTGTAAGGGTGGATGTACCGGTATCAAGATTATATGGAGTAGCGGGATTAAATTACACCAATACATTAGGGTCTGAGCTTTACCGCCATGACATAACCGCAAGTAAAACAAGTAAGGAAGTCTAAGTTCGGGTGGAACCGATCATTATATACCTAGTAGTGATCTATTATGGCATACCAATCTACGCAGGTCTATTTTAATAACTTTCAGTTCGTATTATAAAGCCAGCTGATTGTTTTCAATAAAAACACTTCTGTTATAAGTTTTGAGTGGTAAATTAATTTATTTGCATAAAAATAACATAACCACCAACCACTACTAGCCACATTTTGCAAAAATACCAATACATGCACATTTTATGTTTGAAAAATTTCCCAAATATTGTAAATAGAGCAGCTGCTTTGAAAAATTAATTTATGTTTGTTAAATTTATTCGAAAAACAAAAATATCGAATAAAAATCAAAAAAGATATATTAGGGTATTAATTACTTTCCGGTTATTTTATATATATTTATCCAACTTGTTTAGTTTCTGGTAGGAGTATACTACATACTATTGAGAAGCAGCTAACCAATTTTCATTGAATTGTCCAGTTGAAATTACAAGCAATCGCCTTTGAAAGTAGCAGAACTTTTATGCTGAAAAGTTGGCCGCGTCACACCCGTGCCCCAAAATCCACAAAATTTTTTTGCAGTCTAGTTTTGCTTAAAGGCGGCCGCCGTGGTGTGAAGGTAGTGTTGCCGGCCTACCACACCGAAGGTCCATGGTTCGAGCCCTGGTACAGGTAACATCAAAAGTGATTTGAAAAAAGTTTTTCAAAAACGGGGTCGCCCCTCGGCAGTGGTTTGGCAAACTCTCCGAGTGTATTTCTGCCATGACAGGCTTCTCAGCAAAAATTCGTCCCACCAATTTGTAGGGAAAATTCAAATCGGCACACCACAAATTGGAAGAGAAGCTTGGCGCAAAAATCTCTTAGGAGGTTTATGATGATATACATGTTGTATGTCGCGCCATAGAGAGAGAGAGTTTTGCTTAAAAAGCTTATTATGTGTGCAAGATCTTATTGATATAGATTGCATAGTTTTAAATTTTACAATTTTTGCAGAACAATGTTAAAAAACTGGGCGTGTCATAAAACGTTTTGTGGAATAATCGACTATAAAAGGGGCGAGACCACGCCCATTTTCGAAAATTTATATTTTTGGAATTCTCTCACGGACACTTCGAAAGTGGAATAGAAATGATGAAAAGCTATTTTACGCAAAGTTATGGCTTATTAATCCATAGGAGGTTTATGATGATATACCTGTTGTATATCGCGCCATAGAGATAGAGAGATGGCTTATTAAATATATCTATGATTCTTTTAAAAATCTTTCATATAAAAGTGGGCGTGAACCTTAACCGATTTCACCCATTTTAAATACCACTCGGCGATGAGCACCAAGCAACCTGCACACCAAATTTCATTCAGATATATCAAAATTTACGCAAGTTATCGTGGTCACAGATGGACAGCCGGACGAACATGGCTTCATCAATTTCTCTTTTCCTCCTGAACATGTTGATATATATAAGTCAATACCTATCTCGATTCGTTTATGCCGTTACGTACTACAGTTAGGCGAATGAAGTTAATATACCTTGCGTGCGTAGCACTACTAGGTATAAAAATTTAAGAATTTTGGAGTCATAACCCCAAATAAAAAAATGGGGGTATGGCACTGCAGTTAGACTGTGCTAATTGGGATTATAACACCTTTGGGATCAAAAAATCGAAAAAACTGAGTAGGTTTCTACTTCTGTGCAGGAAAACTGTCGATTGCGAAGCCAGTGTTGGATCAGGTTGTCTTTTTGACTTGGGATTGTGACACACACCCTGTACTGCATAATCATAGGTAAACAAATTGGGATTATGGCACTCCAACTCCGGTGTTATAATCAAAATTTTTTTACTTGGGATTATGTCAAGTCACCTATACCACTAGATCGTGCCTTCTAATAAAGACTGCAGGCAAGGCACCTTGAAATTAATCTTGAGACACCAGCATATCGGGATGTGGCTATTGTTCTAATGCTATTAGTCCATATTCTCAACTTTACAAGATTTATTAAAATTGTATTTAGCCCCAACTTAATAAACTAGAGGGCTCTGAAATGATGGCACGATATTTGAATCAAATTAACCAATTATTTGGTATAAAATTTAATTCAAAATCAATCAATGGGTTGCCAGCATCTCAATCGATAACAAATTCGATAACTCAAAAAGCTTTAAAAATTAATTAAAAAGTTTCTACCAACGACCAATTATTGAAACCTGCTAACCTGCTTACAATTTTTGAGCAATTGTTTGCCACAACATATTATTTAAATATGGACCAATGCAGTGCCAGCATCTCACAGACCCCTAACGAATACAATTTTAAAGCTATCGATTAGCGTTAAAAGAAACATTGACATAGTACCGATCCATTGATGTATTGCCCTCAATTCATAGTCGGGATTATTCTTTATTCAGTGGGACTTACGACATTAATCGGAATCTGTTAAGGCATACACAGAATCGCTTTGGGGCAGTATAACACTCAAAGAAAAGAAACACAGGGGCCCGAACCCGGACTCTTTCATATGCAAGGCAAACATACTACAAACACACCACGATAGCCGATAAATATATCATTCTCACGGCAGCCGTGTCTAAGACCAGAAAGGATTCGGTAAAACCCTACTAACGGCAGTTAAATCAGTATGCCCCTCTTTAATCAGCATTCATCAGTGGGCTTGATAGCTAAATAGGTCGCAGCGCTATTATTGTAACAACAACATACAAATGATTATGATATTTCAGACACAAAGGTTTTGCTTTTCTGAAACCATGAATTAAAATAATGATGTTTTCAAAATTAAAACAATCTGTTTCAGGTTTTTCTAGATTATTTTTACACCCGACATTTTCAAAGCCATGAATTAAGTTGATTTCGCTGAGATGATTTCGTAAACAATATTCCCGTCCAAACAATTTTTCTTCGTCTTCTTCATAACTTCAATTGCGATAAAGTGTTTTTGTTTTTTTTTTAATTTATCTAGTGAGGGCAAAATACTGATTGCTGTAGGAAAGTATTAGTTATTTCAAAGTAATTCCGCCAAAATTATTAAAAATATCGTTTGACAGTTTCTACAAGACTACTCGTATATTATCTCATCTCTATCTACAGGGTGGCTAATGAAAGCCGCTACCAAAAAAAAATTAAATAACTTTTTTTCTATTTAATGAATCTGGTAAATTTTTTTTTATTTTGCAGATTGACTTTTACATTTAACAAAAATAGATAACTGGGACACTGAAACAAGAATTTGGATTGTCCGCCGCTATCACGCACTGGAGTCCGTAGTTTCGGTTCAAAGGGAGTATAGGCGCACGTTTGGCGGCAATCCTCCGAGCAGATGGACCATAATAAGACTTGTAAACAATTTTTCCGAGCATGGGACAGTCAACAGAAGACCTTACCATCGAAACCCTTCAGTTCGAACGGAGGAAACAATCGCTGCTGTAGCTGCTGCCATACAAAACAATCCACGTGTTTCGACAAGAAGCTTATCTGCTCAAATGGGTGTAAGCAGACAGTCATTACAGTCCATTATGCACAAAGATTTGGACTTATTCCCATATAAAATTCAAATGGCCAACAAACTGAACGCTGCAGACTTGCCGATTCGCTTGGAATTTTGCCAGAAGATGCTTCAAATGGTGGAAGAGGATGGAAACATGTTGGACTGTCTTTTCATGTCTGACGAGGCCTATTTCGGTTTAAACGGCAACATAAACAAACAAAATGGTCGAATATGGAGTGTTTCCAACCCACAGATACTCCATGAGACGGAATTGCATCCACTTCGTGTCACAGTGTGGTGTGCAGTTTCATCACGCTGCATTGTCGGGCCCTACTTCTTCGAAGAAAACGGTCACACCGTTACGGTTACTGGAGACCGTTACTTGAGCATGTTGAGAGTTTTTCTATCCAGAATTACGCCGAATGAGAATTTCTTTCAACTCTGTGTGGTTTCAGCAAGATGGTGCAGATCCTCATATAGCCCAACCTGTTATGACAGAATTGCGACGAAAATTTCCCAATAAGCTGATATCCAGAAACTCCACATTCCGTTGGCCACCCAGGTCGCCTGACCTTACTGCACCTGACTTTTTCTTGTGGGGTTATTGCAAACAGGAAGTCTTCAAAGCAAAACCAACAAATTTGAATGAACTAAGGCAATCCATTCGAGAAACAATTGCGGCTATTCCTGTCTCAACTCTCCAAGCAGTAATGAACAACTTTTTGGTAAGATGCCGCACATGCATCGACGAGAGGGGGGGCATTTAAATTCCATTATTTTTAAAACTAAGTAAGCTATATTTAATTAAATTTAATGAGCTTCAACATGAATAAAAGAAAAATGAATTCCATACACTGAAAAAAAAGTTATTTGAGTTTCTTAATGTAGCAAAATTCATCAGCCACCCTGTATATAAATTTATGTTCAAGTTATGTTGTGCAGGTACGAATATTGCTCAATCGATTTCTCTTCCGAATTGGAGAAGTCTCAAACCTTTTTATCTCTGGAATGAAGGAAAATCGATATTGCTTTCTAAAAAAATTAATGGAGGGAGTTGTAAAAGTTTCACGCTAGCGTGGGTTGAATTTTTGCATGGTAATATAATTAATATTTTATAAAAAAAAGATAACTTTAGTTCAGTTTTAAAAATTGTTTACTCAATATTGTCAAGAATTTGTTTGAGTTATTTTATTGGGCTAATATTACAAAGTGTTGCCGGCCTACCACACCGAAGGTCCATGGTTCGAGCCCTGGTACAGGTAACATCAAAAGTGATTTGAAAAAAGTTTTTCAAAACGGGGTCGCCCCTCGGCAGTGGTTTGGCAAACTCTCCGAGTGTATTTCTGCCATGACAGGCTTCTCAGCAAAAATTCGTCTCCTTTGTAGATGCCGTTCGGAGTCGGCAAAAAACTGTAGGTCCCACCAATTTGTAGGGAAAATTCAAATCGGCACACCACAAATTGGAAGAGAAGCTTGGCGCAAAAATCTCTTAGGAGGTTTATGATGATATACCTGTTGTACGAGTATATCGCGCCATAAAGAGAAGAGAATATTACAAAGTTAATGATTCGAGTTACATTTCAAAATGACCTCTGCATGCCACGAACGCTAACCACTGACTGCTTCGGCTGTGTTAACTCGGGGTGACGCTGTGTTGTAGGTGGTTACCAGACTGCTGAAAATATTTTGAGTTGGCTCATTAGAAACAAAAGTTCTCATCAGAACAAAACAACCCAACTATTGGGTCAATTTCACTAACTAAAATGTTTCGAGAAGTTAGTTAAATTCGATCGTCACAAATCCTAAAGAACTATTCACACTTTACAAGAAAACACGACTCTTATTTGTTTATCATTATTTTGTATTTTATTCTTAATTTTGTAATCATACTTTTGATTCTCTTTGGCTTAGTTTTAAATTATAACTATCATTAATTTATAATTACCTTAAAATTAATAATTAATATTTTTTGGTATTTTTTGGCAAGACTAAAAATAAAAAGCTGATAATAATTGCTTATTGTTTATAAATATTTTAAGACTTTACATATCTACATAGATTATGAATAATTTAGCTTCGAAATCAATTTTATGCATATTTGAATACCACATAACTCAGTATTTTTCTATAGTTACTTAAATATATATTTATTTCACTAGTTGCTAGAACACATAAAATATTTTTGTTTGGTTTCATGTTTTTGGTCAAAGTCGAAAAAAAAAACTGAGCAAACATAATCCAGTACTTATTTACAACTAACGAATTTAAAATTTTCATTGTTATTTACAACCACAAACACGCTACATATATCACTTACATAAGTAAGTATAACGCCATGACATTAATTGACAACGTCGTTATGATTTTAATCCAATGTGCTGGCTTGATTTGGGTTAATAGATTTGAAGCGGCAACTTCTTCTATCCGCAACAACAACATATCAATATACATAACTGACACGCCTTCTCACAACTTTATCCTGAATCACATTTCCCTTTCACACGCATTTCTTTATCTTTTTATATACATATGTATATACTTTACACATTCCATCATTCCCACTTGCCTTTATTTATCTAGTCTGCCTTCATTGTCTAGTTTATGTTCCTCGCGTTTTTGATATTTTCGCATTTCTAATATTTGCAACAATCTCTGTTGCATCTTGCAATTTTATGAATGCGAATGACTGAGATGATGTGCCCCAAGTGGATGGAAATATGGTCCATAGGGTGGATAGGGTACGGCGTGTGAGTAAAGTAGACTGCTGGCATAGGCGCCGGGACCAAAGCCTGCACCAGGCGGTGGTGGTGGAATTGTTGGACTATTCACATCCATGCCGGGATTTTGTTTCTTCCATTTGGTGCGTCGATTTTGAAACCAAATTTTGACCTAAAAGAAAAAACAGAAAATTTGTTAAATCAGAAATATTAACAAATTCGCCTCAGTTACGAAGTATGCGTTGTGAAGGTCTTTCGGCAGACCGTTTAACCTCTCCATCTAGTAAGCTTTGAAGCAGGAATTGTATAAGTATACCCAATTCTGAGAAGGTTGCGTAGAGGTCTCAAAGGGGTATCCTTCCTTCTCTACTTTGGATTATGGTTGCATATACCAGCAAAGACACACTTTGAAGAAGATCTGTCAATTGTTTTTAGAGCCAACCAGATAGCTTCAAATTTGTGGGCTTAGTTTTCTCAAAGAGAATTCGGTTAGGTTGAAGTGGCTGCAGTAGGGGCAGAATTAGGTCAGTATCAGGAGGCCTGTTGAACCAATGTGAAGACCTGATGAGGGCCATGAAGTCCTTGATGTCATACTCTGCAATTTGGCGGATGTTATCCAGAAAGGGAACTCCCAGGCAACTCCTTCTGGCAGTGCCTCTAAACAAGCGCTGTGCTGAAACCACCTCTTCCCAGTTTTAAAGATCCTACCGTGCAGTTGTCGACGCCAAACGATCAGTGGAACTACTAGGATTCAGTAAGCCCAATCCCTGCAAGGTGAATGGAGTGTTGACTGGGCACTACCCGTTGGCAGTTCATAAGGTGCCGTTCGATATTTTGTATAATCTCAGCTGGAGCTGCATGAAGGAGAACGAGGAGGAATCATAATTACAAGGACAAGGGGGAAATGTCTGGAACGGTTTGAAAAATCTATCCTAAATCTCCAACACAGCAAGGAAACCCCCCTTCAAGGGGCACGACTAAGCAAATTTATTTCGGACGTGGGACAGCATTTTCAATAGTTTCACAGATCATTTGCTGGTTTAACCTACATTCTCGACTACCCACAAAAGGTACATTGGTGTTAGGACGGAAGTCAGTGAAAGCTTAGGGAATTTGCTCTTTCAAGCTTCCAATTATATCTTTCTGCAATTTCTGTCTTTGCTTCATTGTGAACTCAAAGGTACTAACGAATGTCGTTTAAATCGTCTCGGATCTTTAACGCAAAAGGTACTTGGGTTTTGGTAAAAACTCAATGATATATTTCGAAACTACTAGAGAGACCACCACTCTGATGGAAGGACAAAGTGGAAAACAGTTTGCGATCCCGTAATGTTTGTAATTGCCTCAAATTGGTAAAGCGACGAGATTACTGGCGTGTTATGTTGGACGGACAAGCACCATTAAAGAATTTTTAAGTCTACAAACTGCCATCTGGACCTTTTTGGCTGGTTTCGCACGCTGTAACAGCAACAGCTACCTATTGGGACTTAGGGGGATTTAAGATATTTTTGAGGTCATTAAATAGTTTTTGCAATCCAATTGTCAACCTCACCTACACGAGGTGGCTCTACCGACCCCTAATTCCTGGCGGAAGGAGGGGCGGATGCTTGGGATGCTTTCAAGGCTCGCTGTGGTCATACTTAAATCGTTCACGGAACAGTCAGTACATACTGAGCGTACCGGAAGTGACCACCATTGCAACAACACTTTCCAAAGACCTTCGGGGAGTGCTTTTCTTGCTAGTATAGCAAGCATATACTTATACTTCGGTTTTTACGGTCCTACTGACTAAACATTTCTGGGAACTACTTGGCGTAATTTCTCTACAACAATATGGTGATAGCTAACCGGCCTTTACTCACCTGTGTTTCGGTTAGGCTAAGACTCAACGCCAAATTCAGACGCTCACAAACACTTAAATAACGCGTCGTCTTGAATTTGTTCTCCAACGATACCAATTGCTCATAAGTGAAGGCGGTACGTGCGCGCCTCGGCTTTGAACCGCCACCACTACCACCCTGCGATTTGCCATCACCATTACGACTGCCACCCTTTTTGGAGTCTGTCTCGCTGGCATGATCGTCAATATCACTGCTCATGCCATCATCGCACATATCATCCTGATCCATATCATTGAGATCATGAGCTGTAAAATAAAAAAATTTAAAAAATAAAGTTATAGTGGAAAGTGTGAAAAATAATGGAAGAAGTCAAATAAAGTGTGACAATAAAAAAAATTGATTGCTGGAAAAATTGTGGAAGCCCCCCCTCCATCTAAAGCATCTCTTGCGAAATATGCAGCATAAACGAAACAATTAGAATTTTCTATGCCACAAATGGCATTTTGCTACCATCAATCATTCACGCCGCCTACTTCATTCCCCTAGCCCACTCGCAGCAATTGCACCAACTGTGCTTGGGGGATGTTTGTCTGGTTATCCTTTGATGCTTACTTAGTGGCATTGTTTTTTGATGAAGGTAAAATGCTGCAAATCGAAATGGTCATTTGATGATATCAATCATCGACGCGTTACACAACAACAACAACAATAGCACAATGGTATAGATTGCAAATACAAAAACCAAGAAAACAATCACAATGATAGCAAAACATATAACAGTAAAAGCAACAGCAACAACAGCAGCAACAATGGTAGGGAGTGGATGGAGCAGGCATGCCAGGAGTAACATCAGATTTACAGAATTAATTGGAAAAGCCAATACAAACAAATACGCAAACACATTCACTAAGGAATTTAAACAACAACAAAGTGTGGATGCATGTGATTGTTTGTGTAAAAGCCCACACATATGTATACATATTAGGGTGGATCTAATAACTTGCTTTCTCGATAGATAATTTTAAAGTCAAGTGTTCTGAAGGACCCATAGGAAGGTTGTTTCGAAAGCCTTTGTTAGTCAGTACAACAAAAGGTGGCATTGTTAATAATTGAAGGAAAACATGTTTGAGTCTTAAAGATAATGCAAACAAAGTCAAGAGTCAGCTAAGAAATTTGATTGAAACATTGAAAAACAAATTTGAGCATATACGGGGATGGCTTCCCTCAATTCGATAGTCGACACTCGTCGGTTCGATATTTCAATATCTAATGTTCAAGGGCACAGTTTCTCAATGTGATCATATTCGTTTTAGTATTTAAAAAAAATATTTGGAGGTGTTTTGGAGCCAGCAAAGAAATTTCTATTGAAAACAGCTTTTTTTTGCTGGTTCTATATTGAAAAATCACTTCTTTAAGAACCAAAAAATAAAAAGCAAATTTTCACTTTACAAAAAGTCAAACAAGATCTAATGTACTAGCGAATAGTTAATACCACCCCAGTGAAAATGTCGACCATGTCAACCAAGTAGAGTTATAGATAAAGAGGCTATGGTACAGAGCGAAACGGAATGAGAAAACTGCAGGTGTATGTTGATAAAACGCAAACTAAACTTAAGTCAGAACAATAAGTGTGGAGCCTTTTTAACAGGTTGGAAATAATTTATATTGCTGAAAAATATTTGCCGAGTCCCCTAGTCATATTTTCTATGGTGAACTTGGTGAGAAGCAGACCTGTTAAATAATGATTACTAATCGTAATGATTACCGGTTTGATTAATTATTTTCTTGAAAAGCTATTTAATGACTGAATATTAATGAATGATTATTTTTCAATTAATTAAAAAAATAATCAAAAAAAAAAATCATGATTTTTTACGATTATTAAAAAAATCATAAAAATATTAAAAGTATTAAAAAATAATAAAACAAAAAATAAAAAATTTAAATAAATCAAAAATAATAAAAAGTAATCAAACCCATATTTTTGATTATATTTGATTACTTTCGATATTTTTAAAATTTTTGTTTAAGTTTTTCTAATCGTAATCAATTAATAATTGATTTTTCTTGAAAGACAATTTAAATAACCATTACTAATTAAAAGAGCCGTCTCATTAATTGATTACTAATTACTAATTTGTTTAAACGATCAGAATTAATTTAACTCAGTTCGTAGTTTTCTTCTTTATTGCATACTTAAATAAACTAAGCTACAAATTGTCACAAATTTTAGCGTGAGTTATTTTTAAAATCTCCCAAAAGAGTGCCTAAAACCGAAGTATCACAATAGAGCTAGGCGGACTCACTAGATGGTCGTCGTAAATAAATAAAAAAATTAAAAAAAAAAAGTACTAGTAGATATGAGGCATATAAAAACAGGCAAAACTTGGTGGTGATAGCTTAATAACAAAACATTGTTCTTTTTTTTAATTTTTCTAAAATGAAATAACAACAAATTAGACGATTTGAATTCATAAGAATCTAGCAAACAAATAAATAAAAGAGCTATGTGAAGAAGCCAGTAGAAACAATTATAAGCGCTCACAATTTTGGTTGCTATCTCACAAGCGACAAGTTCACATTTGATGTTCAAAGGAAATTTCCAAAAAAAAGACCTTTAATTTTGTTTTATTTTGTTTTGTTGTTTTTCCGACAGGGTGAATGATGGGTGTCTCAAAACCAAATTTGACAAGGGATGACGAAAAATCGTTCCAATATACATCAACCTTTAATTTTGTTATTTTATTCACATCTCGCTAAGTGTTTACAAAAAAAAAAGTGGCTTGTATTTTATTGTAATTATTTCTGTTTTTTCTGTCTCATCCAGCAAGTGACGATGGAAGCGTTTAATAAGTGAGGCATCAATAAATCGATTTACTTTTACTTCTAGGTCATCCTTGACCCATCCTACCTTACAGATATGACTAGAAGGGTCCACTGATCATACCGAATCGCTCCCGCGACAGTCGGTCATGTAAGGAAGTACCGCAGCATACCGGGTTCATATCCGACAAAGGACTGCACTTTCGATAACACTCCCCAAAACCTTCGGAGAGTGTGTTTGTCGCTAGAAACAAACGACAACAACAAGTTTAAAAATATTATTATTTGCTAAAAACGAAATCGTTCGTACAATTTGAACCACCCTAATACACCTATGTACATTAGCACATGTGAGATATAATAGCTTAACTGCTATCTTTTATTACATACACAAGACTACCTGGGCTTGCTCTCATATCCCTGCAGTGAATTCAATAACTACGGCAAAATTTGTGGTACAAGATATCAGGACGAAAATGGCATTAATTGTACCGTAGCAAGATCTATGAGTTCGAAAACAGTAAATTGAGTAACTACTAGGAGGTATTTTTGTTTAAAATTAAAAACTGATATGACCGAAAGCACCTGTGTTACTGATTATTTTGATGTAGGAAGAAAAAATAAAGTTAATTTGTAGAGCTCTTGTAAGCTAAAGAATTTCGAAATACATAGTACATAACTATCCAAATATTCTAGATCTAAGCTAGTAACATCTTCGCTACTGCAGGATCGCCGAAAGGTAGTGCAGCTTGGAAAAAAGTTTTCTGTCGCAATAGTAGATATTCCAAAAGCACTCAGTAGTAGCATGCTCATTTCGAACTTGAGATTTTCCTCACAGACATACCTAGCTCTAGCTATAAAGTGGTGTGTGAGCTAAAATAAAAGTGCACATCCATAACAGTTATTTTTCGAGATCATTTACAATACCAGAAAGTGCCGATCAAAATTCAATTAAAATGCACATGCTGACCACTTCCCATTCTCTTCGCTTATCCTTGATGCAACTGGTTATGTGGATATGTTATTGAATGCTCTGCGTCAAGTGCAAAAATACATACATACATACATACGCATGTTCATTTTCATTTCCGTTTTGATGTCTGTCTTTCAATTAATCGCAAGTCATCGATACTTAGCCAATAAAGAAGATAAATTCTTTTCTAGTTGAGGGTTGTTAAATGCTTATTTCACACAAAATGAAAACTCGTATTAAATAAGGCTATGCTGTGTATGTGTAGGCGCAAGTGTGTGTGTAGATCTGTGTAATTAAGAATACATCACGAAATTAACTTGACTTATGCCAGCTCAGGGCTCCAAGAGAGTTGGTCGATAAGTAATTACGGTTTATCAGGTCATTAAGAGCAACTTTCTTTTCAGTAAATCTTTTTTCCCTTCTGAATATCGAGCGGGCGTTCAAAAACGGTCTATCCGGAATGCCTCTGACTGTTTTAGAATTCCAGTGGGCTCTGTTGAAATTAATTTACAAGCTCCTGTGCGATAGCACAGTTAAAGCGCAATCGTGTGGGACGACAACGGGTTTCTGTCTCTGCTACTCTGTGTATTGGTTGTGAATGAATTTTGGTAGTACCTTGAGCCTGCTGAGTGGTTTCCTTACCTGGTAACTTTGCCAACCTTGCCAGGACTAACCTTACTGACATTTTGCGTAATATTCTGCAGAGCTATCTGGATGCCTTGACTAGATGGACAGAGTCTTGTGAACTGGCGGTCACCTCAAATAAAATAAAAAAAGCTCTCTTCACGAGAAGATATAAGATACCTTCTATCAGATTTCCCTCGATATCGGACGCTACTCTGGTACTGTCTGATAAGGTTTTTTTTTTGGAATTATACTTGAAAATAAACTGTATTGGAAACCTGACGTTGCATAGTGGCTATCGGCAAGGGTTGTATCTTCTCGTCAAGGGTCGTACTTAACAGTGCTTCCATTAGTTTCAGTTTCAATAAGGTTGGATCACTGCGTTACAAGGATTTTAATAACGTGGTTCACAGGCCAGGATCTAAGAGAGGGTTCTACCGATTCAGTACGGTAATTTTTAAACCACCAGTTGTTCCGCGTATCAAACGTGTGAGTGATGTGATGCGGGATCTCATCATTGTGCTTGCGAAGGTGATGGTTGTCTAGGTTTTTGGCAGGAGCTCGAGCATTCAAGGATACAGTGCCTTTACGGTTAGGGAATTCAATATTTACTAGAATAACCAACCTGCTATGAATTCTCAGAGCGGTCGAGGGTGGTTTGATAATGACTGAACTGACTATTCATTGCTTCAGACTGTTTCAGACCAGAAGACCACATCCTCTGCGTCCCAGCGCATAACAATATTGGGCTTCCGCTGGAACCTTGCAGTCTGTTCTTAAACAGATGTGTGACCTATCTGAGTGAGCTGCGCAAAGTCTGAGCAGATGACCTCTTAAAAGGTAGCACGGTACTTCTCCCTCAGGGTGGATTAAAGGCGATCTGCGGAGCTCTTTCGGTTCATTTAGGCTTATTGAACGCTGATGCTTGGCATTCTAAAGGACCACTGCCTATCCCGAGTACATGCTGTGGGACTCGACATATTGAAAAATAATTCCTGCTATAGTTTCATGGAGCATGACGAGCTGGTGTCATGGAGTCAATTCAACCATACCTTTTACCAGAACTATCTCGAGGTACTTCAGATATCTATTACATCTCTTTTCGGGAGACTTATTCGGCGTCGAGGACTTTTTTATTGTCCGAGTAAGCCTCTTTTATAAACAATGCCATCTGAAGGGTTTTTTGAGGTCCATTTTGGGTGAAAGTTTGGGGTTGGAAAATAGTTTTACGTCTAAAATACGTCTGAAATTGATTTGAAAGAAAAATGTTTATTGGGTACAAATCGTGTGTGTATTGAGCATATACGAATATACACAAACACTTATACGAGGTGTGTTCAAAAAGTATCGCGAAATTTGAATTTTCGCTGGTTACGTATATTCGAATTTCGAATTATTTGTGGCGTTATGTTGGTACTCATGTCTCTCACTTATGCCGACAAGCTCGGCCATTTTGAATGTTCAGTTAATTATTGACAGCTGCTTTGCTTGCACGTGTTTTGGATCGTCTTCGATTTTTCTTCTTCTTTAAATGGTCATCGATTTTTCTTCTTCTTTAAATGGTCATCTAACCGCCTGGGCGATTTTGACCGTCCAACATAGCTCGCCAGTCGTTTCTTCGTTGCGCCAACTGGCGCCAATTGGAAACACCGCGGGATCGCAAATCGGTCTCCACTTGGTCCTTCCATCGGAGTGGTGGTCTCCCTCTTCCTCTGCTTCCACCGGCGGGTGCCGATTTTTACCTATTCAAAAAAATGGATCGAAGAACCTGTATCAAATTTTGTGTGAAAAACGAAATTAAGTGCGCGGATGCATTCCGAATGTTGACTGTGGCATACGGAGAAGCTACCTTGGACCGAAGCAACGTTTATCGGTGGTACAAAATGTTCTCAGAAGGCCGAGAAGATGTGCAAAGAAGAACAAAAATTGGCTTTTGCACCACGATAACGCCCCTGCTCACGCATCGTTGCTTGTGCGCGACTTTTTGGCCAAAAACAACACACTAATAATGCCGCAGCCACCGTATTCCCCAGATCTGGCCCCCTGTGACTTTTTCTTGTTCCCTAAACTGAAGAGGCCCATGAAAGGACGACGTTACGCTTCTCTTGACGAGATAAAGACGGCATCGAAGGAGGAGCTGAACAAGATACAAAAAAATGATTTTTTGAAGTGCTTCGAAGATTGAAAAAACCGTTGGCACAAGTGTATAATATCTCATGGGGATTACTTTGAAGGGGACAAAATAGATATTCATGAATAAATAAATAATTTTTGAAAAAACACAAAATTCGCGATACTTTTTGAACACACCTCGTACATATTTGATTAAATAATTAATATCTTAATTAACATGTATTAAATAATTCAGTATTTTAGTAAATTAGATAATGTATTATATGCTTTTGTAGAGCTTTGACTGATGATTGTTGGTAATCACGTCACGCGATTTAATTAGATAACTTAATTAATTGCAATTAACATGAAAATGTTATGAGTTGTCTTAGGCAATTATAATTATTTGTATTGAGATGTGTTTGTAGACATTATCGCATTATAATTAATGGACTATTGTTAATGTGGTTTTCTTAATTTAATAACTTAGAGAACAAGATAAAAACTAAGAGTAGTGGAACGGTGAGCATAGTAATTTTTGTAAGTGTAAGGAGGACAAATGGACTGTAGGACAACAACAGCAATAATAGTCACTCGTATGAGGGACTTACAGTTGTGCTTAATATAATAGTAATGAAATTATAGTAGATCAAAATTTTAATATTTTTGTGCAAAATTTTCAGAAAAGTTAGTACACAGTTTTGTAGCTGATTCAATTTTAGTATAATAATATGCAAGTTTGAAGGACCTCAAAATTTTACTAGAAATTTTAGAATTGTTTTTGTCAAGGATGTTAAATACTTATTTCGATGCAATTTTTCTTCATGCCTTGTATGGAAGAAATCACTCAACACCCTTGACGAGAAAAATTCTGAAAATTCAGAGAAATTTTGAGCGAGTTCTAACTTGCACAATGTTATACTAAAATAGATTTGTCTACAAAATTGCGAACTGAAAAGTTTTCTAAAACTACTACTACTATTATATTGAACACAGCTGTATATGTTCTACGTTTGGTTTTTGTCTGGATATTTAGGTGTCTAAGTGATTAACTGGGGTCTCATCAACATATCACCCCTTTCTTCCTCTATAGTTCACGATTGAGCTTTGATTACGTTTTCTGATCAGGTGTCCTGTAAAGACACAAGTCAACAACAGTTGAGCTTGCTTGTATAGACTAGGGGGTCGATAGTTCGGTAGCATATGGCCTTCGTTTTGGACGCTTGATAATAGTACAACCATCCGCTCTTTCTATGCAGTGTATAGGCTAGCCTTTGATTTAGTCAATGATGCCGTCAACTTAAACGAGGTAAATAGACCACTATTAACTATAATGGAACATATCGGTATAACGTTTCCAACCAAGGAAGTAGAGTTGCAACAGAATACAGAAGTTCGTTAAGTTAACATGTAATAAAGTTTTTATAAAGCAATGTCGGTACATACTGTATAAGAAAAAAACATACAGACGGTTTAAGTTAGAGTAATAAGATCCAAACAAATGTTTGTTATAATTTTGTATATCTATCTCTATGTTTGTTCGCACATCACTCAAAAACCGCTTTATAGAATTGATTGAACTTTTTACCGATGTATTGTTGCTTGTGAAACTTAGCGTTTGGGTTACATTTTAACCCATGTAAATATTTTATTTTCGCCTTATACAGTGGTGTCAATTAAAGTTGGCTATTCATACATATAGTAAAATTGGAACAGGCCGATACTTGTAGATAATATTTACCTCATTTGGGACCTTCCAAACAAATGCTATTTTTTAATTTAAGTAACTAGGGAACCGTTTATGTTAAAACGATAAAACTCTGGAAGCATTTGTATGAACTTAACCTGTAACACCTTGAGGCAAATGTGTGATAAAGGGAAAAGGGGGTGTAGCATCATACAAATAGGAATTTTATCTAAAGAAACGTTTACGTTAGAGCAATAAAAATCGGGAAGGAATTATATAAAATAATATGGGATAAGGAAAAAGAGGATCCTGGCGTAAACCCCAGATTCCTGAGAATCCCTAAAAATATTCATAGTAGCGAATCGCGAATTGTTACGCAGCTATGGCTGCGAAATCAATGCTATACACAGAAAAGTGAAGAGTTTTTTAAAAGGGGGTGGAACCTCTAGTACAAACTGAATTTTATACTGAATATCTTGGGGAGTCTTATTCATAGATTACTGAAATTTGGAATGGAATAGACTGTGATGATTTTGGTTTAGATGCAGCGTTTTGGCGAAAGATTTTTTCGCTCCATACGATTTGTAAGCTGACCCTTAAAGCTTTCTAGTAGCACTAAATCCAAGTTGGTAATGGATTTTATCAAAACGATTTCAGAATCTGTATAAAGCAAACAAGTTTTTCTAAGTTGTTGGTACGTAAATCCGCATCATGTTTTACAGCACGCACCATCAAAGTTGACCACATAAATAAAAAAAATCTAAAAGTTTTGTATTTCTCAGAATGTCGTGAAAAACACCATATAATCAGTTATGTTTCGAAAAAAAAAATACAAAAAACTTGAAAATTATAAGAGTTTTAATAAGTTAAAATTCAAGTAAGTTACAGCACACACCATCAAAGTTGACCACATAAATAAAAAAAATCTAAAAATTTTGTATTTCTAAGAATGTCGTGAAAAACACCATATCATCAGTTATATTTCGAAAAAAAAAAATACAAAAAACTTTAAAATTATAAGAACTTTAATAAGTTAAGAGAACTTTATAAGTTAAAATTCAAGTAAGTTACAGCACACCCTTAGACCTATCGGTAGTCAACAGAATAACCATTAATTACATGCTGCCTTGTACACTAAAATTACCACCAAACTGTTGACTTATGAAATTTTACAAAAACAAAAACATTTTGCGCAATTCTTAATCCTTGCTTCAGTTGCAATTTAATAGCAATTTACAACTTGAAAAGATATTTCATTCCCTCTTTCTCTTCATTAAAAATTTTTATATAAATCGTCATTTGAAGCACATTATATAAACTAAATCGCAAAGAGTAAAATTCAGAGTAACGTATTAAATTCAGCTCACACACAAGAAATAAACAACTTCTTAAAATTCGCTAAAATAAATTACCCTTAAAAATGAGAGCTTGCTAAGACCGCTAATTCACTTTACAGGCGCGAGAACATTCGTGCTTACTTAAGTAGTCTACTACGCAAATCCTTTTGCTGCCTAACTCTTTACAAACCTGCTAAGCGCCAAAGGATTTTAAAATTTCAGCTATAAAGTTTTCGTGTTAACAAATTAACTACACGACAAAACAATTTCAAATACCAAAATAAACTGACAATCTAACAAAAAACGCCCGAAGTCGTTGTGCAACCCTTTAGCTACTAACGAGATGGGAAAATCACGCCGTCTCAGACACAAGGCAGGCAGGCAGGACTTCAGGTTTTACACAAAATAATACGCAGAAAATTAGTTTGACACAAATCAACTCATTCGTGGTAAATCGGCATAAAAATGGGATGCAAAGAAGGGACTGAAATAGAAAGAATGAGCGAAACTGTCAACCCTAATCAAAGTGTGACCAAAAGGACTAAATGCGCAGAACTTTATAAACTCAAAAAGCTGTAAAGCATAATAGGCGAGGTGTGAGCTCATTCTCCTGCGACTGTATGTGTGTGTGGTTAACTTGCTATTTACGCACTGAATTGATTTTCAATTTACCTAAAGTCTTTCATCTAACGCAAAACAATCGCTCACCATCAATCGCTATTTTCTCCCCGCCAGCGCAAATTGGAATGCATGAACAAATCTGGTAATTGGCCAACATCATTGGCCATATTTGCATGTAATTAGGTTAGTCGTAGGTGTGAGTAACGGGTGATGCGCCTAAAAGCAGGTAAACACATTTACGTCCGCACACATACACACACACACAGACGTAACCACACACACACTCCCACAAAACAAACGTCAATTTACTTTACATCAGTGTAATGAAAGCAAAGCGATTTTCAACGCCTCGTGGCTCCCCGCGCAGCCTAAAGACCAACAGACAACAAACGAAAGTGGCTGTCGGCCGTATAAATATCGCTGGTTTGCAAATTGCAATAATAACAACAACAACAACAACAGCGCTTGCATACTTACTTGCACTCAAATGCATGCGGCCACATATACAGAAATAACATCGCGGTAATTAATCAGAAAATTAACATCAACGCTTCATTTACTATTTAAGGTTTATTGACGGACACAACAGTAGCTAAAGCAAAAAACAACCACAGGAGATAATGAAAGTAATCGTATTGGTGTAATGGCGATAGCTGATTATTGAAACAGGCGGCGGCGTGAGTTATTTGTGTTGCTGTGTTTTAATGTATAATCACTGAAATTGCGACTAGTACTGGATTAGCATGAACTAGTCCCAAATGGTTCCTTATTAAACCCGGTTTTAGGCTTAGTTGCTCCCCTTGTCCACTTAAAAGTCAGGACAGAGAAAAACCTCAAAAGTTTACCTAGCGGTGCAAGGCCACAATAACACTTGCCGAATTGAAAAATAATTTAAAATTTTTATTCCAAAGCCTTAACCCATTACTGCCAACGCATCATCAAAAAGTTTCAGCTAATATTTGAAGTGAACACTTTTTTAGGCGCGCTTGGCATTTTTTGAGTTGGGCAAACCAATTTAACTCAGTTCCTCGAGGCGTAACCAAAAGTTTTGTATATAGTGTCCTTCATTTTGAATTTTGTTACTTAAAAGGTTGAACAAAAGGGTGACCACCAGTGAAGAGAATTAATTTTTATCGTATTGTTTGATATTGCTTTTTTATACCAACAATTTTTCAAATGTAAGGTCTCGTTGTAGGTGAATAGTCAGATGCCAATGCCATTTTTCTTATAAGAGTTGCCACTCGTCCAAGATTTAATTTTCAATGTGTTGGTTACACTGTTTATAACTCATGTAAGGCTTGACAAGTTTTGGCGATTCATATGGGGGCTCGATTTATTATGTAGTCGGGAATAGGAAAATAAAATGTTAAAATATACGATACTAGCATAGCCAGCAGACGTTGCTCCGGCAAAAAATTTACTTGAAGTGATGTAAAATATTTGATTGCCTCCGACTCTTTTCAATTCTTAATTTTTTCTGTTAGTATGGTATGGAATCCGTTCGGAATCGGCAAAAAACTGTAGGTCCCGCCAATTTGTAGGAAAAATTAGAAGCAGCACACGACAAATTGGTAGAGAAGCTCGGCCTTAATCTCCTGTGGAGGTATATATCGCGCCAATAATTTTTTTTATGGTATTGATTTCGTAGATCCCCATACCAATTTTAAGTTAACTACCTTGAACCCATTTAGTGATATTCAGCCTGAAAATTTGAGTTAGTTGGAATGTGCCACGCCCCGCCCCCCCTTTCCTTTATCTTCCATTTTCTTGGAGTTGTTGGAGATAACATTTTTATATCTTAGTACCAAATTTCAATTTTTTAGCATGAATACTTACAGACATATGGACCATGAAAAATCCTATCAAAACTGAGGTCTAAAACTCATTTTTTTATAGTTATTTAACCATCCAAGTTGGGGGTGTTATTTGAGAGGGATTAGACTGCAGTAGATACTAAGAAATAATTTTCATTGTTGCCACCTCTTCGAAACTTTATTTTTACTGTAAAATTATCTCTATTTCGAACAGATTTTGTACGGATATGGAAACTGCCGAAAGTAAGCGCAAGAATGGTTCTTCTGCTTTGGAGCGATTGAGAGCTTATAAGAGTGCACATCTGGCTTGATACGAGCAGATCGGTTCAGAATAATTTATTGACCGCAGGCCAAACAAAAAAAAAGAATTTCTCTACTCGTTCAAGCCTTATAATAAAACAATTGATAAGCCTTTCAAATAAAACAAGCACATTCAAGCTTAGAGCATACAATGGACGTAAACAGTAGCTGAAGAGTTTAAGCTGTGTAACGTAAGAGCCAAACTGCTGAAAAAAAACAATACCGAGTAGAAATAGTAGGAGTCCAAAACTATGCCTTAGTCAGCAATCTCATTACCAGTGGATAGGCGAGCACTGCCAATAAAATATTTTATTTTATTTATTTATTTATTTATTACAACTTTAAGCCTAGATAGGTAGGGGGATGGTGCATCCAGACTGAAGAAATAGTTGTAAAAATCTTTAGATCTTCAGAAAATTAGAGTGTTGAAAGCAGGCCGAAATGTCATCACTAAGAATTACAAAAAGCAATGGCTGTCTTGTGGCGCTCCAGAGGAGGCAATAAAAGGCTTTAAATGGTTACACATTTGCATTGCTTAAGTTAGGACTCTATCCAAGATAAAAATATAGAGTGGAAGACCAAGCTAGCCAGTTAAGAAATCCAGATTGAATGACATACTTTGTAAACCGATTTGGAGATATACTTATATACCGTATCGATTTAAAAAAATTTAGTGAAGGCTGGTAGGAAAAATTCAAAGAAATTAGCTAAGTTTCTCACCTTGGATCTAGCGGATATGTAGCCATGCTGCTTATCACTAATTAATCGCTTGAAAGCAAAATTATTTTATGTTGCCATTTACACCAAGAAACTACTTGCAATTTATATCGACGGCTGTTTGGAAAACTACATAGTTTTGAGGGAATTTCATTCACAATATTTCATTCAAAACCAGCCTATCTAAGCTGAAAATGTATTAAATTTTCATTTTAATGGGAGTTCTCCAAACGAATTCTGAGATAACGTGTTTTCCCAGATAGGCAGAACTTACTCCGAGTCATCGAAACTGTGCTGTTCAAGGTCAAAATTAAAGAAATCGGTTTCGACGCCTATCGAAATTGCAATGATCAATTGAGATATTGTAAAGTCAGATATTTCGTATGCTTCTATAACAAAAAAACAAAACAACTGTTGGAGAGTGATTTATGATTGATCAAAAATGATTAATCTTTTTTTTATTCGACCCTCTTAAATACTATCATTAACACAAAAGAAAGCATTTCTCAACAAAAGCACTGAATTACTGGGATACTAAATTAAACGTAGTTATGTTTGCAGCAGCCATGTTATGCGTACAACATAATGGCGACCGTAAGGCAAACAGACTGAATAAATAAATTTGCTTTTATGATAGATGTCTGACTCGTATCGCTGCTAAACAAGCAAGCCGTTGTGGGTGGTTGGAGCATTTATAGAAGCTTTGATGGTCTATAATGGAGTGTTAATGAAGAGAAGAGATAAGTAAATATGTCATGCGTATGTATGTGTTTATATAAATCATATAAATCAAAACGTTGATAGAAATATCATAGCCCTCTAGAAAGAAACATGAATGTCCTTAAAAAAAGTTTGTAAAACTAAGAGTTTATTGTTCTATAAAAAACTTCCATATTTTGGCATATTTTGCAATAGAATGCAAAGCAACAGTTTTTAGGTTAAAACAAATGCCTGAACAGAATTGAATGCAACTTTTATTTAACCTTTAAAATATCCCTTATTTTGATAAATCCACTTGTTTGGAAGTTCTCGACCAATATGTGCACCAGCATGACTGTGATTAACTGGTTTTGAGGATATAATGCTTAAAATCGAAATCAGTCCATAATAAGTTCTGAGGCGAACCGAAGTGTGGCCGGGTTTTCTAGTAATCCAATAAGCTTATTTATTCAATTGAATTGAGCATGGAAGAGAGGTAAGTTAGCCTAGTAAATGACAGCGTCCTAATATAAACAGATAGGAAATTTTCATATCCCCTAATTCTCTCTATCTCTATGGCGCGATATACAACAGGTATATCATCATAAACCTCCTCTTCCAATTTGTGGTGTGGCGATTTGAATTTTCCCTACAAATTGGTGGGACCTACAGTTTTTTGCCGACTCCGAACGGCATCTACAAAGGAGACGAATTTTTGCTGAGAAGCCTGTCATGGCAGAATTACACTCGGAGAGTTTGCCAAACCACTGCCGAGGGGCGACCCCGTTTTGAAAAACTTTTTTCAAATCACTTTTGATGTTACCTGTACCAGGGCTCGAACCATGGACCTTCGGTGTGGTAGGCCGGCAACACTACCTTCACACCACGGCGGCCCCTAATTACTTCTTCAAAAAAGACAGAACTGTCCGAGGATAATAGATCTTTCGAATTTTTTTAACCTTTTCCTTCTTTCTATATCTGCTCTTATTTCTCTTTCATATTCATCACCATTTTCCTTTCCAATATTCTTTTCTTTATTAGTTTCATGGTCCTCGTCCTATTAATCTGATTTCTATTCCTACTCATATTCCCATTAATATTCCTATTCATAATTATTTTCATATTTATATTCATATTTATATTAATATTCATATTCATATTTATATTCATAATCATATTAATATTTATATTCATATTCATATTCAAATTAATTTTCACATTCATATTCATATTCATATTCATATTCATATTCAGTTTCACATTCATATTCATATTCGTATTCATATTCGTACTCATTTTCACATTCATATTTATATTCACATTCGTATTTATATTCATATTCATTATCATGTTCACATTCACATTCATATTTATATTCATATTCATATCCACAGTCATATTCATATTTCTATTCGTGTTCATATTCATATTCATATTCATATCCACAATTATATTCATATTCCTATTCATATTCATATCCATAATTATATTCATATTCATACACATATTCATAGTTATATTCATATTCATATTCATACACATATTCATATTCATAATCATATTCATATTCATATTCATATTTATATTCATATTCATATGCATACACATATTCATATTCATATTCTTATTCTTATTCATATTTATATTCATATTCAGATTCATATTCATATCCATTTTTATATATTAATATTCCTATTCATATTCATATCCATAATTATATTCATATTCCTATTCCATATCCATGTTCATATTAATATTCATATTCATATTTATATTCATATTCATACACATATTCATATATATATTCATATTCATATTCATATGCATTATCATATTAATATACTTATTCATATATATATTCATATTCATATTCATATGCATTATCATATTAATATACTTATTCATATTTATATTCGTATTCAGATTCATACTCATAGTCATATTCATATTCATATTCATATATGTATATATATGTAATATGATCACATTCATATACATATTTATATTCATATTCATCTTCATATTCATATTTATATTCGTATTTATATTCATATTCATATTCATATTCATATTCATATTGATATTCATACACATATTCATATTCATATTCTTATTCTTATTCATATTTATATTCATATTCAGATTCATACTCATAGTCATACTCATATTCATATTCCTTTTAGTCTCTCTCCCTTTACCTCCTCCTCTGCCTTCTTTTCTTGTTCTTTCTTTTGGTTAATTGTAATACTGACTATACTTATTACATAATATAATTTTTTTTAAATGTGGCCAAATACCTTGCCCCGTTATTTGCATATCCCATTCGAGCAACAACTATGCCGTAAACTACACATTTCTGCAAAGCTCAAGTTTATTGTAAGCGTTGTAAAAACATACTCGCATTTGAGCATTATAATTTATGCAAATAGCAAAACGAGAAAAACATTGTCCCTCTATAGTCAACCACAGAATGGAACTTATTTTTTCCACAGAAAATTCTGCCTGCTGCACACATTAGGGTATATCCGTAATGCGTGTGTTACCAACGTCTCTGCCAAGAATGAATGCGATTATAATAATTACAAGAAAATGTGAGAAGGTATCATATGTCCAACAATCCTTCACTTTATACTGCCCTGTATCTCCAATGAGCTCGTTGCCGTTTTGAGGGAGTAACACTGTACGCTGCAAACAACATCCAACCAAGCTACCGAACCAATCAGTTGACTTTATCAACTTTCGCTTGATTGCTGTTTGTGTTTGTTTACTTTTTGTAAACGAGATAAAATCCTTAATAGTAACTGTGTGTGGGTGTGTGTGTTTGACTCTGTTTATATTTTCTTTGAAATTATACGATGGTACTGGTAATTAACACTCTGATTTCATAATTAAGTTTATGACTATAAATGTTTATGAGTGCGAGTATTTGTGGTTATGAGGATGATATCGTTTGACATGGCTTTAATATGATGCTTTATATGTATGTGTGTGCGCTTGACTTTATGCCCAGCAAAAAATGCGATTAGTCTAGGAGGAATCTGGGATGAGTCGCAAAGAAGAATCCCTGCAAAATTTGGAATTAGTCTAGGAGGAGGCCGGGATGAGTCGCAAAGGAAAATGCGACTGCGAGTTTTGATCTCTTATGTGGGTTGAAGAGAGCCCCTTTGTTGGAAAATGTTCTATGAAAACTCTTATTGGTCCCTTTTAAGCCTGAGCGGGTAGTGTCGAACCGACCGCTTTGCTCCCCTACTGGTACGTTCGAACAAGTCTACTTTCAACAGATAGCAATAAGGCCAACAAATTAATATCAACTTATCCTAACTTTGTCTATAACGAAATAGTTTTTACGTTTGTATTGACCGGATCAGCCTCTTTAAAGATCAGTCGCACTATCTTTTGCCGTGTATACACAACACAAAATGCGATCAGTCTGCCTTAGTGTTTACTGTTAGACAATTTAACTTTCTACCCCTGTGGGTATAAGGTTAACTTATGCCATAAAGAACTAGTTGGGATAAATTATAACTCTCTTTAGACAAAAGACGGGCGCACTATTTTTTGTAGGGTATTTATGCCTATGTCTTTGCGTTCGTAAGCAGAACACAGTTTTTAAGCACATTTTTGTTGGCTTAGCAGTATATAATAATTTAAATTCTGTTGCAGCACTTAAATTATATACTCGTATAAATACAAGTTCATATATACATACATACAGAGTATGAAAAACAAACAAAACCAAATATGCATATTTTTGTAAATTGCAGTACAATAGTATAGAGGGTAGTGTGCTGGCCTACATTACCGAAGGCCTCTAGTTAAATGTAATATTTAAAAAAAAGTCGTAGGAGAGTTTTTGGGTGTCTCTTTTGGGACTCTAATTGAATTATTACTATACATAAACACCAAGTTCAATACGGGGCGAGTTTGGGATTATTTCAGAGCACAGCTAAGGTTATTTATATTTTTAGGCATTCTGATTTCAAGTCAGGCTTTACCTCTATTTTAGAAAGTTCAAGGGCCGTTTTCACCATATACGGTTGACAGAAATAGTTCGGTTATCTATTCTGGGACGATTTAGGAACTCTTTCCAGCTAACTTTGAGACTATTTCAAGACATTAAAAGTCCTCAATGAGTTTGAGGACATTTTTTTAATCCCTGTCAGGCTTGTTCTTGAGATGTTTTTGAATAATTTAGGGATATTTTTTCTACATGTTTTCGGGATAAATTTTCCAATATTTCCAGGCCCGCTTCAATGTAATTTTTTGCATGATTTGTGGTATGATCGTAAAAACATTTTCGTAACGTTGACGAATCTTCATAATAGCGAATATTTTTCTTATTGAACTAATGCCTCTGTTTTTATTATAAATGCAATGAAATTAAATTAAAATGATACTCAAATTATATTGAAATAGTACAGCAGTTGCCTGAAAGTAAGATCTGAACATGTCCCAATAGTACAGCAGTTTCCTGAAAGAAAAATCTGAACTGGTCCCAAAATATGTCGCACACACATTAAGAGATATCGACTTACATAAATTATTTCGAAATTGGTTATGGACTAATTGCCAAATGTTTTCAATAGGAAAGCCAATCCCAGGCTGCCGATAATGCATAGATTTCTTTGTTATAATCTCGGGATTTTCGGGATTGGAAATCTATATATATAAAATATTGGTCGATGTTTGAAAATTTATAGAAGAGATCATTATTGAGCCAATATAATGTAGAGCAACTGTTCTTAGAATTTTCGTTTGTATGAATGCTGCAATAAGTGGAGTGATTAAGTTCTATATTTCAACTTGTTTCGGAGATTTAATGACCGCACAGAGTCTATTATAAGTTTTGAGACGTATCTAAGTGTGGTCGGGTTTTCTGGCATATGACTAAAAACTGAACAAGTGTGATTTATTAATTAAAATTATCTAAAGTTTTGAATATTTTAGTTTTTTGTGGATTTTGTCTGAGACTTTGTAGCACCTAGAAACAAACTGGATCGATTATAAAACAACCAACTACCAAACTACCGTTGAAAATAGAACTCGCGCTCGCTACAAATAAAAATTTTTTAAAAATTTTGCTACTTGTTTGTTTCTTTGCATACTCTGCAAACGCATTGAAATGCTTACATCAAAGTTGCTTACAAAGTCACACACGCACGCACACACATCCAACCAAGCGATCTAGAGTGGCATAAAAGTTTACAAGCAATTTTAAGTGCTCTATTTACTTACATAGAAACTTTTCACTCTGTATGTATGTATATATTTTCCCTATAAAAACAAAATTTCAATGCACCTACTTATTCAAGTATATCGGATACAAGCTCGCTCTTATGTATGTTTGTAAATATGTTTGTTTCCTCTGCATATTTACGCACTTTCATAAACTGTCATTTGATGATGTGACTCGGCTCATAAAATTGTGCTTTTACATTACAAACATGCCTACAAACATCTTTACATATGTGTAAACGTTTTGAAGTATGAGCACTTTTCATGTAATTACAGTACATTAAAATTGTGTGCGTACACATTAAAATGTTGTTATAATTATGGCAATTTTATGAATTGGCAAATTTCACAAAACTCAAATATAATTTGTGTAGCACTAAAATTTCATAGCATTCGTATGTATGTGTTGTATTAGTGTGTATGTGTATGCCTGTGTATGTTTGTGTATGTGGGCGTGTTTATTCGTATGGCACTAATAGCTTTGCTTAATTTAATGGAAGCGCAAATTAATGTATTTAACTTAATATTACATGCAAATATTTTAACATATGGTCGTATTGTTTTATGTATGTATGTATGTATGTGTGTACAATAATTTATGACTTTATATTTAATTTTATTAGCCAAATTTATTTATGCATTTGTTAACAAATTATCAAATTATTAAAGAAGATTTTCTGATGTTAATATAAATAGTTACTAAGGCACACGAGTTAAACACAAAAAATTCTTGAAAAAAAATATTTGAAAATATTAACAGATTGGCTTTATTTTCATGGATATCGATTTAGATACTTGGAAAGAACAATGTTGTTGCGATAAGGTCTGCGGCAATATGGCCTAATCGTATGTCGTCGTCTTTTCTTTCTCTGGTTTCATACACATACCATTATATCTTAGTGCTACCAACGGCTAAACCGTGTTTAGTACAAATATCCAAGGTTGCACAAGAGATGGCTTTAGTGCATGTGCGGTGTTACCAATAACTTCTTACATATTGTAATCTGTTCTGAAGTTATTAGCAGTTGAAATACAAAAATCCTATCCTCATATGAGGGCGGCGCCACGCCCATTTTCCAAACATCATAAATAAATACTATGATCAATTCAATGTTGCTACCAAATTTTACTATTTTAGTTACTTTTATGAATTATCTTATTTTAGACGTTTTTCCAAATTTTCGATATCGAAAAATGGGATGCGGTTATCGACCGATTTCAACAATTTTCAATAGCCACCTTTCTTCGCCGGAATATTCGCTGCATTCCAAATAAAAATATCTCAATTGATGCTCAAGTTATTGTCTACACAGACGTAGGGACAGAGAGCCAAATACGGCTCAATCGATTTCTCAATTCCTTCAAAGAGCTTCGATACATGGAACTCTATATTTATTTTGATACTTTTCCTTTATGCTTCTACAACCCCCGTAATGTGGAGAAAGTTATCCTGTGTACTAGTACAGTTGGATATAAAAGAATGAGCGCCATTTTGAATTTTCTAGAACTCGTAAAGTAAAAGGTCTTACATAAATACATTCACTACCAATCGTATGCAAATATAATTGTTAAAATCGCTTGAAATATCATTTAATATTTTTTCGAGATGCAGCGAAATAAAAATATTACACACGTTTTCAAAAACTTAAATATTTGAAGACCAAAAACTAGATAGGAAAAGCTAAAATTATTATACAAACATGCTTTCAAAAAAAATCCAAATATTTTCCTCTGTATCTCATAAAAGTATTAACTTTACTTTGAAAATGAAATAAGCCCAGAGCAGGGTTAAATAACGCTTCGCAGGTAACATTGTTTGCTTCAGGTTTTTTTCCATACAAGCAACTGGTTATTTTAACATGGTGTTATCCTACGAGTTGTCAATATTCAGATTTCGAACAAAAATATATCAGTTTCAAACTAGTTCAAAATAGACCAAAAAAATTGTTCAATCGTGGAAAGCGAAAATGATTTAAATACCGTCGGGCACAGTGGATAGACACTTAATCCACATCGGCAAGGCCACAAATTCGATTGCAGTGTCGTAAACAGTAGAATTGAAATAAAAGCTTTTTACTCAGACTTTTCGAGCTCTGAGCATTTTAGCGGTCTGCTTAGCCTAGAAAGTTCGCTGTTACAACTTTAGTTTCTTTTTAGATGTTTTTTTTGTGACTAGTGCGGTAATGAAAATTATAGTTTCATATTACTAGTACTAGAATGTTTCTTGATTAGTTTATTGCTTCACTGCGGAGTTTCCATACCAATTCCAAAAATATGCGTTGATGTTGGTGTTCAGGAGAATGAAATTGCGATGGTGTTGGTGTACAAGTTTTCACCCCAGCAGAGGTTGCTAGAGTTATTTTCCAAAAAATACCAATGCCAAAGAATGCTTATATTCTGGTAGTCCGCTATGAGTTCTGAATATAAGCCTCAGTTCATAAAATAACCTTTAGGACTCTGATGTAAAGAATACTTAGAGTTATCTTTTGGAAAAATATTCGTATCGTTTATTTTTTTCATGGCCTAATAACAAGGTCGTGCCAAGCCTAATTAGCTGTATGTCATCCGCATCGTAAAAGTCTGATCCACAATTTTTTTTTCAGGATTGTGATTGTATCGGATTTGTGTTCCTTAGTTTCGTTTTTTTTTTTTTTTTCAACACATGATAAAGGTACAAAGATGAGCCGTTCAAGGGTTTTTTCAAAATATATTTTAACAAAATTTTGCTAAACATAGATTTTTAGATAATATCAACCGGTTTATATGCCTAAATTTCAACTCCAAAAAACGTTTAAAGAACCAAAATAAGCAGATTAAAATGGACATAACACACTAGGAAAAGCTTTGCATATGATTCCTTTTCGCATGACCGTACCCTAACTGAATTTTTCCGGCCAATATTTTTGTAGAACATTTTTAGCAACTGCTATAAAGTATCAACCTATCAAAGTTAAAAATTCGCTGAGAGCGAGAGAGTAACACTCAAAAGTACCAGAGTGGCCTTCTAGTAAGAAATATAACAAAAAAAAATTGTCTGCAGGATATTTTTAAATGTCTGCAAGTCAGTATTTTCATGCATTCTATTATTTAAATACTAATACTGCCCAAACTAAATTATATGAAATTTTATTTATGGTTACTTCCTATTCAAGCTCATTTTCAAAGCATCCCTTTTCATTTTAATAAAAGATGGTATCTCAAATTCAAACATTCTGGGCTCACCCGTAAAGAATCGTAGCCTCTACCAACTAGCAGTCTGTTGAGTTTATCTCTTGCAGTGTCAGAGATATATATTTTTTATTTGGGTTGTATTGCCGATCTTTCAGCACTTCCTCGGAAATGAATGATCTACTTTCTACATTAAAATATTTATTTTGCCTTTGAGCACTAAATTCTTTATCACAAGAACAAAAAACAAACACATTTAATAATGAGCTTGCACTCTTACAAAAACCCCTAAGCAAACAAGTGAAGGGAAACAAAGTTAACAAACATGAGGGGGGGGGGAGGCAACTAAGTAAGTAAATTGAGTGCAAAACAGACGACAAAACTTCGCAGCCATTTTACATTTTTGCCAACCACCAACAGACATTACGATGGCGACTTAACGACGCAGGTCGCTGTGTGAGTAAATAGCTGACAGTCAGATGGCATGACTGCCTGCTGCTGCTCCCCAAGCCACTTAGACTGGCAACCAAGCAACCACCCAAAATGAAACGCATTGCTTTAACTTTTGGGATGAAGAGCGTGAAAGGAAACGGAAAAATAAAAATAAAAATTTAATGGAGATAGTTATGGAGGCAATGGAGTGAATATTATAGATGCAAGGGAGAGCACAGCAGAAATTTTGTAAGAGGGGTATTGTGAAGTACTGAAAGTAGCTATAATAAAGCATAATCTTTGCATATAATAAAATTGTAAGCGGCCGATGTCTGTACATTACAGATAGTAAAGCAAAATGCGAGGTGTATTTTTTTGAGTTACAGAATTCAAAACAACGATTTTTAAAAATCTTGTGTGTGTGTTTTTATATTTGTTCGCACATCACTCCAAAACCGCCGTATAGAATTGAATGCAATTTTCGTAGAAGTATTGGTAGATGAATACCGGAAAGTTTAGGGCTCATTTTATGACAAGGACATACTTTGTTCTCGATAATACAGCGGTGGTAATAAAAGTTGGCTCAAAAAATGTGTACACATAAAGATAATTTGGATAGGGACGATGTCTGTCAATTTAATTTACTAAAAAAATATTCGAATAATAGCAGCCAAACCAACTATTTTGAGAATTTTTGTTTGTGCGTCTGTGTGGTTGTGCGTGCATCACTCAAAACCCGATGTATCAAACTGAATGTAATTAACGTCGAAACATTTCCAGATGTCCAATTTAGAGCTTAGGATCTATTTTTCTCAACTTAAACAATTTTTTCCCACAGTAAACTGTGGTGGCAATAAAAGTTAGCTCAAACTATTTTTATGTACGAAGTAAAATAGGAACAGGGCCATGACTGTACATTGTAGACATTAAATAAAAATTCTTATGGTGAGGTCTTAATAAAATTAATAAAAGACAAAACAAGGATTTTTAGAATTTTTTTCTGTTTGTTTGTTCGCGCATCACTGAAAACCCGCTTTATAGAATTTAATACAATTTTTACCGATGTATTGTTAGAAGTCCAATTTAAAGCTTAGGATCTATTTTGCCACACTTAAATGTTTGATTCGCGCTGTATACAGCGGTACCAATCAAGGTTGCCTTCAACTAAATTCATACACATAGTAAAATTGGAGCAAGCCGATGTCTGTAAATTATAGATATTAAAGAAAACCGGATACGATATCGTTTTAATTAGGGAAATAAAAGCCGAAGCAATAGTTTTTGGAATTTTTTTCTGACTGTATGTATGTTTGTTCAAGCATCACGTCAAATCCGCCTCATACATTTGAGTGCAATTTTCACCGATGTATTGTTAGGTGTTTATTTAAAAGTTTAGTATCCATTTTATCCCACTTGAATATTTGATTATCACCTCACAGTGGTGACAATAAAAATTGGCTCGTAATATATATTTCAATAAATCGACTCGGCCGCTGGAACTTAGTATATTATCTACCTTTTTAAAAACACAAAATAGTCTTTTGAAATACCCGTAGCTTTTAATAACTCATTATGGTCATGCAGAGACAAATAAATCGAATCAACCCAATTGTGTATGAGAATACGTGCCCCCATATACATATATCCATACATGTATACATAAGCTTCATATGTTTAAAAATATTCCAATTCAGATAACCGCATAACCGTAATCTATAGCATAACAAATGTGCCCGTGTAATGCGCATGTGCCGCACAACATTCACACGCATTGAAGTAAACTAAAATATTTACATACAAACCTTTTATCGAACACAAAACTGTAGAGCGCAACTAGCCGTTTATGGAGCTGCTACCTAAAGGGAAGCCTTGAGTGCATTGCACCAGTTAAATCTCTCAAAGGAGTAACAAGAACAATGGCAGACACTGCATGGTATGAGTTTGTGCATGATAATCGTAGCAAGGATATACCGTACACAGCAAAATAATATCAGCAACAATAATACACAAAATCAACAACAAAATTTGCCACTGCCATCAGGCTCATTAAAACAACAACCGCAATGACACTCGTAAAAGCTAATACAAAACTCTCATTGAGTCGCTTAATAAATGTGCGGTAATTAAGTACCTTGCTAATTAATGAGACCAGTTGCCAACGCTAACGACAGCAACAACAACAAAATATTAGCCATGAGGCAGTTAAAGCGACAGCAGTAACTGTAATAATAGCAAAACAACAAAAATGACAACAACAAATTATAAACATTTTACAGCTACCCAAACGTAATGCTCCATAGTACCCCACCTGCTCCCTAACTAACAATAATCCGTCCAAACAACGAAGCTGCATTAGTATGTGTATGAATGTATGTATGTACGTGTGTGTTTGTGTGTGTGTGTGTGTCAATGAATGTATAAGTTGCTCTACAAAGTTTGGCTATATAAACGCCCGTGGGGTGTAAAGTGGTATTGCTATTGCTATTGTCGCTGGTTTGTGTATCCGCCATTATTAGCTGCAGCTGGAGCCACAATATGCAATTTACGCGCTGCCCTTAGGGTCAAATGCGAGTAGGAAACGTTTCTACATAATTATCATTGGGTGTGCACTATGTATCGCTATTACCAATGAACCTACAACATTGTTGGTAATAGCGTACAGTGAAACGATAGTTAGTGCATGGTAACGAGAAATACTATAGTGTGCGATTAATTTTAGTGGCCTTCAAGAATTTAGCTGAAAACCTTCTTTGAATGGTCATCTAACCGCCTGGGCGATTTTGAAAACCGGTTTAGGGAAATATCTGATTCGGCGAAAGCCACGAGCATTTTAAGTGCAAATACGTCTCTCAAAAAAATAATCAAAAATTAAAGAATGTAGTAAATATAGAAAAAGTAGTCTTCTAATCAAACTCTTCCTCTTCGTGATAAGTGATAAAGCGCGATACTAAGTCCAAAACTACGTTTAAATATTCCCTCTACTAATTCTATGTTTTTTTATCGTACTACAAGCGATTAATACCGTTAATACACGACACCATAGAAATTCCCCTAACTCAGCATTTAAAACAAACCAAATTCTATATTAACACTTGATAGCTTAGATGAGTTACAGCTCAGCGGCTAATGCTTAACAGTGCCGAAGTAAATTGAAGTGAATAAGAAATTTTAAAAAAAGGATACACATTTTTTTAAAATCGAGGCAAATCTGTGTATTGCTTAAAAAACAGTCAAGGAAAGCGATGCCTTCGGCTGTGCCAAAGGTACCTTTGATGAATACGCATTTTGGTTTTAAGTATCCGATTCTTAATTTAAAGATACATATCCCAAACCCTGTTTATCGGAAAAATGTGTTGTATGGGGGATATATGATATATTGGTCCAATTTTGATGATATTCACTACACACATTACATTTATAATAAGTACTGTAGCTACAGAATTTTGTATTCTTCGTTATTAAATTGCAATAGTTATAGCCCAAAGCCCATTTATCGGAACAATCAATTGTTCGTGAACTATTTGATATGTTCCCCCAATCTAGCTGATTTTCACTAGGCACATTACGTATATAAAATGTATGATACCTGCAAAATTGTAAGCTCCTAGCTATTTAATTGCAAGATTTATAGGTCAAAACCCGTTTATCGGAACAATCGATTGTATGGGAGCTATGAGTAGTATTAGTCTAATCTTGTTGGTTCCGACAAATGAGTAATATATTACAAAATGGCGATCCCATACCAAATTTTATCAAAATATCTCAAAAACTGAGGAACTAGGACGGAGAGACGGACATGACTAAAACGAATCAGCTCATCATTCTAAACATTTCGGCATACTTATTGGTGGGTCTATCTCTTCTTCTTCTCATACTTATAGACAACGGGCCAAAGTTATAATACCATTTCATGTTCATGAAGGGTATAAAAAATAAAAATTATTCATTCATTGTGGAAAGTTATTTTATTGCCATTATTCGAGTAGTCGAAAGCTGTCGGCTAATCGGTTAACCGCTCACTTTCGATTATTAGATTAGTCGTACATTTTCGGTTAATCGAACATGTATAACTCGATTTTTGTATACACATTTTTCCGTACGTGAAGCAGAATTTTTACGTTTACGAATTTTCTCGGCCCGTGACGAAGCGAGAATTACAATGACAAATACAATAATATTGTACAAGAAGGTGGTCTAGTCATAGCGAGTTGGCAAAGCGTTTCTTGAGTTTACACATGAAGCAAAATTCTATTACGAATGTGTCAGCTCGTAGGCGTGTCTCTTATCATGGGCCATTCTCCTCAGCATTGACCTAATGAGGCTGGTAATTTGTGGGCAATATTACCCCTCTTTGTACTTTGTAGACTCCTATGGCTATCATATAATGAAGTAACACTTTCAGTCATTCTACTGATATATATGAAAGAGGTTGCTGTTTTTTAGCAACAAAATGATTAATTTAAAAACGAATAATGACCTTGTGGGAAAAGTTTCAATCAAGATCGTTTATTTTTAATTATTTTGGAAACTAATATGTGGTTTTCTTCAGAATAAATGAATAGATCTTAATGGCAGGGGACTATGAACGTTTCAGACACAAATGTTGCTTACGAGGTCTTGCATTGTCACCGACGATATGTAGGTTCATTGTGTTTTCGTCATGACATGGCAGGGAATACAGTGCCTGATGTCACAACGATTGCTCCATATACTGCAAAATAAAAATACAAATTTCTCAGACCACAAGTAAATCAAAACTGCATTTTCCGAAATTTATATGTACAAACAATATATTTTCTGCGCGTTAAAAATATAAGAAAAAATTACACACCTAATTTGCTACCATGATATTTTGGCCTCGCAGTTTGGAGAATGGCGGCCGCCGTGGTGTGAAGGTAGTGTTGCCGGCCTACCACACCGAAGGTCCATGGTTCGAGCCCTGGTACAGGTAACATCAAAAGTGATTTGAAAAAAGTTTTTCAAAACGGGGTCGCCCCTCGGCAGTGGTTTGGCAAACTCTCCGAGTGTATTTCTGCCATGACAGGCTTCTCAGCAAAAATTCGTCTCCTTTGTACAGGGTGTTTTTTTTACAGGTTTTTTTTTCGAATAGAGATAAAACTGGCATTTTGTGGTCAAATCTGGCAACTCTAATGTCATTTATGTTCAGTTTGGTTTGCCATTTCATCATGAACAGGTTGACAAAAGAACAACGCTTGCAAATCGTGCAAATTTATTTCGAAAATAATGGTTCAGTTCGCGAAGTTTACCGTGAGCTCCGTCCATTTTATGGTCGACATAATCGTCCATCAGAGCAATTAATTCGGTTAACCATGGATCGTTTTCGCACTACGTTTACTCTATGTGATAATACGCATCCGCAGAGACGTCGAACAGTGCGCACCGAAGAAACAATTGCCGCTGTAGAGCAAAGTGTTGAAGAGGACCCGAATGAATCGATTCGCCACCGTGCACAGCAATTGGAGCTTTGTCCATCAACTTTATGGAAGATTTTGCGCAAAGATCTTGGCTTGTGCAAGAATTAAAGCCGCGAGACCATGCAATGCGTCGTGATTTTGGTGTATGGGCCGAAAATGAGATTGATTTCGATGCTGATTTTCATCGCAAAATTTTGTTCAGTGATGAGGCTCATTTTTGGTTGAATGGCTACGTCAACAAGCAAAATTGCCGCATTTGGAGTGAAGAGAATCCACATGAGACCCTTGAAACGCCATTACATCCACAAAAACTGACTGTTTGGTGTGCTCTATGGGCTGGTGGAGTCATTGGGCCATACTTCTTCCGCAATAATGCTGGAGAGGCAGCTACCGTTAATGGAGACCGGTATAGAGCCATGATAACCGACTATTTTGTTCCCGAATTGGATGGCATGAATGTGGATGAGTTGTGGTTCCAACAAGACGGCGCTACATGCCACACAGCGCACGTCACAATCGATTTATTGAAGGAAACATTCGATGAGCGCATAATTTCGCGGAATGGACCTGTCAATTGGCCACCAAGGTCGTGTGATTTGACACCATTGGATTATTTTCTTTGGGGATATGTGAAGTCGCTCGTCTACACCAACAAACCAGAAACGTTAGGGGAATTGGAAGCCAACATTCGTGGCGTTATTGCCGACATACGGCCCCATATGCTCGAAAAAGTGGTTGAAAATTGGACCTGTAGAATTGGCTTTATTCGAGCCAGCCGCGGCGGCCACATGCCCGAAATCATATTTAAACATTAATGGCATAAAATTATCCTTCCAATAAAGCCAAATTGATGGACCTTAAAACGATTTTCTTGTGTTTTATTTCAATTCGAAGTTCTATACCCCTAAAAAAACACCCTTTACATGCCGTTCGGACTCGGCAAAAAACTGTAGGTCCCACCAATTTGTAGGGAAAATTCAAATCGGCACACCACAAATTGGAAGAGAAGCTTGGCGCAAAAAGCTCTTAGGAGGTTTATGATGATATACCTGTTGTATATCGCGCCATAGAGAGAGAGTTTGGAGAATGACTAAAAGCTGTAGCACGAAACTCCACAAAATATAGAAGACGTCAGTTAATTTTCGAAAATATAATAATTTGATTAACCTTACTGAATGCAACAAATTCATATCAGACTTTATGGCCCACTATTACTATAAATACTATTTTCACTTTTCCGAAAACTATGCAACTTGGTAATATTGTTTCTTTGGATTAAGCTGACATTGAAAGACGTGTGACTTGCTATAACTCAAAACCGTCGACCACAACTATAGAATAAGGGAAGAATAAATCTGAGAGTCAAGTTCTCTTTTCTAAAAGACATCCGACCACAAATTTTGAGAATTTTTCTTTAATAGTATTTTTGAAAATTCTCGAAATCATCTCTAAAAGCTTCCACTGTGACACGCTGAAACACAGTAATAATAGCTGTTATTGCGGTAACGACAATAATGCCTACAGGCAGCAGCCATACCAACAAGCAACGGTTGCTTCATGACCCCATAGCTTGACTCCCTTTACGAAAACCTTACTACACACACCCACACACACATCTACTCACCATGCACCATGCTCCATTGCGCCACACCAACGCATTCACTTTCCATGTAGTTGGTTTGCTACCCCCTGCTACTTGTTTTATTGGCAGTTATATCAAGTGGTACGCTAACAACCGTCACGTTGAGTCAATTTGAATGGCTGCCGGTAGGAAAACAAACTCTTTTGGCTAACGGTTGCTGGTAGACAGATTGCGGGTAGTAGGCGACAGCCATTCAGCCATTGATAGAGTTAATTGTGTTTTATTAACACAAACACTACGATAACGTGTTGATGATGATAGACGCCATTGTGTTTCATAATGTGTGTAGTTAGTTAATTTGCGAGATATGCACACATATAGATATACACTAAGTATTTATGTATGTATGGATGGATTTATACGAATTCATGTTTATGTGGTGGGTGGTGGCGTATACGTAACATTTTTTAATACGTTAGGTGTGGTGTAGCAATAAGTTTTGAGGTTTCTGGTTTATAAAATTCGTTTAAATTAGTGAATTGAAAATATGGATTATGAACTTATTTAGTGGTTATTGAATTGCATGAACTTGTATACAGGCAGAAATATTATAGACCAAAGCAAAAATATGACTGATTAAAAGTTCAGATCAGGTTTTATCACACCGTTTAATATTTGTTCCGTGGATCGAGATATTTAAACAAATAAACAAATATTTTAAAGTATAAGTACAGTTCAGAATGCAACGATAAGATGATATGAAGTAGAAAATTTTCGAACAGAGGGCGCAATGATCGCAAGACATATAAAAAACACACTTCCAAAAATCTACAAGAGTCGAAGAAGTTAAAAGGGGTGAAAGTTCCAAATCAACTTGATGGTTGATTTAGTAATGTGATGCCTCTCACCTCTCATTACCCATCTTCTACTGAGATGACCTTGGAGGTTATACCAAATCACTCCCGCGACAGTCGGGTATTTTCCGCAAGGGAGTACTGGAGCGGCAAGGGAGTACCGGCAGAGGGCTGTGACTTTCGACAACACTCTCCAAAATCTTCGGGGAATGTTTTTTTCGATAAAAACAACAAAAAAACAGAAAAGTTCCATAAAGATTTATAGCAACAAAAATACCCCGGAGTATTGCTAGGGGAACTTCGCCTATTATCCTCAATTTTAGATATTTTCCAATCAGCTGGGTAATCGTACATCGGTGAAGACATCATTGAATTCAAAGCAGTATTTAACTAACGATGCGAGTACAAACATGCATACATACATATTGCGGGCAGGTGGAAATTCCAAAAAATGTAATTTTGTCTTCTGTTGCTCAATTAAGAATGTCCGCATGGACTTTTGCTTAATTTCTACTATGTATAGAAAACAGCTTGTTCCAATTGGACTTAATGCATACAAATATTTTGAACCAACTTTTATTACCACCACTGTGTACAGGAATAAAATATTGGCGCGCCTTAAAATGGTACTAAACTTTAACTTGGGCATCCAGCAATTTACCGATGAAAGCCGAATTCAATTCAGTGCAACAGGTTTCGAGTCATGCTAGAATAAATACACAGACAGGCAGACGAAAATTTTAGTAACTGTTGTTTTGGAGTAAGGACCCTTGACGCATTAAATTTTTCTTGAATGGTTTAACTATCATCTCATAATATGAAATAAAAGAATAAACTTCTCAAATTTCTGTACCGTTATTATTTAATTTCTTAAACATTCAACAGTAGTGTTTTAAATAAATCTAAAACCATTCAAATCATAAAGATACTAAAACAGACTGAATGAATTCTGTGCCATATTTATTTCTTTCATAAATTATCCTTTTTGCCTTTTTTTTTGCAAATTCACAAGAGTACGAGTGTAATCTAAATTCGTTAAAACATAAAACGAATTTCCAATTAAAATATCAATCATACAAAAATTCAGCAAAGCATAACTGAGTTGTATGAGTGGTAGGCGATTTTTGAAAATGTAAAAGATTTACATACGTGCCATAGTAGACTTATACCCAACAAGCATTGTGAAAGGTTAGACAATTTTAAAAAGGCGAAATAAACATTAACCCACAAATTTATAATCATATAAAATAAAAGTGGTTTATTAAGCTCTTATAAATCAAAATTTTTGTGGAAACGTCATTTTAAAAAGCTTTATAAACCAATTTGAATTTTTATGAATATGGCTTACAAAATGCTGATTTTTCGTTTACAAAAAATTTCAAGCTTATTTTACATAATCAAAAAAAGATTAATAAAACTAAAAATTTAAATTTATAATTTATAAATGCCTCTCTAAGCCTTTATCTAAACGATGTGTTTATTACTTTAGTGCTAAAAATATATTTCCATTTTAACTGCAATTTTTATAAATTTTTATCAATTTTGACAGTTTGGTTAATTGGTATACCTATGGCTTCTGTTCATGGAAAGCATTTGAAATCGTTTAAGATGAACAAACAAAATACAACCCGTTTTTTTGTAGTTTTTTTAACATTTGTATTTCATTTTTAAATTTAAATCATTTATAAAAATTCGTTCTTGAAGTTTATAAAAAAGTTTACTTGAAACCTTCACATTGAATTATACAGAAAACGCTTACATATGGCTTACTATAGCAAGAAAAACAAAGATCACTTTTAGTTATTTTTAAAACAATTTATCAAAATGCTTGTTGGGTATTAAAGTAAAAACAAATTGTATCTCTGTGTATGTAATTGCATAAGCAGGTAAGCATATGAGTGTTTTGATAAATCAAAAACAAAACCAAAAAGATACCAGCAAATGAATCAAATATTTTGTGTTTGCGCCATTTATTTGTATGAAGGAAAAGTAATATTTTCAAAACGTGAATTGCCAAAAAATACACCTTCAGCACTCAAAAATGTCCGCATAAAAGCCTGTAGTTAACAATGTCTGTAGTTAGCAATGTAATCGTGTTTATTAGGGTGATTCATTTTTATTTATTTCGTGCATCTTGCACTGGTTCGCCAGGAGGAGTGCTCAAAATATATTTTATTACTATTATTAGATATTATTAGAGCGTGAACAAAGTACATAAAACCGATTCACAATAAAGCGAAAGACGACCAAGCTTCGAATTTTGAAAAAAACATATACAATTTTTAAATCTAAAATTAAAATTGCAAGTACCTTAAACTAATATTAAAAAAAAATCGTGAGAATTTGTATTTCTACATCTAGATTAATATTTGGCTTGTGCACGTAAAGAAAAAAATTTTGCGGAAATGAGTCACCCTAATGTTTATACATATTCACACATAGGGTAAAAATCTCTTGCATAAACATAACCAACCCATCAGCACTCCAACTCAGGCATGGTCGTTGAATAACAACAAAGACTTCGAAAAATACTTGCAAAAGTAAAAAAATAAAAACTACATAAACCGTTTGGAACACTAAAAGCATACCAAAACACCAGTCAAACAAGCGAACTCCCCAAATGTGCTCATATGTAGACTGTGTGTGAGCCCACGCTAGCTGAAAGGGAATGCTCGTTGAAAGAATCGCCTTAGAAACAAAAAGAGCCAAAAAGGGGAAAAATAAATAACTGGAATAAAATGCCACTGATGACTGCAGTGAAGAGAATGCCTTTTTTATTTTTTTACATATGAGGACCAAAAATGCGATTTCTCCACTAAACTAAATTGAATTGATTGATTTCGATAAACAAGAAAATCTTGTAAAACTAAAATGCATGAAAATGATTTCTGTAGCATCAGCTGGGATAAAGAATTTGATACAAAGATCTTTTTATTATATAAAGTATTAGTTATAGAAACAAGATCAAAACAGATGCCAAAACTCAAAAAGTCTTGGGTGTATTTATAATTTTCATTTTCTTCTTCTCTTTACCATATACTTAATATTCAATAGATTCAACTCACCCGACATATCTTCACTGTGCTCATCATCGTGCATATCATCATCTCGATCAGCGTTGCTACTACTCGAACCCCATCCTCGATCGCCATAATGTCCCAATGGTCCATTTCTGCCCGTAAATTTATTTGGATCTAAAATATTTTCCACGGAGAAAGCCAAACGTTTCGTTGCTTCTTTTTCCGTGGAGGCATTGGTCGCAGATGATTTCGTCGAAGCGGATGTTGGCACCGATCTTGTCAGATCCACTGGGCATGCCTGTAAATAAGAAAATTTTATATTAATTAACTTATCGCGATTTGCTTTCAAACAATGGTTTATAAAACTATGAAAAAAAAAATATGGAAAAAAAACTTTAAAAGCTTTTTTTACAAATTGTTATGTATTTACAAATAAATTTCTAAATATTTACTTATTTTATTTAGTTTTTTTTTTAATTAAAAATCATTATTGTTTATATAATAATTACATATTTAGTTTTACTTTTTTAATCTTGATATTATATATATTATATGGCAATACTAGAAATAAATTTAAGTTTCATTTTCAATAATTTCCTTATCTTATATAGTAATTATTTGGTTGGTATTGAAGCGCTTTTTCATATTTCATATTTCAAGTTTAAGCAATTTTAAAATTTAGTAAATTTAAAACCTTACAATTCTACTAAGATTAATAACTCGATAATCTTAAAATCCCTTTTAACCTAAATCAAAAGTTGTAAATTACTACCGATAAGAGGAGACAGCATTTTGTTAAGGTTCTTTGTTTACTTAAAGGTTTTTAAAAAGTTCTATGTATGTTGTAGCTCAGTGGATAGAGCACTCAACTGATGGGGAGGGCATCGGTTCGAATACTGCCAATTGATCACATTTTTGTTTTAATTGGTAACATATTTTTGATTTCAAACTGCATCATTTTTGTTTTAAAATTTTCTCGAAAACCGGACAACTTTAAATTTTTACCCAAATTATGAGTTAAAAGGCTCGCTGTATCAACCGTTAATTGTTCTACAAATCCTGCGTACCATGCATAACATGCAAATAATACTATCTTGCAGTCTAAGTTATCTGCATGTTCAAATTTATGGCATGAAGGAGACGATATGTAGTCTGAGAAGTCTCAAATTTAGGCTCAAATTTGAACCGTGTAAAAGAAATAAATAATGATTTAGAAAAACATTGTTAACAACTTTTTTTTTTTAATCTTTTATACAGGTGTAGATTTATAAACTGATAATCAACGTGACGTTTCGTTTATATAACGGTTGCTAAAATGTTTTGTAAATGAAAAATAAACGTTTTGTAAGCATAAAGGTTATTTCAATAAGCTTTATGTTTGCGGTACTTGTCGGGTTATTACAAAAACTTGAGGGCTGAACCTGTTTGAAAATAGCTAAAACAAATGAAGTTTTCGTAGATAAGTATGGTTTTTTATTTATATTTTTAATAATAAAATGAGAGGTTGGCGGAAAATCTTAATTTTTAATGACGCAAATTCTTTTTGTGCTAGCTAAGTTAGTAAAGAACTTATTGAAAATGCTTTAATTTTTATGTCAATATAACTGATCAAAACGGCGATGTTGTAGATTGAAAGTTTTGATAAATTTAGACCTTTGTACCTTTGAAGTTGTTTATAAAAGGACGAAGTAAGAAAACTCAACCAGCCACTGTAAAAAAAAGCTTCGAAATTTTAAAAAAATTGATATACCGAAAGGTTCCAGGTTCAAGCAGAGGGAAAAGTAAAAGAAAAATGATCGGCAACCTTGCATTTCGCTCAATTTATAGGAACAAACTTGTATCAGCATAAAACCAATTGGACAGAAAATTTTTCTTAATCTCCTCGGCGATAAGTTGAGTCACATAAATAGTTTCGGAAATAAAATGGCAATTCATTCAAACTGCAAGATACCAAAAGGGGCATTTTGTGTTTTTTCTCAAACATTCCATCTCAAAAGTTTGTTTGAAGAATGTCCTATCTCAGAATTTGTTACAAAAAATTTCCCAGAAATATGTTGAAGAACGCTTTGTAAAGAATATGTCTGAAAAGTACTCTAGTTTAGCGGTACTGCACTATACAGTTTTATAACTACAGCATACTCAGATTTGGAATGTTTTAGCCACTTATACGCTATCACTTGCATTTCAATATTTTTCCATTGGAATTCTTAATTAAGAGTAACATTAACCCGCATTCTAAACTTCGTGCGCATCTTAAAAAAGTTAAAAAAAAAAATTTGGAAGCTTTTCAAGAAGCTTCGAGATATTTTATATCAGAAAACCGAAAATATAGTTTAGCAGCCCATCAAATTCTGGTATAAAAAAGTATAACATCATCTTCCGCTTTTTTTTTAATGTAAAATAAACATTTTTCACATGTCATAGGAGTTTAAAAACTTGTACAAACTCAGGACGATCTAAAATTTTTTAAAATTGTTTCATTTGCACATTATTGTGATATAGGTTTTTTTTATGACTTCGGTATGATCAAACTTACGAGCCACTCGTTCATTTAACAAAGCAGCTTTGAAACAAATATTCATATTTTGTTTTGGGAAATTTTGTAGTTGAATAAAAATTTAATTACATCATCTAATATGTTCATAATTATTCATGCATTGTTCTGAGCTCCGTTATATTATTTTTGATGGCAACCCTTATTTTAAAGGATTTTTGGATGGACTGCTGTATAGATATTTATGTGCAGTGCGGAACAAAAGTATTGGCACAGCAGTTGAACTAAATAAAAATGTCAACATTTTCTTTCCAACGATGCAAAACTGTATTATTTTATATTAAGTCCTTGGTTATGCAGGTGCAGGATTATTTTACTCTGAGATTCTGTAGTTTCGCTCTGCTTTCGACCCATTTTACAAAAAAAGTAAGTTTAAATCAAAATACGTTATGATATGTGCAAAAAAAATATAATGAAATAAAGGAATATTATGACATGTATGTCTAATTGAATTTAGTTGCCAGATTAACAAAATAATCACTACATTACCAAGTAGCCATAGTGTACCAATAATTTTGTCCCCATTAAAATTGGTAGTTTTTTAAATTTAATAAAAATGTTGCGTTAAGTTATATGCTTAGTTAAACAATTTTATAGTAAATGTATCAACAATGCATTCACAAATTTGTATTGAAGATAAATTATTAAAATCGAAATTTGACATTGCAGTTTAATATATCTGCTGTGCCAATACTTTTGTTCGGCACTGTATGTATATACACTATTTTTTCCCCAAGAATCTATTAAAAAACTGGAATCAAATAGGTGTCATATATGAGTCCTTTTCAGGATCATATGATGGTAAAATAAGGGAAATACCCTTATTTCTCACTCATAAATAAGCTCATAATGGGCGTAAGCGCCCCCATTTAGGACTAATTTCTTAGTCATTTATGACTCAGATTTTTTTTCTGGGATTTCAATCTTAAACTTTAAACATAGAATTTGATGGGATATAAGTTCGAAAACATCTAGTTTATCCTAAGAACTTTTCCGTAGATAAAAGCACCAGTTGAAACATTTCCTCCAACTCAAATAAACCATTATGCGAATTTAAAAAAATTACAACAATTTCGTTCTGCAATCAATAATTACGCCACTAATTTGTTTGCAATCAAATTTGAAATTTTTACAATTACAATCAACAATCTCACACATCGAACATTAATTTTTAGTCAACTATATTGCAGTCAATTCAGAGAAGTAATCAAAAATTGCAATGACCACTAAAAATACAATACAATTAATTTGGTCACGTTTAACTTCCTTTTTTCCAAAACTGAATTAATTCGATGATTAAAGTGAACTTTTTTGTCAAAGTATTGGAAAATTGTGACTTCTTTAAAATCAGTAATTGTAGATATTAATACAGTCATTTATTATCACAAAAATATGATAGCGATTAATTTATTTAATTGGATGTAAGTGTATTACAATTTCAAAAATTACTTTTTAATATGTTGCAATGAAATGTGATATTTTATTTACAATCCATAGTCATTATTATAATTTGATTGTAATTAATTCAGAGATGCAATTGAAAACTGAAATTTCAATCACTATAAATGCAATCAATATGGAGACGCGTAACCTCCTATATTACCGGAATGCCACCAATCAACGATTATAACGAAAATATGAGTGCAATCAATTTCTTTCAAATTAAACAAATTGTGATTTCTCTAGAATCAATATTTTTAATTTTTAACCAATCAATAATTAAAACAAATATGTGATTGCAATCAATAAATGTAAACGGACTATAGGTTGTAATATTAGCAATGACATTTAGATTCGATTGCAATTCAAAGAGACTAAAATGATTATTATTATTGAGTTTGCAAAAAAAGTTTTTTCGTAATTTTTTAATGGCCTTTCTCATTTTCGATTGGGATAATTTTGTTAAACAAAAAAACCTGCGAAATCATATATGCGCTATCTAAGGCTTATGCAATAGCACTCGCATATAACGAGCTCATCAATGCCGAGCTTTGCTTTTAATGCGTTCTCATTGGGATTATTGATTTGAAACTAATTCTAAATGTTAATCTGACTTTTTATTTCACCAAACTTGTTCCACGTTAATTCACCTTAGCATCTTTAAATTCTACATATGAAACTTACCGTGGGCGTGCCATGTGATCCTTCATGGCTATCCTCATCATTACCATCCACATTCAATTCCTCGCTAGTGTCGCTCCGCGCATAATTTGCGGCCGCGATTTGACGTGATGTAGCAGCAGCAGCTGCTGCGGCCGCCGCCAACCCACCCAGCTGTATTCGAAACCCATAATCACTAAGATCTGGACGTGGATTCGAAGACGGCAAGCATAGACCAGACGCAGCAGCAGCCATCGATGCGGCGGCAGCAGCAGAAGAGGTACTAGACGCAGTCGCAGCTGAGCCCAATGTGACGGTAGAACGGGCAGCCACAGCTTGTGCGGCGACCAGCTTAATCCTTTCCAGATCCATATCATGTGCCATCGTAAGTGTTGACGAGGGACTACAGTTAGCCAATTGGACGGCATGCGGTGGAAGGTTATGCGCGCCATTAAGTAGCATTGATGAGGGTGGCGTTGACAGCAATTGATGTTGTTGTTGTTGGGGCGAAAGTGGGGTATTGGCATTGGACGATGTAGACGAGGCGGATGCTGATGTTGGGTATGCGGAATGTTGTTGCTGATGGTGATGATGCTGTTGCGGTTGTATGGGTGACAGCAGCTGTTGTGGTGGTGTTGTTTGTGGTTGTTCGGAATGCGTTTGAAATGGTGATGTGGGTGGTGAGAGTGGTGAACTGGCGGGTGAAGGAAAGCGTTGATGCGTTTGTAAAGCTGATGGCGGCTGTGGAGGTAAGCCAACCATGGCCGAAATTGGTGGTCGCAACTGATGGAAATCGGCGAGGGTGTGATGGGAATGTGTCAGCGGCTGTGAAATATGCGCTGGCTGTTGTTGTTGGTGGAGTTGTGGATGCTGTTGTGCGTGATAATTATGATTGAGTTGGTTTTGATGTTGTTGTTGTGCAGCGGCGGCGGCTAGAAATTGCGGATTTTGCAACAAATGTGGATGTTGTTGTAATAGAGCGGCATGTGGATGAGGCAGAGGCTCAGGACGTGCCAACTGGCAGGCAACATCGGTGAGCTCCAGTAGTTTATGCTGCGGCGGACTGGGGAACATGACAGGCGGTGAAATTGAACGCCGTCCATTGCTAGAGTGCTTGCTGCCATTGTTGTTGCTCACTACATTACAGTTATTATTATTATTGCTGTGACACTTCTCGGCCTGCTCAGGCGAGTCTCTAAGCGCTGCTGTGGGGCTCAGCCGGCTTACAACATTTAGCTCAGTCATCTGCTTAAGACGCTCAAGCGAGTAACGCAAGCTGTCACCATTTACGTTACCCGACTTGCCGGCGGCAGTAGTTGCGACAGCGCCAGCGGCTAGCGATTGCTGGCTAATAATGAATTTGGGTATCTTTGGCGTTAACGAAGCGCTGGAGGTTGTCGATGTGGGCGTGGCAGCGCCGCTGGTATTGCTGCATGCGACCGCTGGTGATTTGTTTGATTTCGGTGAGTCGGGATTTGAGTTGGGACTCAGCTGTGTGCCGACGGCATTTGCAGGCAAAGCGTCATCACTTTTTTCTGGTGACTGTAGCATCACCATTTCGATGTTGGGAGTGCGCGTGGACACTACTAACACTTTTCGGATTTTGTTAGTTTCTTTTCTTGTTTGCAAGTATTTTTCTTGTTTTATAATTTCTCTTTAACACGTTTAACTACACAGCACTCGCGACATACCGACGCGTTTCAATTAAATTTCACAGTTCACTTAATTTTACTTGCTACGAGTTCAAAGTTCGAATTGAGTAAATGATATTGGTCCTCAGGCTACGCGTTCACTTTTTGTAATGGCGCTGTTGGCAGCCATTCAAACACTTTTATTGGGTGCAAGCGCTTTAGGCCTCGTTGAGACGCGCACTTTCACTGATGTGGACACGGAAGTATTTAGCGTTTGCTCGAGCGAACTTTGACTTCTATCCGCTTCACGTGGCTTAAGTACTTGTAACTCTGACGGCAGGCAATCGACTGTTACTGATTTAGCAATGAAACCGCATATGCAGTGCGTATCGAGGCGCGGAAAATATCGTCTGCTGCACAAAACACGCACACACTCACCGCCGTGGGAAGGATATTGGAGTTTGGCAGGTTCTGCTTGCTCAGTTGCAAGTCTGCTTGTTCCGTTATTCGTATTTTTATTTATTTTTTGCTGTACCGTTAATCTCTAACGCAGTCACACAGTAGCTCAATGACCGGCTGCGTCAAATGTACTGGCACTTAACGGATGCTGTGCGATACTGGCACCCAAATACTCACACTCAAATTGCCCATTTGTTCGATGCTGCTAGTGGTGGTGCCTGTGCCTGTGTCTGTGCCTTGTGTGGTGGTGATTCTTGCCACATGTGCACGCCCCGTTGTGCCATGTTTTGTTGTTGTGTTGGCATAATTGTTGAGTGAAAATTTGAGTGCTTTTCCCGCATGCATCCAGCTGCTGTGACTCCGCCTCTTTTCTGGCCTTGCACTGATTTTTAGAGCACAATTTTCCGACATTTTTTTTCAGCTGTACTAGTGTTTGTGTGTGTTTGTTTGTGCATGCGCTGGCATATGCGGCATCTTTTGACACACCATAACTACGCTCGGCACTTAAGTTTAAAGGATCAGTATCACAATCTAATGATTTAATTTGTTTTCCCCTCGTTAGCAAATGTAATGGTGTGTTCCGAGACGACTTTTCATTTTTCTGCATGCTACACAACATTTCACGCTTTTGCCATAGAGTAGGGTTGCCAACAAACATACATACATAGAGATATCATATAAAATGAATATAGGCGCCCCTACACTCCTACTGCACCTTTCCACAGAGAGCTTAAGAGAGTAGTGCGCTAGTGTATTATTGGCTTTTGTGTTAGGACTCGCACAAAACTCGTCTGCTCTTCCTCGCTCTCCCCTGATTGCCTTAGTCACCCTGAGATCGCATTCGAATTTGTAGCCATTTGCTTTGCTCCCACTTCTGTGAGGGATGTGAGTAATTGTCAAATTATTTAGCGAAAAATTTGTTTGTTTAAACGCTTGGTTGCACGGCAAATGGATTCCTGGGTTTTGTTTTAAAACATTTGCCTCGTTTTTGCTCCGAATGTTGTTGTTCTTTGTTTTTGGTATTTGGCTCGTTTTTCGTTGACTTGTTTTGCTTGTAAAGTTGGCTAACATATTCATTAGAGTGGGTTGAAAAAAAATGATTTTAAGCGTTAATGATTACAATGTTGTTGCATTAGGGTGAGCTGAAAAATTTCTTTCATTGGATTTTATAAAAACGGAAAACTTTTTTTTAGTATTAAAATTTTTTTACTAAACATTCCAATGAAAAACAAGTAAGGAAAAAGCTGTCTTCGACTGGGCCGAAGCCTTTATACCTTTCATGAATACGCATCAAGGGTTTTAGTGTCCGAGCCTTAGTTACCATTAGTACAAACTCTGCAATACTGTTAATTTAAAGATACATAGCCCAAACCCCATTTATCGGAACAATCGATTGTATGGGAGCTATATGCTATGTTGGTTCGCTCTGAGTGATTTTCACTAAATATACTTCACATATTTAATATGTAACAAAACTGCGATTGTATGGGAGCTATGCGTTGTATGGGTCCGATGATGCTGGTTCCGACAAATGATTAATATCAAGGTATCTCAAAAACTGAGGGACTAGTTTGCGTTCAAATAGACAGACAGACAGACGAACGGAAGGACAGACGGGCATGGCTAAATCAACTCAGCTCATCGCCCTGATCATTTCGGTATACTTATTGGTGGGTCTATCTCTTCTTCTTCTCATACTAACAAACATCGGACACCAAAGTTCATGCTCATGAAAGGTATACAAAAATTAAAAACTGTTCTGGAATCTTTAGGTTATCCCCTCGAAGGGCACTGGAAAGCGAGAAGGTTATAACAAATTGTGCATATTATATTAGTTGAACAAAAATGTTTATTATTATGTAAGCTTTTATAAAACAAATAAATAAATATTAAAAATTTAAGAAAAAAAAAATATATTCCAATAAAATACCCAGCAATCATAATTTATTTTGACGAATAAGTAACTTTTTTTAAGAAATTCACAGTCGCTGCTAGGTAGTTTCAACCACTAATAGTCACTTTGAAATCATTTATATTTTAGGTAGCACTGCCGGTATTTAGAACGCCTAACTTATTAGTAAGCTAACCTAAAAGTTTTTAAAACTTGCAAGGGACATGGCGACTAACTCATGTGACTTAAATGAAACTTTGAAGTTACAGCTACTTTCAAGTAGCTGTAATTGCTTCACTAACGTTTGGAGGACCCGCATTCTCCATTTAAAGTTATGGAACTAGCAAGTGATACAAAATAGTGATAATAATATCTTCGCTACATGCTAAAATAGACGTCGTTGTCTACAGCAAAATGCAAATGAGAGCACGAAGCCTAAGTGATTTTTTAAATCAGTGTTGCCAACTCTCTAATTTCGCTGCCACTAAGAAAGTACAAAAATTCAACTAAAAAGCCAATAACAATTTTTTATTTCATAACCATTATTTTTTTTTATTTGTACCTTATTTTAACCAATTTATTTAATATTTTTGGAAATGCTGTTTGAATTTTTTTACATAATTCTTATTTTGTTTAATGTTTGATTTTAAAAAAACCATTGTTTCAACCAAAGCATTTAAAAATCTTCAGGAGGTCTTAGTAAACCAAAACTACCTGCTATGATGGCCATATCATTTACTACTAAAAATGGATTTTCCCCATGATTTGAGGAAATCCCTAATTTGAGGCATTGGAAACACTGATTCAAGTGTAAACAAGTGCAGATTGAACCACGAGCTGGCAGAGGCAACTTTAAACAAGAAATGTGAGGAAGTCATAACTTTGCATTGACTTTAGAGTGGCCCTGTAGTGACATGTGGTACTTCGTGGTAAATATAACTTTAAATTTAATTACTTTGAAATGGTGTTTTTGGCGAATACGAATTTAAAGTAATTTATCTTACCATGTACTATTTTTTAAATAAATTTTACGCCGCCCTTAATCTTACTATTATTAATGCTATAATATAATAATTCCACACTTAGGTTATAAATACATAATGTAGTTGGCAGATAAAGCATGAAACACATTAAAGAGAGAAGTTTGTGCTTAAACCTCCTTGAAAGTAGCAGTTACCACTTTGCTAAGTAAAAATAACGTCAATGCAACGGCGCGGGATATCATATAGAAACGGCCCTGTAACTTTGTGGCCACTAACAAATTATTCACTATTTTGGTGGCAAGCACTTTATAGATATGTTCCTATTACGTGCCCGTGACTAGCGGTTCAATTGAAGGTTTTTTTTAACTTCAAGTACGAACCTTAGTAAATCAAAAACCTTTAAAAGTAAAATGAAAATGTCTACAAAAAATATAAAAAAATATTACCGGTAAATATTTTTTTTGTCAACTTAAAGTGTTTCCAATTCTTATCACATAAGCTTGCACTTAAGAACGGTAACGAAAAAGCAGAAGTCAAAGCTGAATTTTAACTTTTCACCAATTTGTGAATAATTTTGGAAAATTATAGCATTTTGTGAATGATTGTGAATAATAATTGATTGAGAGTCTTAAAAGCATAAGAAAATTGTTTAAATAAACACTCAGTATTTATGGAATGTGAATATTAAGATTTTCAACTGATTTTTTTAAGATAAATTATTTTTTAATTAAAATATGTATTTCTAAAGAGATTTTTGTAAATTAAAATTTTCTCAATTTATAAATTCTTTATAAATACTGAGAAAATAAATCCAACCCACCACAATATCCACAGCCATGCGTGTATATATGCATATGAATGTGTGCGTGTGAATCTTATGGGTTAGTATAAGTGTAGGACTCTTTATTTTGATGTTTCTTTATTTTTGCTTGTATTTAACTTAGTTCTCGCTGCGGCTGACTGTTGTGCTTTCGACCGGTATGTCTTTCAGTTCCCTGCAGTGAAATATCAAACTAGTCAGTAAACATGCTAGTATCCAACTATAATTTTTTGGTTGAAATTATACTAGTCCGAAAAAGTCTAGCCGGTACTAGAATACAATTATAATTTTCTGGTTGAAATCATACTAGTCAGAAAAAGTTCTATACATACTAGTATACGGCTACAATTTTCATAGTATTTGTTCAAGCGACATAAGCTGTAATTATTTCTTTCGTTTAATTGAATTGTATTGCATGCTATTGTAATTCGCAAGCAGCTTATGAAATATTCCAAAGATATAGTTTATGTTTTGCACTCCCAAATCGGGTTTTTCACAGCCAAAACGATGAAAAATGAAAATGATGTATTGATGAGTCCATTTTCTTATTTTAATCCCTACGAAAGATTTTGGTCCACATTTGGACTAGTACTCTTTCATCTTTTTCGAACTAGTTGAAAATACCAGTTGCTTATATGGAAATATGACAGTTGGCTGACTAGTTGGACTTGGTGCATATACTAGTTGTGAAGTAGTTTGCAACTAGTTGGTTTGACTGTATGGTTGTTGCTGCTTGATTGCCATTTTCTTTGTAGTGTTGCCAGTTTCCGTTGAACGTAATTTAATTGCCAAATAGCTACATAAATGTCACTCATACATACAAAGTCATAGAGATAAATGCGTATATGTTAATTGGATAACTTTCGTGATGGCTAATTAATTAAAATTCACCATGCATTACCATGTAAATTCTCACACAACAACAACAGCAACAAATACATTCAAGATTATGGGTTCATCATACTTTGTAGTAATTAAGTGGGTTGGCAAGGCTTCAACTCACGAGCAGATTTCAACGATTCGCCTCATTTTTATAGTCCACGCTTGCTTAATTGCTAAATTTATGGTATTTTTAAATAATTTTGTTGTTGTTATAGTTTTAGCAGAAAAGCTGAATAGTCCTTTGCACTTTCTGGTCCGCCCAAGCGATCGATTTGATTGGACCGAATCGAAACTTCTAGCTAACCATCGCCCACCCTCCAATTTCTTAAAGACACATTGATTTTGAACGTAATTCATCTTGCCTAGGTAAGAACTCATGCAAATAGATTATCCCGGATCCATTTCCGCCAAAAGGACTATACTCATCCCTAAACTTTTGAGCAAACGGAAACGCTGTAAACTCATCTGGGCAGCAAACATTAACTCTGAGAGCAGCTTTCGCTCATGAAACTGTATCGGGACTTTTCCCACAGGAAATAACCATAATAAGCCCCAAAGAAGAAGGTATGGGAAGCAAAAAAGGACTTGAATCAAGAACTCAGAAAAGTCGTTGGCCAAGAAATAAGCAGAGAAACCACTTTACTTTAGCAAGAGTATTGGAAAACTGAACACCGAAGCAGAATTACAGCAAGTCTGAGTAAATAGTAAATAATCATTATATGAAATGAGAAAGCTTGAAGATCCAAAGTGTGTGAAGGGGGAGCCAAGAGCGACAAATGCTCTAGTAAATTGTTGCTCAAATCACGGTCGATAAAGTGATAAGAAAACTTATGGGTGATCCATGAGTGTGGGTAACACAGCAACTTAGTTTAAAATTGAGAGATATGGAAAGCCACCCTGAAGTAATACGAAAGCGGCCGAGGGTTGGGACTGTTCCAAAACTTGGAACATATACCGCAAACAAAAAATTTGCATTCCGAAAGTACTGAGTTTATAACATCAAATTATATTGGCGTTAACTTTTTCACTTCACTTCAAATCGAAAATTTTAAACAAAGCGAGAATCGAAAATCGTGGTGAATTGGCGTATTTAATTTTCACTTCACGATAACGTAAAACCAAAATTGACCCCTTGGTGAAGAAAAAAAAATTAGTTTTTGATGTTATTGTTCCCAGCAACATAGAAATATGAAAACATTTTCAGAAAGGGGATGATTAGTAAAGCTACCTAAGTAACGAAATCGTAACGAAACGTTTCTCTACAGAAACGAAACTAGTAACGTTTCTCTCGCGGAAACTGTAGAAAAGCCTCAGGTATAGAAACGATGCTAGTAACGTTCCTTGAATACCGAAACTATAAGAAAACTTTGTTTTAAATATAATAGATGTGAAATTAAAAGGGATATCGTTCGACGAAATAAGAAGAATCTGTGATTTTAATAACTATCATTTGAAATTTAGGGAGTTCCATAACAGAAACCACATTAAAAGAAATTTCAAAGTTTACACAAAGTTCAGGAAAGTAAATTAAACTTTAAAAATTTGCCATCGAAATCTTCAAATATTTTGGAAGAATTTCTAGAAAGTTTTTGAGTACGCAGTTTTGTAGATTATTCAATTTAAGCATAACATTCTTCAAGTTGAAACTCGCTCAAAAATTTCCCTGAATTTTCAAATTTTTTTTTCGAGGGTGTTGAGTGATTTCTTTCATACAACACATGAACAAAAATACATTTTTTATGGAAGAAAATTCAGGACAATTTTTGAGCGGGTTCTAACTTAAATTGATTGGTCTAAAAACTGTGTCCTCAAATTTTTTTAGAAATTCTGCCAAAAAAATTCTAGATTTCAATGGCCATTTTTTAAAGTTTAATTAACTTGTCTGAACTTTGTGTATACTTTGAAATTTCCTTTTATGTGGTTTCTCTTATGGAATTCGCTATATTTTAATTGAAAATTATTTAAAACACAGATTCTTCTTATTTCGTCGAACGATATTCAATTTATATTCACTCTATTATTGCATGTAATTTTTATTTGAAATCAAACTCTACTTATTGTGGACTTTTAAGCAGGTTACATTTTTTAATGCTGCTAAGTTTTGTGATCCAGTTTGTTTATATTTTTTGTAAATAAATAGTTTATAAATATTTAAACAAAATATATTAAAAGCAGAGACATAGCAGTTATAAGTTTTACCAAATAAACGCTGCTTTTTAACAATTATTCGATGAAGAAAAAAATTTATTTTTCAAATATGTAAGAGTTATTTGTCAATGTTTTTTTTTTTTTTACGTTGCTGGATAACTCTTATGGATGAGAAATATTTTTTTTCGTTGCCAAAAAAAAATTTGCATTTGAAATTAATTTTGTTATTTTCATAACAGTTTCTGGATGATAAATATATGTAAGTGAAATGAAGGTGGCGTCCCATATGCTCCATTGCTCATATATTTCTTGTTGCACTTGTTTCGTCGTTTGACACTGGATGCATGCCATCTATTTATCGCCACGTGGTAGAAGATCTGGATGCATGATTTTCGATCGAAGGGCCGCTATGTTGCCTGGTGGGTCTTTGTGCATAAACCTGTTGGTGGATATGATCATGTTTCGGGCACCGGCGAAGTCGAGTTGCGAGTCTAGGGCCAAACACACCCTCTTCACCACCCATGGTGTTCATCGGATTAAAATTTGTACAGCCTTTGAGCATGCCACTGCCCCTTTTTCCAAAACTATATACAGCTTATGCTGTACTCAGGAAACCCAAGAATCTGCTGTAAAAATTCCAGGCTGCATGTCTGTCTCTCCATCGTAAAACACACAGCCATATCTATCACGTGTGATAGATGCGTCAAAGCTGTAGTTGTTCGAATGCAATACAAAGACCTAACAGCCAAGATTAGTACCCGTCTCTGCACGACAAAATAAGTGCAGCAAAATATGAGTGAGTAGTGGGAGCATATAGCGGCGGCTGGTGTGGTGTGGCGGTAGTGTGGCTGGTTTGAAATTTTTTTTTTTTTTTCAAGAACGTGGTCGTCCCTCGGCAGTGGCTTGGCAAACTCTCCGAGTGTATCTTTGCCAATTTCTAGTAAAAATTGGAAGCAGCCACAAATTGATAGCGGAGCTCATCCGTAAAATCTTTAACTACTTTTTATTTAGTGAGAGCATATCTCGGAAGCACTCAGTACCACATGAGAAGACGTTATTGGATACTGGCAACGCAAAGGGATGCTGACTACAGGGCCACGCAACGAGGAGTGTGTGTGAATACTACTATTTATCATCTCGAAATTATTATGGAGTAAATCAAATTTTTTCAAATTCAAATTTTTTTCAAATTCAAATTTTTTGCCAACGAAAAAAAATATTTCTCATCCATAACAGTTATCCAGCAAGGTAGAACATAAGCGTTGACAATTAACTCTTATAAAGCAACGTTTTGAATAAATTTAAGAATTCGATTAGCGTTTTTGATACAGAAATTTCAAATAACAGTTATTTTTTGTCTTTGATTAAAAGAGCCTTTCGTTCTAATATGACTCAAAGAACTTAAAAAAATCATCTCAAATCAGGTAATTTTGATATTTTGCATATATACTCAAGTGTATACGTTGCTGCATCTATAATGCCCAAATGTCCCTGAGGTTTCGTTACAGTTCCGTTACACAGGTAGCGTTACTCGTTTTGTTTCGACATAGCACATTTCGGTTACATTTCTGTTCTTGTGATCACTGTTGTGGGCCGTTTCTGGATTTTTATTTACCCGTGAATCCGTTTTTAGGAAATTGTTGCTAATTCTGATACAAGTGAGTATCGCTTCTCATAGTTTCGTAACCTCTTTTGGTATCGGATATTCCAATACAATTCCGTTCGTTACTTAGATGTAGAACGATAACAAACAGAAAAGCGTTACAAGTCCCTGAACAATACAAACTGAAAATAAGGTTGACTAACCAGAGAGCCAAAAGCCAATGAGCCTTCATTCCACAAAATTGTAGTAAAGTAAAAAAAAATTATAAAATTATATGGCAACTCTAAATACATACTACATAAATGTATGTCTGTAAGAGCTTTATTTTAAAACGTTCTTGGATTTTTTTGCTGCTCTTTGTCGTATCAACTTATAAATCATATTTTGTGTTTAACTGCATTTAGTGAATTACTGAAGCTGAACAATAAAGGCAAGCATTTACATTTTCCGTAAAATACGTGCAGAGCAAATGATATAAATTTCGAAGGATAAGGGGAGCATACGAAAGCATAACCAGAAATGAATGCCAAAATGAGATCAGTAACAACAGAATCAGCAGCAGCAAGTGAGATAATAACGAAATAGGATTCCGAGAAAACGAAATGGAATGAACATAAAAAAAACAAATATATGTATATTAAAAAAAAAAAAAGAAGTGAATGGAAAGTTATAAAAAGTTCAAAATGTACGCTTAATTTTAAAAGGAAGTAAGGAAGAGAACATTTACGAAACTACTTAGCAACCGAAAACAACAACAAAGCAGTACAGGTGGTGTAGTGGAGCTGCCAACCCAAAACTAAACCACCATACCAACTCAAATTTCAAAGCACCTTCCAGCGTCTATTTCATACACAAGTGCATACATATATACTTTGTATGCGTGAAAGTCTCTCTTTTGCTCACTTCTATTGCTCTCGCGCGCATTGTTCAAGTTTATCTCGCATACTTTCGAAGTGGAGATGATTCACGACTTTCTCTTTTTTTAATATAATTTAAGTTGAGTAAAATTTATATGCGCTTTGTACAAGCAATTTAATATCGCATCCAATTTGCGGTTTTTGCGCATCGTCTCACAATACTGAAAGCGCCTACTACCCTCCTTTGGTGCCCTTGATGGGGTTTTATTTTGTTGTAGTTGGTGACAGTGCCAACTTTTATAGTGGATAAAATGTGTTGGAGAGCAAATTTAGTTGGCATTGTTATGTGCCGGTGTTTAAGAGGAAGCATGAGTGCGGGCTTACTGGAGCAGCAGCTGCGCTTGACGTCTACTTTGCTTAATGAACTACGACGATGTGCGATGGCAGCGAAGCTGAACGTGCCCCATTTGTAAGTAGCGAAAAGCAGGCGCTTGGCGTAAGTGACAGTAACAACAACAATGCAAATATTCGTACACCGTCGCATAGCCCACTCCGGCTTCGGATGGTGTGGTTTTGCTTTCGTTTTAGCTATTTTCAATGCGACGCTTGCAGGGATTTATTGCACAGTTTTTTTTGGGTTTTTGAACTTTTTGTAACCATATTTTTTAATATACTACCAAATTGTTCGTATATAAATATAAGGGTGACGCAAAACGTTTTTGTCTACAAAATACTCTCGAAGTATGAAGACGGTCGTAGTGGCATAGAGAGTAGAGTGTATGACTATAATGAATATCTCACACCACTGGTAGTATACGATAGTCCCCACCTAATCAAAGAAGGAGCGCTCCGAAATAATGATCCAAAAACAGTCCGTAATTTGAGCTTTTTTTGGACTAATATTTAGTAAACATAAACACAAAAAAAAATTTTTTTTGTTTATATTCAAAAAGCATTATATTTTCAAAATTATATACATCAAGTTGTGTAATCCAGTAAAAAATTCAGAAAAGTAATATCTTCTGATTAGTAGGCCACAAATATAAAACCTAAAAACATATATAAATCTTCATAAAGGAGCCAATAACAGTTTACAATATGACTCCAAAAAGGATTCAAAAACCATGAAAATTCAGTAAAAATGTGCTTAAAAAGACTCAAAAAAGCTTCAGAAAATCTTAAATAAAAAGCTTCAATATGAGTGTAAAGAGACCCCGAAGTTAATTTGAAAAGAGTCATAAAACACTTCAAATTCAGCGGATTCGGAGTAATTTTGGACTTTTTTGATCGTATCGAATTTGTAAAAAAATGTGGCAATTAATAAAAGGAAAAAACTAGTAGATCAAACACACTGCTCTGTTGGTTGTCTCTTTCTAACTTGTGGCGGCAATCGAAGGAAAGTTTTCCGTTGAGTTTCCGTTGATCGATTATCACTCTTATTGCACCATTTACTAATTTCTACTGCGAAAAAAGAAAGCTGCAATGAAAAGACTCATTTTGTACTATACTAAAATTGAATGCGCTATAAAGAGCACAATCCAAAAAAAATTTCAAAACTCTGAAGAAAAAACCTGAAAATGTTTAAGAAAATTCAAACCTTCGACCTATATATTTGGGGAAAATCATTTTAAATAATTTCACTAAAGCCTAAATTGGTGAATATGACAAAAAACTACCTGAACGCAGACTTATTTTGTCTAGTGTAATAAGATTTAGTGCATTGTAAACTGAAACTTTAGGTACATATCAATATATGTAATCTTATTCATTATAAACAATAAATAAATATAAACAAATAAATAAATAATAAACATTCATTAATATTTTCATCGTTAGGATATCTAGAATTCCAAAGTAAGCCATAAAATCCAAGTTTAGCACAACATACCTATTTTAAGGTACAACTTTGCGTGATTTAATTGCTTATCATGTGTAAATTTAGAATCGATACTTTGGGTATCGAGTCTTTTTGTTTCGATATTATCAGATACCCGATACTTGTACAGCGATACTTCAAATGGGTACAATATCGATACCTTGCAAATGATATCGTGTCCCTAGCCCATCATAAATCATTGATAATCGTGATAGCATAAGACCATTGATATTATCGATAATGCTATCGAATGTTTGCGGACTCTAGCAAGTAGGACTATATTGAAGGAAAGAAAAGCTGAGCACAACTTCAAGAACATAAAATTACTGCGCCACTATTTTTGAGGACTATCTTGAGATGACCTCGGTTATAAATTTCTGCAGCGCTACCTACAACAACAACAAAAACAACTCGTAAGAGGAATTTTAACTGGGGAGCACTTTTGTTATATTATTTTCTTGAAAACTTAGAGGGGCCACATTTGCCTCTCTGCATAGTAGACAATTTGTAGGCTTTTAATTTTGGCGCTTCAATAGCATGACCAAAGAAGCTCTGTGGTATGTCCCTCTCACTTAATCTAGAATTGTTTATTACTTTTGGAACCACCCTATACGAAATATCCTATAAAAATATGCACTCCATAGGATTGTACTTACATACATACTTATGTATATATTGTCATTGACTCTTTCTCCTCTTATACCCATTCTATGAATTTCCTTTTATCCGATTTGTTCCTTTGCAATACTCGTGAAATCTGTTTCAAAGGCAGACATTTTTCTATAATTAACCACTAAATGGATGCAATGGAACGTGAGAGTTTGTGTATATGGATCGATGGCCGAGGGGCGATACTTGTTGTTGGTGCAGTAGAGTTGGAAACAGTTTGGAGCTTGTTGGCAGCATTATTAATTGGTAGCTTGTTATGCGTTTCGCTTTAATTAGTTTTCAAGCGCATATTCCTTGTTTACAACAACAATTGTCGCACTTTGTTTAATTGGTGTATTGATGAATGGATGTCAGTAGTGGAGAGTGCAGTGAGAGTATTTTCATTTCAATTTAGCAAGTCGTATGTTTTTTTTAAGCTTAAGGTATTCTAAAGACTCCCCCCTCCCCCACATTCATACAATAATAAGACTCTAGAAAAGTGGTGTCTGTACATGGAATAGTTCTTTGAAAAAATTACTTAAGGTGACGTAGAGAATGTTGTAGAGTTCATGTGAACCACTTTTAAAATATTTGTCTGTATGTTTGCCTGTTTGAACTCAAGCATCTCGAAAACTAAGAAATTAATTTCTATGAGACTTCCACTGCTGGTCATCCTGTAACTTAGGACGTTTGCAAAACTTTTTGTAATCAAAATCGTGAGGTATGTAGAGGAAAAATGTCCATTCAAGTAAATTTATATAAAGCGATATGCACTTAGTTTATCAACAAAATATCAAAGTGTGCCTCTGTAAAATGCTTGTTATTTTTTTTGTGTCAATTTCACCTAAATTGAAAATCAATTTCGACAATGGCGTACCAAAAAATTTACGAATTTAATTTTTTGAATTTATCCAACCATCCCCACATCTCTTACCCTCAACTTTTTTCAAAACCAACTATTTCAGCATTTAATTCAAAAACCACATTCTTATCTGAAAATGTATTGAGTTTTCCTTGAGATATGGCATTTTTATAACACATTATCACATTGTGCGCAAAATATTTTGAGTGCTAATTTCTTTGTTGGGGCAGTGTTTAGTTTGATTTGGGTATTCCTAAGAGAGAGAGAGTGATCTTCCACTCAGCCGTCTATATGTAAAAGCCAAATGTTTGCAGTATGAAATGAGATTTCAAAAAGTAAGGAAATTTGACAACATGTAAGTTAAAAGCAACCATAAACTAAAATCATTAGAAATGTGAGCATGAAATTTAAAAACCCAGTAATTTTTAATCTTTTTTTGGAAAAAAGTCGTTAATTACCCTGAGCTTGTTTTGATATGCGAATACACCTAACCCTCTTGCTTCGGTTATCAATACACTAAAAAGATTCCTTAATTCGCATACTTGCTCCAAATGTATCTGCACACAGTTTGGCACAAGCTTCTCGCAGAAAATTTAACACTTTTGCTACGACTTTTGCAAATTATACATATCTGTACTAGCAATATATCACATCGACATCTTTTAAATTATTCTTTAGGCACTCACATTTCGCATTGATTTGCGCATATTCCATGATATTCCACACCGACGAAATCATTTATATACCGTCGATTTCTTTCTTCCCATGTCGTCATTTTTTGAATCTACAGTATCACAAAAAAAAAAAAAGATTTGTGGACCTCTACGCGTTGGCGACGGCGAGTACCGAAGAAGATTTAATGATGAGCTGTATAAACTTTACGCAGACGCCGACATAGTTCAGCGAATTAAAACACAGCGGCTTCGCTGGCTAGGCCACGTAGTGCGAATGAGCGAAGATGCTCCAGCCCAGAAGGTATTCTTATCGGCACCCGCCGGTGGAAGCAGAGGAAGAGGGAGACCACCACTCCGATGGAAGGACCAAGTGGAGACCGATTTGCGATCCCGCGGTGTTTCCAATGGGCGCCAGTTGGCGCAACGAAGAAACGACTGGCGAGCTATGTTGGACGGTCAAAATCGCCCAAGCGGTTAGATGACCATTTAAAGAAAGAAGAAGACAGTATCACAAAAGAAAAACCCAACTATTAAATACAATGAAAAAATCGGGTTGGCCACCTTAGAGCTCTTTTATTTAAATATCTACTAAAAACTTATATAAAATATTCTTACTTATCACTAGTAGTATAGTATTTTGCTCTCAAAATATCACCTCCATCGCATTCTTTTTTATAAAAAATATTAGTCTTCCTATTTGGCCTTATCTTCATATTACCCTCTGTGGTCGTCTTTCTCTGAAATTTCAAGCGCGTATACAAAAGGTTTTCGTAATTAATTGCTTAAGAGTGCACAAATTAACTATTCTCGTATTCGCAGGAAGAATACCAATATATTTAATTTGGCGGATAATGATCTATATGTTTTTAGTTTAATTACCATACAAACCTAAGTCCCTCAGACGTACGGGCATGGCTGAATTGGCTTAAGCTCTCGTCAACTCATAATTTCGGAATAACTTTTTTCGTGTTCTTACAAGTTGAAATTAATAATAGTATGTGCGTAATACTTAATAAAAAAAAAAAAAAAATATCAAAAGTAATCAAAACAATTTTTATGTGTATATTTTTGTGCTTCTACAACAATATTGAAAAAAATCAAAGATAGATAATCAAAAAAAATCAAAAATATTCTAAACAACTTATTTTTGATTATTTTTGATAATTAATTTTTTTTTTGTTTTTAATTCTTTCTAATCGTAATCAATTAATAATTTTTTTTTCGAAAAACAATTAAAATAATTATTACCAATTAAAAAATCCGTCTACATAATTGATTACTAATCAAATTTAGCAGGTCTGGTTGACAGTGTGTACGGAATTATATGATGCGTATACGCACCGTATAACCACAAATTGTATGCTCAAATTGATATTCTCCTCATTATTTAAGAGCAAGCAAAAGAGTTCACTCCGAGACTAAATACCACATATTGCGTTTGTATTAATTAAAGGCATTACGGGAATGAACAAAATAAATTTAAGACGAACAATGTCTAACAGAAAACATTCTTTGATTCCTTCTGTTTCATTTCTTAAAAAAAAAAAAAAAAACAAAAAATTGGTCGTAAGAAAGTTTTTTCATTACTAAAAAAAAATAGTTGAGTTCGCTGAAGTTTTCCTGAGCCTCTAAAACTGGCTTTGAGTTAGAATCTGGAAGTTTCCCTGTAAAAGTATTATTTGTTTTTCCATGCTAAGGTATTCAGAATTTTTAAAACCCTGAACTACAAACATCTTGTTGTCGAAACAGCTCAAGCTATATCTTGAACTTAAAGCACAAATAAAAAGAAGCTAAGACATTTTGGACTACAAATATGTTTAGCCAGAATTACCTTTACGAGGTTTTCCTCCTCAAAATATACCACGACTACTCAGTTTAATTAAAAAGAAAAAAAATGTCTAGCTGAGTAATTGAAATATCGGGCCGTCGCAATTAAAAATGACTTTCCTTTACTCGATTGAGTGTATATATAAATATATTTTTTTTGGTAATCATCCATAGAAAAACATTCAAACATTGACAATTAAAATTCGCTGCTGCCACTCCATTAGCTCTTCCCGTACACCTCGCCACTTGCGGTGAAATTAATTAATCATGCAAATAGGCTTAAAATCTGCTCAACCATTTTAGTTCATTAAATCGCATTTTCTGCGGTCAACAACATAATTTATTACTAATTGAATTATTTTAATTTGTATTGTTTTTTCGCCCGCCCATACCTCCCAAACTTAAAAGTCCATCAGTCAGTGCTGGAATATTACACGCAACCAGTATTCACTTAATTCTTTATTATTTCAGTTTTTTTTTTTTTGAATTGCAAAGTGCGCTAATTATGCAAGTAAATGCGTAAAAATGTATGCAAATTAGTCATTTCGCATGAATCTACATAACAGCACAGTTATACGAGTGCGCATAAATGGATGGGCGGGTGTTTCGAGCGGTCAGTCATTTGGTATTTAACGTGCGCTTCACGCTGTTACGACTCGTTAATTTGTTTCCTAATTAAACTAATGAGCGACTAAAGTCAATGTGCAATTATGCGCTGTTGAATTCACTTGTCGCACTAAATCCGCGTTGATTGTATATTTAATATTGTATTAAATCATCAGCGTCATGAGCTGAGTGTAAATAGCCATACTCGTATTCGTTTATCCGTTCGTCCGCTTGTCTCTTTCAACGCAAACTAGTCCCTCAGTTTAAGAGTTATCTGACTAAAATTTTGCGAAATTTGTGATTAAAAATTTGAAGTTGGGCTGTTCCAGAATAATCAAGCTCTGAACATTAGTAGGCTTTCTGATTTTACTTGTTTTACTTTGGAAGTTTTGGGTGAAAAAAAATATAAACTCTGAAAAGGAATTGAATGCTGAATCTAAATTAAACATCGAAATCCACTCGGCCTTACAAAAAAAAGCCAGTTTTTTGCTTCAGCTTTTCGAGGTTAGGGCCGAACAGCTACCCAATTTTCAAATTATGAAGGCAGATGTGGATTCAGCACGTCAAAATTCATGCAAATGTATGTATCGCCAACAAAGCCACAACTTTTTATTTTTTTTTCTGTGGTATTTTACAGTAAAACTACACTTTGGGGTATTAATCAAGAATAAGATAGATAAGCAAGAATAAGATAGAATGCTGTATTGATTCCTATATTTTAGTACTATTATATTGAATACAACTGAATATCTTAGTATACATAAATTAAAAATATGCTGATTAAATTTTTTGTTAAATAATTTATTTACTTAATTTTTATTAACTTTATTATACTTAAATTGCAAAAAAATGTATTGAAATAAATATGAAATATATTCGAAAATAATATTTTATTTAATAAAAAAAAAGTTGCAGATCCCGCAATCTTCGGAGCAAAGGTCTAGTATATACAAGGTGGCGCAAAAGTAATCCTCCTATCAGAAAATGCTATAAATTTTGCGATTGGCCCCTAAAGTCAGTTCCGTTTTGACATTTGTGTAGTAAACACATGCGAAATACACGTTAATAAACAATGTTACGCTACACTGCTCCAGAACGCGGAATATTGCTGACTATTTATTTGACCAATAATCGGTCGGGGCCAAACGGTTACTGTGAATGGTGAGCGCTACAGAGCAATGATCAACGAGTTCTTTTTGCCGCAACTTGATGAATTGGGATTGGAAAACATGTGGTTCCAACAAGACGGTGCAACAGCACACACTGCACGTGCCACAACCGATATGCTGAACATCGGAAGCTTACTTTTGCGCCACCTTGTATTAATTAGGCACTAGCCTTTTTCCGCTGTAGTGGCCTGAATAGAAGTTTTATCAGTTTTCAGAAAACTTTTACTGCGCGTTGAATAAAATGGTAATTAAAAATTGTTTTCTAAACCTCAACTACAACTGTATAAAAACGGATCACTTTCGTTGATTCAAAAATTTTTTCCAAACGTTTTGCAATGATTATAGTAAACCTTTTCTAAACGAAAAGCTTGCTGAAGTAAGTCTATCGTAAGCTTACATATTTTGCTTATTCGGTTGAATGAAAAAACTGAATGGCGAAATTTAATTTTTACTATTTTAAAATTTAGAATTTTATAACATCAGAATTTACAAAATTTTAGTGATGGGTGAATATTATTGGTGTTTCAAAAAATTTTGAATAAAAAATAAAATTTCAATTTTTATTCAAGCTTTTGAAAATGAATAATAACACATCGAGATACAGCAAAAGTATACCCGTACGTGCATATAGACATAATGTGTATTTATAAAGATTTTTTCGGTTATTTCTGTATAAATTGGGATTCACTGAGTTGATTGGATGCAAGTTCGGGACCATTGCTGGACAAAATAGGGCTTTTGGCGGGATTCCTTCGATGTTTTCGGGATAGTTCTAGTAACCGTTTCGTGACTTTTTCACGGTAATTTTGGGACATATGCTGCATTGTGTTATGGGCTTTACCGGGTCATTTAGGTGTTATTTGTGGGACTATTTTGGAATCATTACGAGACTTTTTTGGAGTAATTTCTCCGAAAAAGTCCCACAAAGATCCCTAAAGTTATTCAAATATGGGCCCAAAGAGACTTAATATAATCCATCAATCAATTACGAAATGGTGCTGAAAAAATTGCAAAATTACCCCTAAAACTTTCCCGAAATCACCCTTAAAACCACCAAGTAGTCGCTAAGTAGCCTTATTTTGTGCAGCAATAATCCCGAAATTGAATCAAATAAACTCAGTGCATCTCAATTTATATAGAAATAACCAAACAAATTTTTACAAACACGCAATATGTCTATATGTATATACGCATGATCCAAATAACAAGATCTCGCATTAAAAATGTAAATATATGTTACGTCACTCTTTTGAAAACATGTCTGCTTGGTTTTAAATGTCCGAAATGTAAAAGTAAGGAAATAAAAAGAAAAACAAAAAAACAAATTTTGGCGTTTTGGTAAAGGTTCTAGCTATAAAACATCACCCACTTTTCCCTTATGTTCGCATCTCTCGGCAGACGAATTTGTCCTTTTCGTAACTATTTTTACAGCCACTCACAAAACACTTAATTTTTTTTAAGTTTTTTCAAATAAAACTTGAAAATCGCTACGAAGCGAATTCATGTTTACGAAATTTAAATTCAAATCTCAAAAAAACGTCAATGAAAGTGTGAAGAGAAAAGTGAGTTAAACTAACTGAAAACTTTAAAATCGTGACGTCATTTTTCAAAAGCTTTTTTCTCAAATAAAATGACAAATACACGGTTGCCGGAATGCGTTATCTTTAGTAATTGGATCATGGTACATACGGGTATAATTTTGCTGTATCTCGATGTGTTATTTTTCATTTTCAAAAGCTTGAATAAAAATTGAAATTTTAGTTTTTATTGAAAATTTTTTGAAACACCAATAATATTTCACTCATCATTCAAATTTTTTTGAATAACAAATAAAATTTTATGCGCGTTTCTTACCCTTATGGGCGAAAGAATTTTCCTGCGCGTTCATATTTAGGCTCTATCTTAGTATTAATAAAAATCATAATAATTTGGTGTGATATATGTACCTCCAAAAGGATTAAGGCCGAGCTTCTGTGCTACTTCCAATTTTTCCTACGAATTGGCGTCCGTACCGGCAGATGAATTTTTGCTGAAAAGTTTTTTCATGGCAGAAGTAAATTCGCAGGGTTGATGAACACTACCGAGGTGCGACCCCGTTTTGAAAAAACTGTTTCCAAATCTTGGACTTTCGGTGTGGTAGACCAGCAACACCACCTCCATGCAAACAAAGGCACCACCTGCACCTGCAGGAGTACGTGATCTTTTTGAGGAGACGAAAGTATCTTTGGATCCAGAGCCAATATACTCTATTAAACATGTCAATTGTATAACTAGCACTAGCTGGGTGGTTTGGTGAAATTTACCATACCTTTTGTGTGTGTAGTGAAGACTATTTAGTACGACACCGGCGGGCCAAACTATTGGTATAATGTAAGTACCTCTATATGCGCCTGGGAGGTCGTCAAGCTGTTGAAAATTAGGGTGTCTCCTAAGGTGATATCCCATCAGCAACTCTGGCGCCATAAGCGTCCACTCACAACAGTTCTAAGAGAGTTGATTTCATAGTTGTAAACATTTCAGAAAAAAAATAATTTACCAAAATTCTTATTAAATATTCGGCAAGTATTCGGAAGATGCAAGGTTTCGAGCTAAGAGCAAACTCATGCAATGATCACCTCTCTTATTGGGAGGGAAATGACTAATCCGATATCCCTATCCCTGGCGATGGAATAACGTACGTTTGGACGCAATATCCCATCTAAAAACAATAGAGGGGCAGTCATCCGCTGACTACCCGACAAGAGGTTCAAACAGCGATTCATAGTTGTTGAAAAGCATGCCTGCACTCTGTACATTGCAACCAAAAAACTGACAAACAGAGCGCTGCATGAACAGCATGAACAGCGCACATATATTTAAATATACTTCTATATACATTTGTCCATATCTATGTAAGTATATGTAAATTTACGCTACCATTTTGATAGTACCCTCGAGAATTTGATGCTGGCCATTAACACGAAACTCAATTTTAAAAGCAATAACGATAGCAATTTTGCAGTAAATATTCTGTAAATTAACACTTTTAATTAGAAAATCCAAAAGCCACTTACACACTCAAAACGTTTTCGTGTGCAAATATCTTTTAAATTTTAAATCAAAGTCCATTTGCGTTGGGTTGATTGTGGTTGTCGGCTCATGGAATGGATATGTAGCTATGAAATGGCGCGTTGTAGTTTCATTCATTACTGTGGGTTTAGACATTTAAAATGCGAGTCTAATTCTACCTACAATTTGGGGCTAATTAAAAATTCTAAAGCGTTTGATTGCGCAGCGACGTTTGCAGAGGCGTTGACGGTGATGGCGGTGGAAATTACTGTCAGCAATCAGCAAACACCAACCATTGACACGTTCGCGCTGTGACACAACTTTGCCGGCCACTTTACACATAATTAGAAATTTGCACTTTCACCCGCAGACTCCATGTTTTTCAAATTGCGCTTCATTTGCGCGAATAGGCGAATGTGAAAACAAAAACGTGCTAATTGCAATTAATAATGCAGGACATTGAGTGGTGCTCGATGCCAGGAGCCTACACAAATACATACGAACAAACATACAATAAATTAGTAGGTATTAAGTGTTGAAGCAGCGTACGAAGGGTGAATACTAATTTCGCAAACAAAGTTGGAATTCATGGCTATAAAAGGTGAATGCTTCGTTGTGTATTTAACAACTACTTTTTAGTAAACTTTTCTTTTTTTTTTTTTGCTAAAAAAAGTTTTTCACAACCCGAGGGTATATATTTTTTGCCTTGATAGCAACGCCTCAATTACTTCAGCTCCATTTTACCAGCATTGGATTACGATGGTAGCACGCCGCCTGCCCGTAGCAGCCTTGTAGCCAAGTCGTTGCTGTTAGCAAAAGCAGAATAATCCGACGCCGGAAATAAACAGCTAGCTAAAGTGTTAATTGCCATAAATGGTTGTCATTGTAACCGTAAACGACAGTAGATATTTGCATCATTGCGCTACTTACCGCTCCACAACACACCGCTCAGTCGACCAAACACACTGACATACATTCGATATGTCCAGCTAAGCTAATGGAAATTGCTGTCACGTATACATGCCTACATAGCTAGGATGATTAAGCATGCGTGCAACAGAGAGAGCTATATAAAAAGTGACAGAAAGCACGAGCTGCTGTGTACAGAAGAGAGCGCGCGACACGATTAACTGCCCAACTCCCCAACTTTGCCTGCACAAAAAAAAAACTACTCAACGTCAGTACTCAACATAATACACTGAAATCGCACTCATAAAAGTGCCTCCACAAACAACTCCATATAACACTTCGACATACACAACACCCTTAACCATTCTAGAGCAGACAACCACCAATCAACCCTGCGCAAGCATCGCGAACACGGAACTCTAACTCTTAACTCATACTCAAACACTTTTTGACTCATACTCACACCATTCATCTTATTTGTCGTTCGCTCAAATTGCCACTTCCCCGCTTTCTCAACACACACATGCCACAGCGTCTGCGTATTCTAATAGAGAGCTGCCCTTACTCACTCGCTCAATCACTCAAATGGGCACGCCCTCGTTGTGCAGCCAATCGTGACGCTCCACTTTCCTTTTTTACTGTTGCTCACTCAAATCACTCAATTATGCTCGCAGTCACTGTCGTAAACACTCTTATTCTTTGTTGCTGTTCAGCGTAATTTCCAATATGGCCGCGTCGTCATCATCGAGGACTCTCGCAATAAATATCCCATTTATTTCTCTGGTGATTTTCTAGCGGCGTAGATTGAGCGCATCGTTTTTGGTCGCATTTTTGTTTTGTTTCATAAAATTCGTTTGCAACAACACAAATGGCACGTCCATAGCGTATATATATATGTATTATTATTATATTATTTTTTTCATTTCTGCAGATGTGAAGCATTTGATGTTACTTATGTGTGCTTGTGCAAGGCGTATCGGCAGAGAGGAACAATGATATGAGTTTTAATCCCACTGAAGACATAACGAGAACCAAAGTATATACTTCAATAGGCTGGAAGATTTAAAGAGCTTTGATCTCTAACAAATTTTGCTTGAATTTAACTTCCCATTCCGATGTCGGTTACAACTGTTTCGAATCGTACTCGTTCACGTGAGAGAACCTGTGCAAAATACCCTTTGCTTGACAGTTGTTGACAAGTATGAGCAAATCAGTAGTAACAAATTTGTTCACCCCAGGAAAATATATCGTCACAAAGCATTACCAAACTAGCATCAAAATAATAGTAACCCTTAGCGTGTAACGATTGCGTAACTACCACAGAATTTATGACTCTGTTCAATAATTAACTTTTTTTGAGAAATTCGCAGTAGCTGCGAGATAGTTTCGGCCTCTAATGGTTACTTCGAAATTACTCAGTTGTAAGTTGATTAACGAGTTATTGAGAATGTCGTGGTTACTAGTAAGATAACCTTAAGATTTTCAAAGCAATTGCGTTGACAAAGCTGTTTCAAATATAAACAAGTGCCAGATGGAACCATGAGGTGGCAGGGGACACTTTAAACATGAATTATGTGGTAGTCATAACTTTTGCCATGACTTTAAAGTTACGCTGTAGTACCTTGGTACTTTGCAATACTTATAACTTTAAAGTTAAATTTTTCTCTCTCTCTCTATGGCGCGATATACAATAGGTATATCATCATAAACCTCCTAAGAGATTTTTGCGCCAAGCTTCTCTTCCAATTTGTGGTGTGCCGATTTGAATTTTCCCTACAAATTGGTGGGACCTACAGTTTTTTGCCGACTCCGAACGGCATCTACAAAGGAGACGAATTTTTTGCTGAGAAGCCTGTCATGGCAGAAATACACTCGGAGAGTTTGCCAAACCACTGCCGAGGGGCGACCCCGTTTTGAAAAACTTTTTTCAAATCACTTTTGATGTTACCTGTACCAGGGCTCGAACCATGGACCTTCGGTGTGGTAGGCCGGCAACACTACCTTCACACCACGGCGGCCGCTAGGGCCGATATTATTGTCAAGTATTAATTACTTTGAAGTGGCGCTTTTTGATAAATACGACTTTAAAGTTATTTATTGTAATAGACCCCATTTTTTAGATAAATCTTATGCTTAATTAAATAATTTAGACCAAATTAAAGCACTCAAGAAGTAAAAGAGAGGTTTGTGCATAAAGTTACCACGCTGTTACAGCTTTACTATGTGACCATAACTTCAATTGAACGTTGTCGGATATTTTTTATGAACGTCACTAGAACGTTCCGGTTATCAAAGAACTATTTCCCAATTTGGTTGCAAGCACGTAATAAATATGTTCCTTTTACTTGCCCATGACTGGTGGCTCAACACTCTAAAGTCACACCAATGGTTGCAGCGCCGTTTCACCGACTATTTGTGCTAACTTTTGTTATGATTTTAGTCGACTTCCCACTTGCTTATTTATTTCACAGAGAAAAACCGTGGTGAAATTGGCCAGCAAATCAACTCGTTAAAAAAACTTTAGACTTAATCGGAAAATCACTCGATTCGTTACCTATAATACCAGTCTTAAGAATTGATTAAATAAATTAGTTTCTTCGACATTATTCACTCTTAAACTTTTGTACCCTCCTGCGATGGTAGTTCCGGTAAGTTTTGAAATAAATGTGACACCGACACATTTCTGACTTAGTTGATTTCCGTAGCCACATATTTTAACAGAACTATTTCGGGCATTGCAATTATTTTCCATCACATACCCAAAGATTCAGCATGCGGCAGAGAAACGTTGGAGGATCTATAGAAAATAAAATGAAACCACTGATGATTACCCTTTGCACTCTATTGAATGGTTTCGAGCTATGGGCAGACATACTTAAGGCAAAGAGCTGCTGTAGCCTTACAACACCCGTACAATAAACCACAGCTCTGAGAGTAGCCTCGGCTTATCGAAGCAGGACCAGCCGTGCAACCGATAATCCGAATGATTCCCATCCCCATCTATTGGCGCTGCAAAGAATAAGGTTTTAAGAAGCAAAAAATCACACAGATTAAGAACTCAAGAGATAGTTCGACAAGAAATCAATAAGGACATGTTAAGACTTTATCAAGAGCGCAGGGAAAATGAATGTCGGGGCAGATGGGTGACAATGCTGATTACAAACGCTAAGATATGAATCAGTAGAAACTTTGGCGTGTGCTCGAACGCTGTGTCGGTCCAGTCACAACCGATAACGTCACAGAAAAAATGTTGTGCGGACCAGAAGTTTGGAAAGAAATCAGGAACTTCGTAGAAACCTAACGCAGGGAAAAAAGCGAGCTCTGGGCGCACGTACAATGTACGGCTGTTAAAAATGAAAAATATGGAACGCCACCCAGAAGCAATATGAAAGTGGTCCCGTGGTGGGGGACGGTTAAAAGTGCTCAAACCCCCCATAATGCTACAGAATTTACGTTATGAATAAGTTGATGGAGCGAAGTGGAAACCGGCTGCTTTTTGCTTACGTGCGGAGTTTCGAGATGTGTCCTGCAGGGAGGATTATATGGAACTAGCATAAGCTTCGAATTTCTCAGCGAAATATGTATATCGAAATGTAAGTGCATTGGAAATACTAATTTTTAACCGCGGCAAACGAAAATGTCTGGCCTAAAACTTTTTACACTCCGCAAGTCCTAGCAGCTCCAGAACTTCGTTTTATCATACTCAGTGCTGCAGTTATCCGACTACAAGAAAAGCTCAATTATTTATCCTCTATTACTAAGAAGCTGCTTCTCTGTCGTTTAACTGCAGTACTGGCAGTACATTATTTTATGTACAAAAAGTATGAAGTAGTATGTAGCTTGTGCCGTCGCGTTTCGTGCGCAGAACCAGCAGTGTCTCCAACACAACTATAAACTTTCTCTTCTCCTCGTTGGCTCATGTTTTTAAGTGTCCTCTGGGGCGTTTTGCTTCATTATGAAAAATGCAAAAAAAACTTTTATGATTCCTTCTGCTTTGCCATTTTCCATTTTGTTGTGTTATTCCCTTGACCCTTCTTACACTTTTCTTTCCCAGTTTCTTTATCATTCTACTGCCGCTATTTTCGTCTGTTGTTGTCATTTTGTGGTTATGTGGGTAGACATTTTCATAACTGCAAATTGCTTTGGATATTAAGTGCTCGGCAGACTATGGAAGGACTATCTACAAATACAGTGAGGGGCAAAAAGATGTGTATAGTATTTTTTTTAAAGAATATGAGCATGGACCGAGCACACTGTACAGAAATCAGATTTTTTCGCGCTGATTTTGCAAATAGTTTTTTTTTGACGATCTTGTTTACTAACCCCCATATTCATAAAAAAAATTGGTTTATACAGCTTTTTAAAATGACATTTCCATACAAATTTTGAGTTATAGAAGCTTTATAAACCTTTTATGGAGGTAAGCCTTTTATTTAGATTTATTGCACTGTTTTTATGAAATTATGTGTATATAAAAAAAAATATTCTAGTTCAGTCCAAAGGTGCGCATTGCAAATTACATGATAAATTATAGATATCTCAAATTTAATATTAAGGTTTCAAACTTGTATAGTATTTTGTATTATATAAAAATAGTAACAATAGCAAATTATTGTTGTTCTCATTGTTGTTTTTATTGTTGTTCTTTAAATAAATAGATCACCCCTGATGAAGCTAGGAAGTGTAGCGAAACGTTGGGTTGGAAAAGTGGAATATAATCTTTTATTTGCACTTCAAAACTAATGGTTAAAAGAGCCTAAATCCAAAATTTTAAGTTATTACACAATTGACCGGAAAACATCCAAATAACAATAGATATTGTCTAAGCTTTATGGAGGGCGAGTAGTTTTTTTGAGTTATTTTTTATTTTATCTTATTATTTATATTATATTATTGGTTTAGAGAGGAAAAGGGGGGGTGCGGAGCACATGTTTAGTATAGGGAGCCTTTTCTAATTTTATTTAATTATTATTTTATTTATTTAAATTATTTGTTCTATCTAGAACGGGGTGCGGTGCACCTGTTACACCTTGTATGTATAAACTATATCTTTGGGAGATTTCATAAGCTGCTTGCGAATTACAAGAGAGTGCAGCGCAAATAAAATAGACGAAATAAATAGTTATAGCTTTTGTCGCTTAAACAGATATAATTAAACAAACATTTTTTTAGTCCAGTCAAGAGAACACGTTACATACAAAAAATTTTGCTCTGAACTTTGATTGAAAAGTTTGTTATGTAGACCTTATTTTGCTTAATTTTCCTGAATTGAACAAGAAGGTTTAACCATATTTTTATGTGTGGTATAAGTCATTGTCCATAATTTTATATAATTCTAACGAAAAAAGATTACGAGTATTTCATGGAGAAACTAATTATTGAGTTCTGCCCCTCACTGTACTTATACCAGTACATACAAGCATACCCTTAGTACATAAAAGCGCGAGTCAAGTGTGCTGTCGCTTACGACTTTTTAGTTTGTTTTTATGCAAAAGTCATTTGACCATTCGCATTGTAAATTGTTCGGATTATTTGAACCTCATTAGAACACGAATAGGCTTATGGTAGCAGAAAATTTTGGTAATTGGAGTTTAAATTGATATTGAAGGTCTTTGTTGCGTTACTATATTGTGAGCCCTTCTGTGCTGGTGGAATTAAGAATGCTCGAACTACACCAACTTTATCATCATTTGTTGTCAAGTCATAATCTATCTGTTCTTTTTATAACAGTCTGGTCCTCATATTGGTCGTGAATAAAACTGGCAGCCCTAGTGCAAGCTTATTTGCTCCGACAAACTCCTGGAGTATATATAAACAGTTATTAGAGGAGAACAGGAAGTGAGAAGGCAGTAACACGGTCAAAGCCGCTGCAAAAATAATCAATAATTTTCTAAGCATTCAGATTGTCAGTGCTGGGGCTCTTGAACGCAACATGCACCAAGTAAAAAAATTAAATGCAGGAAAAAAAGGCAGTAAACATTAGAAACTAATTTACTAAGATAAAAGGGGATACTCACAAAGTATTTGAAATCCACTCGTAGACGTAAATACATCAGGGAACTCAGTAATTAGTGAGATGAATTTCTGGTTCAAAACTAGATCTAATGTGCTATATAAGAACGTGACTAGATATTCAATACTACAAAAACGCTAGTTGCATAACCATCTTACGTTATTTTAATTTTGATTTGAAAACAAAAACTCTTAAAATATCTTTAACGAAAAACATTTAACCTCATATTCATAAAAAATAAAATATTTTAATTGAAAATTTTGCATAGAAATTTGTTTTTAACGAATTTGGGGAGTAAATGTTTTAATTTGAGTTCTTATTTTATATAAAATATCTTTAATGGTATACCATTAAATTGGTAACTAAATAAATAATGGCATTTAAACGCAAAAATGGTTTATTTTTCCGGGAAGCCGATTATTGGGTTATCTTAATTTTCCATTCTACGTGCTTTTTTCCAAATGATCAAAAAACAGTTAAGAGCACTCAATATTGTTTAGTACTACATGTTTTGTGCAATAATATGGCCTATTAATAAAAAAAAAATAAAAAAGATTTAGTACTCTAAATTTGTTTTTTACTCACTTAAGACTACACTGCTAAAAAAATTTGTTTACGTTTTAAACCATTCGTCAGTTTAAGCAAATTTTTAAACTTTTTTGTAGTATATTCCAAACCTTTCAATTACCTACACCAATTTTTAATTTATTGTGATTTAGATTTAAAACTAAACTGAAAAAACTATCAAAGTTTTTTTATATTTATTTTCATTTACTTCTGAAGGTATTTTCAAGTCAATGAATTTTTCTCATCACAGTTTGGTATGCGCCATAGCTTAGTGCGTAGAGCAATAGACTCTGATGCGGGGAGAGCTGGTTCGAATCCTGCCAACTGATACAAATGCATTTTACATTTTTTAATTGTTAAAACGTTTCTGGCTTAAAATTGAAACTCTTTTCCTTAAGTGCATTTTATCGAAAACTGGCACAATTTAATTTCTAAACCAAATTTGGTTTGTGCATATATGGAGCCCAGAAAAGTTTAAAATTTAGGTTCAAATTTTTAGCCGTGCCGAAATAAGCTCAAGGCCAAGAATAAGAATTGTTATAGAAATGGTTATTGTTTTTTAATAATTATTTCTTAATTAATAGTTAAATGCTTTTATTAGCATAAAGAAGGAAATTTTAGAAACAATCTTTGAGATCCATTTCGGAAGCGGGTAGACTTCTTCGTCAGAGACATTTTGGAACGTTAACAGTTAACGATTAGGTTTTCCGAACGTTGATTTTCTGTCGCCTAAACTCCTATTTCTATTCATTCTCATTATCCTATTACACTGAAATAGTTTGGCGTCTATTTGCTAAATGTGGAATCTGTATAATGTGTCCATTTTTGACACTCCGACTGAGCTCTTCGGTTTTGTTTATTTTGTATAACCACAGCTCAAGTCAATATATTTTTGTGTTACATATTTTTTTTTTATAGATTGCTTGTTTTTAAAAACATTTTAAATAATTATTGTCAGTTAAAAGAAGCATCTAAGAATCGATTACTAATACTAGAACTAATGAAAATATGAAAAAAATTAAAATAAGAAAAAATTTAAAAAATGTTTTGTTCTTTCCGGACTAGTAGAAAAAAAGTCGAGAGTCCCTCAGAACCCATAGTGGTTCAGAACTATCCCAATATGGGGTTAAATCGTGCTAGAATCAATATTTAGAATTATGAATGGGTTCGCAATAGGGCCAAACAATGAACTAGACCGAAATTGTAAATGTAAAGCAAATGGAGCGTAAACTAGTTATACATCCGAATGGTTCAGAAGCATAACAGTTCAGTACTAGAGATTTTCTCTACAGGGTATATGTCTTAAGTTTATTTGTATTTACCTGTTGTGTTCAGTCGCTCGATGCTTTTAATTGGCAACAGATCAAAGAACATGGCATAATTCTCTTAATTTAATAGTTTGGAAATCTTAATTAATTTATTTTTAAGCTGTTTGTAAAGCAAACGCCAATTAGTTAAGCGGAACGATAGGCGCATATACTTGCGTAAATATATAATTCTCTACACAAACACATGCTTGCGCTTGCCATATATGCACACATCCCAGCTAACCAAAGCCGGAGCGCTCGGAAATAGTGGTTTAAAAGAAGTTCGTAATTTGAGCTTTTCGAGTTTTATTTAGTTTTTTTAACCTTTTTCCATCAAAATGCCCTTTCTAAAAAGAGAAAAAAATACCATAACGGAGTCAATAAAAGCCTCAAATATCCCTCAAAAAAGCATCCAAAAACCATCAAAACTGGATTTGTGGTCATTTTTTTATGACTCCTTTTAGCGTGGCTGAGTGGAACGATTTTTGGTTTTGTTGTTGTTGTTTTCAGCGACAATACGCTCCCCGAAGGTTTTGGGTAGTATTGTCGGGAGTGACAGTCCTTTGTTGGATAAGAACACGGTACGCTCCGGTACTCCCTTGCGGTACTGCCCGACTTTCGTGGTAGCGATTTGGTCTTTTTGGGCTGTGAAAAGAGTTCATATCTGAGGGAAATGCTCTGAGAAATTTGTATTTTACAGCTCATAATGGAGTATATTTTCCTCCATTTGCTTAGCTGGGATATCTCAAATGAAATACCTGAGCAAGTAGCAATACTAATTGGAAATCCCGAACAACAAATACATGAAAGTAAGAAGGAAAGCGAGACACACACTCTCAGCGGTAGTGACTTTGAAATTCAGCGCTGAAGTGAGTAAACAGCCACCCACGATGTAGCCTACATCGTGAAGCTCTGGAATGGAGGATACAAAGCGTCAACACACAGGCACTCACAGCTATTTGCAGAGTAAATGTCGACTCATTAATCTTTTCGGATCATCATTGGAGGCCTTATAAATTCAAGCACCAACAAATTGCGAAATACGTAATAACAAATGAGAATAAAATCTACAGCAAAATTTCGATTTGCGTTTGTACAATGAAATTTCATCCGCAACAACAACACGCAATGATTTCTTTGGCAACAAAATTCTTGTTCTTACACAACTTACTTTAGTTTTTCGTTTTGGATTGCGCGCTTAATTTAATTTCAAATTTATATAGCTATGAGTCGGCAGCTGGTGTGGGATACACATGCTTATGATTCTTCTTCTTCTTATTTTAAAATTTTTATTTTGTTTTCAGTTTATTTATTTTCGGTGGCATATTTAAACGATTAATTCAGCAATCAAAGTCAGTGCAAAATTGCAAAATGTGTTAAATATGTTTTAATAGCATTTGTTATTAAGAGAAAATAATGCAAATCGTTATGAGACGAATTTTATGTCCACAAATATTCACATTAGACCGGACTTAAAAATGTTTCTTTTTTTTTATTTGACAATATTTGGTACTGATTTTCAGAATGACGAAAAAATACTGATAAAGTTTCGGACCTTAATAACTATTAGTTATTAGAAGTATATTATTGCTAGTTTATATTTGTTGGAAAACTGCCACACCACTGAAGTAAAAAAATTTTGCTGCATATAGCTTTCTAGAAAATTGAATTCCACACACAAAAGCTCAAAATTAACATTTTCGCAGATGGGCCGTACCAGAGTACACAAGCTTTAAATATATTGGTATTTTTTGATTTAAAATTTTTACTCTGGAAATTTATCAAGAAAGCAAAAATCGATGTTAAAAGAAGGGTAAAGACAAATTCTTAAAGGGAATTGGCCTAGTCTAATGTGTATCATTCTAGCCTTTTGTGAGATATTTGTCTTTATATATCCAAAATGTACTTATATATTTATTTATGTTTATGTACTTGTATTCAAAAAATCTCAGCCAATTTATCTTCACTCAAGCGTGGAAATTTTGTCATTTTTAATTTGCAGTGGGACTATAATAAATGTTTTTGAAATATTTTTCTTATGATGATATTTGTTTTTATTACTGCTGCAAGTTATTCAAAACATTTTCGTAAGAGTCTTATGTTTTATACAAATATATGGTTTAAATAAACTTTTTATGATCGCATTGCTCCAAAGAAAAATGATTTAAACTAATTAGTCATAGAACTCTAAAATAATATTTAATACACAGTGCTATAGCACAAGGCCGTAGGTATATGAATAATGGTACGAACCAGACCTGTGAAATTTCATTAGTAATTAGTAATTAGACGGATTTTTTAATTAGCAATCATTATTTTAATTGTTTTTCAGGAAAAGGGAATTGATTAATTGATTACGATTTGAAAAAATCTAAAAAAAAATTTTAAATAATCAAAAAAAGATGTTTTGATTACTTATGATTATTTTCAATTTTTCGTATTATTTTTGATTTTTTTTAATATTGTTGAGCTGTATATTTATATAATCCTAAAATACTGAAAATAATCAAAAACAAGATGAAAAGTAATCAAAAAAAGATGTTTGATTTGATTGAAAAATCAAAAACAAGATGAAAAATAATCAAAAAAAGATGTTTTGATTACTTTTGATTTTTTCAGTATTGTAGGATTACTTAAATATACAGCTCAACAATATTAAAAAAATCAAAAACAATCACACGAAAAATTTAAAATAATCATAAGTAAGCACATCAATATACACATCAACAATACTGACGAAAATCAAATAAAAACAACAAAAAAATCAATAATAATCAAAAGTAATCGAAACAACATTCCTTTTATTATTTTCGATTTCTATGATTTTTTTTTACTCATCTTAAAAACACCTTATTTTTTTGATTATTTTTTTAATTAATTGGAACATAATCACTAAAAATATTAATTAGTTCTAATCAATCATTAAATAGATTCTTAAGAAAATAATTTATCAAACCGGTAATCATTACCATTAGTAATCATTATTTAAGAGGTCTGTATATCTACATGTATTAAAATTTAGTTTTATATAGAGACCAAAGAAAAATGAAAATATGTCAGTTTTTAGGATTTATAACTGCTAGTTAAAATGAAATGAATTTTCACAGATACTTTTCTAGATATCTAACTTAAAATTTTGGACGACTTGTACAGGAGGGAGATATTTGGCAACAGCTGTAGCAGTGCTGGCATTAAAAGCATGTTCAAAATCTTTTTGCGGATGGAGTGTAATTTTAAGGGGAATTCAATATACCTGTGTGGTAAAGGTCGGACAAGGTTTAAAGAAGACTGATATGGACGCACAGTCATTTTCTGAGAAACGTGAAGTTTCAACTCGAAGATATTCTGGCTGCCATACAATCACAGTCCGCGGACTAAAAACAAAATGAGAAGGTGGTAAGTACTATTTCCTCTGGACATACATATATCCCTCGCCTTAAATATAAGGCTACCAGGTGTACCGGGTTCATATCCGGGAAGGACTGTCACTTTCTTCAACTCTTCCCTAAACCTTCGGGGAGTATTTTTGTTGCTAATAACAACAACAACAAGAAACATCATAGATCGAACCGCGCCATAAGAAAGTATCCAAATTAATCAGGACGGCGATTGTGGTACTTGATTTATCAAAAACCAGCCTTTCGGCACGCATCGGTTGTATTCCGAGACAGCATCTAAACCTAGAAGAATTATAAGTGGTGTGTGTGATTTTCTATCCTAATTTTGTTTAATTTCTAGCCTAGATATATAGGCTTAAGCCTGAAGCAGTCCCTTGAGTCTCTTACTGCAATATTATGGTTTCGGGCAAAGGCCTCTTCATTGACGAGCTCTGTTCGTTCCATCGATAGTTATCTCCTCGAACTGACCATATTTTTTACCTGGCGAAATCTGCTCCTTTCTCGGACATAATTGACGCCGACTGTCTTTACGATGTGAAATGCGCAGACAAGACAAGAGCCAAACGCCCAAAACGTTAATGGTGTTATTCTAACTACTGTCAACCCCCTAAAATCTTGGGTGTGATATCTGACAACAGCCTTTGCATCGGCAAACATGCCCAATGTTGGTGACACCTACTGGAGGAAGCTGCAAATCAACGATCAAAAATGCTCAATGTTAGTAAGCACATGGAATTACTGCATAGACAGTTTTTACTGAACCTCCATAGACCTAGTCATCCAGACCGACATCTATTGCAAGGAGTTCCGCCACCTACATTTCCTTGCCGTTTGATCTGCTTAACTATAGGCGGGTTCTAAATGCCCTTTACACAGAGTTGGTGAATACTTCCCCCAGACCTCTCCCTCTGAACCCTTTAATTGACAATCGGCCAACTGCCACAACTTCGATTTAGTTACTGTAACAGGTTAAACTCTTATTTGTCCACATTCAACTCCACCATACCCAATACTTGGCCTGCATGTGGTATGTCCCCTCATAATAATTTCTTAACTGCTCAATTGAACTTACCCTACTAACACCAATATCACTCTGGTCCACACCTGTTGTTTCCTTGGACTTTTAGAAGAGCTTGAGAACGATTCTCAGTTTAGGCAGGGCGAAGCACTGTAAGCAACAACAACAGACACCATGCTCTTCTTTTGGCTTCGTACAAGCATTGGCTTGGGTCTGATTTCTACAAGAAATTCAATGTAATATGGGGACTGTAATTCAATGTGAGGCGCGCAAACAAGTTTGGCCAACCAGTTTCCAATATATTCTTAATCAGCTCTCCGTATGTCCACCGATTGGTTTACTAAAGGAGCACTCCCGAATAGAAATACGTTATATGCACAAGGGTGAAATTTTTCTTTGCAGATACCCTGCTCTAGAGAAGAAAGTTATGAAAAGCCTGAATAAGTTATTCATCTGCGGAAATCAAGGTTATTCTGTTATGAGTTAAATGTTGTTGTTGTTGTGGTAATGACAAAAACACTTCCCGAAGGTTTTGCGGAGTGTTATCGAATTAACAGTACTTGGCCGGATTTGAACCCGGTACGCTCCGGTACTCCCTTGCGGTACTGCCTGACTGTCGAGGTAGCTATTTATGACCAGTGAAACCTTCTAGGTCATGTCACCCCTCCTTCCCTAAGAAAGGATAAGATGGGTAGTGAGAGGTGAGAGGCATCATATCCATAGATCAACAATCGAGTTGCACGTCATTACCTTTGTGCACACCTCGGGCATATTCTAAACCCCTAACCCGCAGGGTCATATTAAGTTAACTAATGGCTGCTACTTATACTTAAAACCATCTTCACATCTAACAACAAGCTACTCACCACTAAGTATCCGCTTCATTTGTTCACATGATATAATGCTCCTCGCAATGTCATCCACCTGCGTATGAAGCTGTTCCAAGAAAAGTTAATTTTATTTATGGCGCACTTTATTCTCGGGTTTGATATGATTTGACTAAGATTCACAGCCTCAAAAGCAATTCCTTGATCCGCAAACAGCTGGCCAGCATTTTCAACTAAATTTATACTACCAGCTATAAGAAAATACGACAAACATCAATATTTAGTACATTTTCGACAACTGATTAACGCTCATAAAAAGCTAAATCAGAAATAAGAAATAAAATGTCGCAAGCAAAACCACAAACAACGATCAACTTGCGGGCGACCGAAAACGCAGGAAGTCCCCTTAAAACAATAAACATTCAAACAAATAAATTTGTGCACTCAGTTCTTTATGAACCATGAAATTAATTTATGATTACATGAATTTGAATTTTTAAAATACCATTTACATTTACAAAAACAAACAAAAGTTGTGGAGACGGTTCGTGCAATCAATTGTGGTGGAAACTGGCGAAGGAGTGTTGATGTGGTCGGTAGTTGTTGGTTGTGGTGCTTTGCCTTTCTGCTTTGTTAAATATATTTTTTAGTATTTTTGTATGTTTATTATTCTTTTGTCACATTGTCACCTTCAATATTTTCTTGAGTTTGTGCACGCCCCTCACAACATAAAACGGTTTGCGCCAACAACTCTTTTTCTTCGTCATGCAGATGGTTGTTGTTGTGCGTTCACTTTATAGTTGCACTCAGGTGTTGATGGTGTTTATGATGTTGTTAAATTCTCATAAAGTACTGTTTTCAAAGCTGATCAGAGCAAAGAAGAGCATTTAAATAATTGCTGGATTCTATAAAAGAAGGAAAACGTTTTGTTCACAAAGTTTCACCGCCCTATTGCGAATGTTCTTGACAACATTTTTCCTTTTGCAGGTGTTCTTTACATCGTTTTTGAACAATTTATCTAATGGGTTAAACAAATTGGGGGGTGTTTTGCTTAAGAATGTACATACCATTCCCTAAAATTAAATTTTTTTGAAGTCGTGAATGCTGATGCAAAAAATCCTGAAGCAGACCTGTTATAGAATGATTACTAATCGTAATGATTACCGGTTTGATTAATTATTTTCTTGATAATCCATTTAATGATTAAATTAAAAAGCTATATTAATAATTTTTGATTTTTGCAGTGTTCTTGTTATGCATATGTAATTGCAATTGTACAAAAGTAATGTTATGATTCTCCTATACATTTGTACTATGTGTACATGTATATTTATGTGCTCCTACAATACTGAAAATAATCAAAAAAAAAAGAGTAATCAAAGCAATTTTTTTAATAATCGTAAAAAATCATGATTATTTTTTGATTTTACTGATCGTAATCAATTAATAATAGCCTTTTCTTGAAAAACAATTAAAATAATCATTACCAATTAAAAAAGCAGTCTAATTAATTGATTACTAGTTGCTAATTAAATTTAACAGGTCTGTTCTGAAGCGATGCTGAAAGGCGTCAATATGTTAAATAGTCCCGTTTTCGACACTGTATGGGAAACCCTTTATTCGAAACCATTTTCCTGGATCTTAATTGAACCTTAAATTCTATGCTGTTATAAAATTATTGCTTCACCTTGTCCTAATTTTGGGAAATGAACAAAAAGACAGTAGATCCTTCTATAATGGTTAAATTAGAGTTTGACCTTTAGGATACAATACCTGAAAATGAACTTGCATCTCTCCACCTGAAAAGTATTTTTCACAGGGACCGAAAATAAAAGCTTTTTTTATTTTATGAAAATACTGAACAAAGTTCTTGGCATTTCTGTCATCATAGGTCTGCCACAATTAATTTTTCTGACGTTTTTGAAAAAAGTCCGATAGTTTTTTTGCCAGCAATAAAAGTGATATTCGACAAGATATTTATTTTAAGGGCAATAACTAACAAACCGCTAAACTTAATTAAATAAATTTGGTATCAGTTCACTATTTAAATTATTGGTTTGTTATGTATTGAAAAGGAGTTTTATTGACTTTAAAAAATATCTCGACAAAGATAACTGTTATTGTTTGGGTGGACTTGTTATTTTTGTCCGAACTAAATTTATTTCCAGAAATAAAAGGAATAAAAGTGCCGGTTCTTGACTTTTAGGCCAGCATGCAAGTTTCTCCCTAAACCCCTGAAATGTCACCCTTTCTGGTTGATCTTTGGTTTACTTATGGTCATTTTTAGGTGAAAGTTCTAAATAAACCCAAGGAGTTTTCAGGTCTAGTTTTATATTTTACAGCATTTTTGACCACCGCATTTTTGTCGATTCAAAGCTTTGAAACGGCAACTATGGGCTTGAGATCAAGCTAGGAAAGGAAGTGTTTTTAAGACCTACAGGCAATCTATAACAAATGAATTAACACCGCGGAATGAAATTGAAACTGTAAACGTAACTGTTTTATACCATTCAAATTCTTACATGGAAACCGAACTCGGAACCATTATTTCGATTAGTTAAAAAAACGAAACCATAAAAGCTTCAATCACAACAACCTTGAAAACTAGAATAAACATCGGCAATATCTGCTCTGTGTTACCTTATTTCCCAACTGTAACACCGGCTCCAATTTGTTACCGAAATTTTGTGTACCACAGCCGTTCGACTAAAGTCAAGCCGAACGATGTTTACTTTGTATATGCAAAAGTAGTCCAGATAAACTTTATTCGTGCTTGCATGGAATGGCTATGCGCTCTGCACTTAGTCCCATAGGTCAATATGCTACCGGACATCAATGCTCGGTGGTAGTAAAAGTAGTTGTTGTTGTTCTTATTAACAGTGCTGTTATTAAAACTAGTAATACCCAACAAGGTAAACTATGTTAGAACAGATTACAATCACTCTGCTCAGAACACATTGAGCTGATCACATAAGGCGCAGATCAAGCTCCTCCCCCGCCATTTTACGTCCGTAGTTGAGGAAATTTTCCAGTCCAGTACTCTAGAAAAACTTTACCACTACTTCCTCATTGACGGTAATTGCTGAAGGACTAGACAAGCCTAGACTAAGTCTCAAAACTCTAGGTCTAATTGGTTTGTTGTAGAACGAGCCCTGCTGACTGCAGCCAAAGTCGTCTACTCAAGGCTTTTTATTTATTTTGGTTGTACTTGCAACGTTTACTGAGATAAACCAGAGCCATACGCCAAATAAGAGGCTTAATAAATTTTCAATTTTCTTGTTTTGACCACCACTAAGACAACCGATATTTAATTCATTCTCTGAGCTATGCATTAAGTGTCCAACACAGCTTCACATCTAAAATTATCCAAAGATATTTTGCCCTGATGTCAAGAATACCGCATGTCCTGATATATGAAATTATTTCCATTATTGTCAAAGACAATTAATAACTTTTTTTTCGTACATATACCGAAATCAAAATATGTTTTCAAAAACGAAACTAAAACCTTAATGATCCGCATTTGACATATACATACATGATCCATCGCCATAATTTGTTTTCGGAGGGTTAATTAGGAGTTTCAATAACTTGCTCTATCTTCACGTTAGCTCAAGAATATAGTGTTGATATAGCACCTTCTTAAACCAAATTCTTATACAGGGTGATCTTCCTCGAAGTACTTTTGAAAAATGTAATCAATGCCCACCCATTCTACAAATGACAAAAGAGGTAGGTACTCCACATCCTTCATCATCAAAAACACGATAAACGTATTCTTTTTGGAATATTTAATGTCCCTGCCAGCCAGAAGTGGATAAAAATCCGGATAAACAGCGAGTCGCTCGTACCAAAAAAGTGGATAAAAAAGTGGGCAATTTTGTTTGGAGAAGTTTACTTTTTAACGTGTAGGTGTGAGTGCATACTTTTAGGCACTCGATGTTTTCCGTACAATTTGGAAAATTATGCGTTGGTGTTAGTCAAAATTTGTGAACTTGTGGAATCAGAGTTTCACCACGGTTAGCCACGGTTGGTAGGGGTCCCTACCCTACGAATTCACAAAATTTTACTAACACTAACGCATATTTTTGAAATTCGTATGGAAAACAAAAAGTGCCTAAGGTTTGCACTCACACCTATACGGAAAAACATTTTCAACATATTTAAAAAGTGATCCTCGCCGAACAAAATTGCCCACTTTTTATCCAGTTGTTTGGTAAGCGCGACTCGCTGTTTATCCAGATTTTTATCCACTTCTGGTTGGCAGAGGTGTTGATACGTATGTTTGTGTGTTTGTTTGTGCTTTCAAAAGCTTAATATTTGAATATGTTTGCAAAGCTCAAAAATAATATGACAATATATACGAAATACGAATGGCCAAATCAAATCAAATGTGATAGATTGTTATAACAACAACACAGATGCACACATCAACGCTTTTAACTAGAATCTAAAATTTTCTGTTGATGCTTAATAGCTGGGTTTTCGGTTATACCGTTCATGTACATTATTATGAGATTTATAAAAACTTTTTATTTCTGCATTTCCGTGAAGGTAAAAAACTGACTCAATTTGGAATAGGTTTGCCTTCATCCCTTGTAAATTTGGACTTGGAGAGAAAGCGGGTTGTTTCGTTCTTTGAACAAAATTGAAAATGGATGAGGGATAAACATTCCAAAAAATCGATGTGCATTAAGTTTCTATGATCAATGGACTGTATAAAATTTTACGGGCCTGGTTTGGTTATCTGTATTGCTTGCGATAAAGTTTCTTCTATCCCTATTTCTTATCGCGGATATATTCTAAACTCCGATAGGGCCAATGCATATGATCTATATAGTTACATTTTAGAAATAACTCACGACTTCACCATGTATTTACAAGCGAAATCCACATGTACGGTAAAACATTTGATATATTGTGTTTCTTAATAAGGGTCGGACATAGAAACGAGAGATTCATTGTTATGAAAGGTATAGACCCGTCGGCAGAGCTGAAGACACCGCTCTCTTTATTTGTTTTGCATATAATCCAGTGTGTTCCCAAGAAATTATCATGTGATCTCTATCGATCTTTTTCACATGCAGCCACACACAGGCAGTACAACAGCTCGTTACATAAACAATCGCCTCCTCGAAAGATTCTTGAGTCAAAGTTCAGCGTTTGAGGCACAAGGTTGTGTGTTGCTAAGTCAGACTTGCATATTGTTTTATTTGTTTACAAATTAACAATACTTGTCGATAACATATAACGTCATATATATTGTGGCGATTATTCTCAAGCATGTACCATCCCTAACTCAATAACACTCCCAGCACTAGTTAAACACAGGTGAGATAACGATGGCTACACTTATGCATGCAAGCGTGTAACTAGGAAGAGGAAGAGAGATGGCGCGAGTGTTTGCGAATACGATGCAAAGAGGAGATGCTAATAAATAAGACCGACCCTTCCAGAACACGAAAAGCGAACAACCAAGAAAGTTCTCGGTGCGTAGGCAAGCACCCTGTTGGACTATATAAGGCGGTGACCAAGCAAGGCAGGTTGTTCAGTTTATTTTCAAGCGTTCAATAGTGAACTACTGTAAAGTTATCAAACTCTTAAAATTGTTTTGCGTTTATTACTAGTAAATAAAACCAGCTATTACTTACATTATCTGTGCGTGTGTTTATTCGACTTTATAGTGATCGAACCCAGGATTGATAATCAAGGAATCATCGAATTCGTCACAATTGGTGTCAGAAGTGATATTGTTAAATAAATTCCGAGAGTTTTCAAGGATAACAAAGGCATGGCAAAGTTGAATGAGCTGAAAATCCAGCAACTCAAAAATGAGCTGCAACAGCGTGGCTTGAATACAACAGGCAATAAATCAGAGCTACAGTCACGATTGCGAGAGGCTATGGAAGCTGAAGGAATTAACGTTGACGATCATGTGTTTCAGCTTGTGGAAGAAGCATCGACAAAAATGGAAGAGAAGGAGTCTACAATTCCAGCCGCAAGTGTGGACACTAATGCGTTGTTGACTGTATTGACTCAGATGTCATCTAGCATATCGACACAGCTGCAAGAACAAAAGACACACATGGCATCTCAGTTGCAAGAACAAAAGACACACATGGCATCTCAGTTGGAAGAACAAAAGACACACATGGCATCTCAGTTGGAAGAACAAAAGACACAAATGGCATCTCAGATGGAAGAACAGAAAACACACATTGCATGTCGAATGGAGGCCCAAGAGACTCGTATTATAGAAATGTCGTCTCAAATTTCGGCCAATATTTCATCACAGCTCTCCGCTCAACTGGAAGAACAAAAGGCGTATATGTCATCGCAGTTGGAAGCACAAGATGCAAAAATTGCACAATTTCAAGATAAAATAGAGACCGAGGTAGATGCGTTAAGGGGCCGTATCCAGGAGTTGCAACTGAACCGTCCATCTGCTTCAGCGAATACTCCCAAGGTAAAATCCCCGTCATTTGATGGTTCTGTTCCTTTCCAGGTATTTAAGCTACAGTTTGAGAAGACGGCAGCAGTGAATAATTGGGGCACTGAAGACAAAGTTGCTGCACTGTTCGTGGCATTGAAGGGTCCTGCAGCCGAAATCTTACAGACGATTCCAGACGGTGAACGCAATAATTATGAAGCATTGATGGGTGCAGTTGAGAGACGCTATGGTAGCGAACATCGAAAACAGATATACCAAATAGAGCTACAGAATCGCTGTCAGAAGGCTAATGAGACATTGCAGGAATTTGCATCGGATATCGAGAGGTTGGCCCATCTAGCAAATGCGGACGCACCTGTAGAATATACGGAGAGGGTGAAAATCCAGTGTTTCATAAATGGAATACGCGATGTGGAGACGAAGCGGGCCACATATGCAAACCCCAAAAGGACATTCGCTGAAACGGTATCGCATGCTCTGACGCAGGAAACAGCCTCGCTTTTGAGTAAACCTACATACAAGGCTCATCGCGTAGAAGTGGACACTCCGGCTTGGGTAGACAAAATTTTGGAAGCGTTGAACGGAGTACAGAAAAAAAGTGATGGTGCCATTAAATGCTTTAAGTGCGGAAAACCAGGTCACATAGCACGTTATTGCGGTACTGGCTCCAGTAGCCCCAGCAATTCAGGTGGACGAAAACGCAAAGCTGAAGGAGGTGAGCCAATTTCCCACCCAAATCCGTCGTTAAACTAAATCGAGCCAGCCGAAAGGGGCGTGGACTGGCTCCCGCAACTGAATGCCCCATAATCTCTGTCTCACAGATCGGAAGGAAAGCTAGTAATGTTACTGTTGTTGCATATGTGGATGGAAAAGAGCACTTACTAACTGTGGATACAGGCGCATCACATTCCATAATTCGATCTGATTTAGTCAACAAGGAGGTGAGACCATTGCATGGAGCAAAGTTACGTACGGCCACGGGTGAGGACACCCATGTCCTAGGAGAAGTAACATGTGAAATCGCTATTGGGAACGTGGCCGTTCTACACAATTTTATAGTAGCAGATATTGTTGACGAAATCATAGTTGGTGTGGACTTCTTAAGCGAGCAAGGCATCAAGATTGACATGCAAAACAGGATTATGAATTACCAGAACATGGATATGCCATTAAATTTTGGTTACGAAAACAAATATGTTAGTAAGCGAGTGCTTGTGGAGGAGAGCCAACAAATTCCACCGAAGTCGGAAGCAATCATATGGGCAAAGATTGATGGAGATTATGGGACAAACAAGTTGTGGGTTGTCGAGGCAGCAAACAAATCAAGGACGAACATATTAGTAGGAAAAACCTTGGGCATGACAAAACAAGATGGACGTGTACCGGTAAGAGTACTTAATGAGTTCAAATCGCCGATTAAACTTTCTAAAGGAGCAATATTGGGACAATGCCAAGAGGTCGAGGTAGTTATCAATTGTGAGCAGCCTCAGGAAAATGATTCTACCGTCAAGATTAATCTTTCAGATGATATCACGTCGTGGACGGCAGGCCTCGAAAAAGATCATCAGGAAAAGGCAAAGGAACTTCTATCAAAGTACTCGAGCATATTTGACAAGGATGGTTCTAAACCAGGTCGGACCAAAGTTGTGAAGCATCAAATTGATACTGGTGATGCAAGGCCCATCCGCCAAGCTCCTCGTAGTATTCCATTGGCCAAACGCCAAGTAGTAAGAGAAATTATACAGGAAATGAGTGACAGGGGCGTGATCGAACCATCAGCTAGTCCATGGAGCTCACCGGTAGTACTAGTGAAAAAGAAAGATGGACAAATGAGGTTCTGTGTGGATTACCGGAAATTGAACGACGTAACGAAAAAGGACAGTTATCCATTGCCAAGAATCGACGATACTCTGGACTCCTTATCTGGCACGAAATGGTTTTCCATACTGGACTTGAAAAGCGGCTACTGGCAAGTGGAGGTAAAGGATGAAGATAAAGAGAAGACGGCTTTCAGCGTTGGAGAAGGGCTTTGGCAATTTACGGTAATGCCCTTCGGGCTATGCAATGCTCCAGCTACTTTTGAGAGACTCATGGACCAGATACTAAAAGGATTGCACTGGCAAACATGTTTGGTGTACCTCGACGACATCATCGTGCTGGGAAAAAGCTTTGAGGAACACCTAAAGAACTTGGAGGAAGTTTTCCAAAGAATAGCTGGTGCTGGTCTGAAACTAAGTCCCAAGAAGTGTTCCTTGTTTAAAAAGGAAGTAAGTTATTTGGGTCACAAGGTAACTACGGAGGGAATCTGTACTGCTAAGGAAAAGATCGAAGCCGTAAAAGATTGGCCAAGACCGAGAAATTTGCATGAGTTACGGAGCTTCCTGGGGCTGTGCACGTATTATCGCCGATTTGTACCAAATTTTGCCAGCGTAGCTAGTAGTCTCCACGACCTTACAAGGAAGAATATGAGTTTTGAATGGAAGAAGGAACAGGAGGTGGCTTTTCAAACATTGAAGAAACGACTATGCACTGCCCCGATGTTAGCATATCCAATTCCAGGTTCAAAGTTTATTCTGGATACAGATGCGAGTGGTTATGCTATAGGAGGTGTTTTGTCCCAGATTGTTGATGGACAGGAGAAGGTAGTTGCATACTATAGCCGAACAATTGGGAAGCCTGAAAGGAACTATTGTGTAACCCGGAGAGAACTGTTGGCATTGGTAGAGTGCGTTAAGCATTTCCACAAGTATCTCTATGGGCAACGATTCCACGTCAGGACAGACCATGCAGCGTTGAAATGGCTCTTACAGTTCCGTAATCCGGAAGGTCAATTGGCACGGTGGATAGAGCGACTGCAAAATTATGACTTTTCCATAGAGCATCGCAAAGGTAGCACCCACGGAAATGCTGATGCAATGTCACGAAGACCATGTAACTTGGAATGCAAGCATTGTTCCAAAGCTGAGACCAAGGAAGACATTATAGATGTGCGGCTCATGACTATAACATCTTCGGACGAATGGGACATGGATCAATTAAGAAGGTTTCAGCACGAAGATTCAGATCTTGCACGTGTAATGCAAGGAATCGAACGAAACGAGCGACCATCAAGGGAGGAAATGTCAGCAGAAAGTCCTGTTGCCAAGTCATATTGGGCACAGTGGAATAGTTTGCAATTAGAATCCGGTTGTTTGCATCGAATATGGGAGAGTGAGGATGGTCAATGTGTTCGAAAGCTGATAGTCGTCCCAAGGAAGAAAATCCCTGGTGTACTCAATGAATTACATAACGGTCCTAGCGGAGGTCATCTTGGAGTCACCAAGACCTTGGAGAAAGTCAAGCAAAGATTCTATTGGGTTGGTTGCCGTCAATCGGTCGCGGAGTGGATTGCCAACTGTGAAGTATGCATCAAAGCTAAAGGACCGAAATCAAGGAGCCATGGCCAAATGAAACAGTATAACTCAGGTGCGCCATTTGAGAGGATAGCCATGGATGTAGCTGGTCCGTTTCCTACTAGCAAACTCGGAAACAAATATGTACTGGTGGTTATGGACTATTTCAGCAAATGGCCAGAAGTGTACCCTATTCCAAATCAAGAGGCAGAAACAATAGCAGAGGTGTTTACTAACAATTGGGTAGCTCGGTTTGGTGCACCGATGGAGATACATTCTGACCAAGGCAGAAATTTCGAATCAGCTGTGTTCCAGGAAATGTGCAAGACATTGGGCATTCGGAAAACTCGAACAACTGCACTACATCCTCAGTCAGATGGCATGGTGGAACGATTCAATAGAACCTTGGAAGAGCACCTGAGGAAAGTAGTGGATAAGTTCCAGAAGGATTGGGATACTCACATCTCCTTATTCCTAATGGCATATCGCTCTGCAGTACATGAAACAACTGGTCAGACTCCTGCAAAGGTAATTTTCGGGAATGATCTTCGATTGCCAGCTGACTTAAAGTTTGGGATAAACGCTGATGCAGGAGTGAATGCTCGGAAATCTACTAGCGTATTGGAAGAAGAAATGAGAGAAATTCACGACCTTGTGAGAAAACGGACTAAGATCATGAGCGATAAAATGAAGGCCAGGTACGACAAAGCAATAAATTCGGAAGGTTTTATAGAAGGAGATTTAGTGCTGCTATACAACCCACAGCGTAGGAAAGGTTTGTCCCCAAAACTACAATGTAACTGGGAAGGCCCATACAAAGTCATAAAACGGATCAACGATGTGGTATATCGCATACAAACTATGGGAAGGCCAAGGAATAAGATGAAAGTGGTCCATTTAGAAAGGCTAGCTGCGTTTGGTTCCGGCAATGTGTCTGATCGGGACGATCAGACTTAGGTGGAGGGCAGTGTGGCGATTATTCTCAAGCATGTACCATCCCTAACTCAATAACACTCCCAGCACTAGTTAAACACAGGTGAGATAACGATGGCTACACTTATGCATGCAAGCGTGTAACTAGGAAGAGGAAGAGAGATGGCGCGAGTGTTTGCGAATACGATGCAAAGAGGAGATGCTAATAAATAAGACCGACCCTTCCAGAACACGAAAAGCGAACAACCAAGAAAGTTCTCGGTGCGTAGGCAAGCACCCTGTTGGACTATATAAGGCGGTGACCAAGCAAGGCAGGTTGTTCAGTTTATTTTCAAGCGTTCAATAGTGAACTACTGTAAAGTTATCAAACTCTTAAAATTGTTTTGCGTTTATTACTAGTAAATAAAACCAGCTATTACTTACATTATCTGTGCGTGTGTTTATTCGACTTTATAGTGATCGAACCCAGGATTGATAATCAAGGAATCATCGAATTCGTCACAATATAAATGGTAAAAATCTCCCATAAAATTAGTTTTTATCATCCGCTTCAGCATTAAAAATCGTACTTAATTGTACAGAGGGCAGCTACACTCTACAGGCCTGTAAACGATTCCACATCTACAGACCTGTAAACTATTCCACAGGCTCGCCAACCCCGTACTGAGAGATACGGCCCCTGATGATCAACCCAACATCGCTTTTTAGACATCAAAAACAGATATACCCCAAGCCAGCACATTCGCTATATTATGTCGTAGCTCCCAAGCTGTGAGCACGAAAATTTAACTGGAATTGAGGTGTTAAAAGTACACTTATAGGTGAATTCTGTAAACTGTCTCTGGTCCCTAATAGAGACATTTCGTGGTCAATTTCAATTTTGAGAAAATGAAGAAAGGTATTATGTTAATTATTATTATATTAATATAATTTGTTAACAAAAATGTTTCTTTGTTTATGGGGCAGACTTGTTCGCAGCCGAAATCTTGCCAGTTTGAGGGACACGGTGGACCCATTTCTGTTGGAGGAGGAAATCTTCCGCAAGTTTTTAAGGTTTCCCAAGACGCTTCTGCAGGAGCTGAAGCCGAACGACAATTATATGAGGCAGTCGAGGATTCCGTTCGAGCTTCGGGTAAGAAAAATTGTTTGGTTATTCTATACGAAAGCACGTAACTACTAAAACACGCCCAAATTTATCAGGAAAGTTATTAAGCGACGTGTTTTGAGCAAAAGCAGAGATCCGATTTTTTTTTTTTCTGTAGAGAGATATTTGCAACCAAAGTAACAAATTTTCTATAAAATTTGTGTGATTATTATATCTGCGTCGGTTCGGCTGAGAGTTATTTCTTTGAAGCGCGGCCAAGGGTCGCCTACGTTGACAGTGCTCTGCATATAAATACCATGGATCACGCTCTCCATTTGGGATCATAGCAGGGGTATTTTTACGTGCGTTTGTTTTACAAAAAGTATGCTCGTCCCTTAAAACTGCTATTTTTTAGTTTATTTCAGTACTTTATTTCCTCGCAAACGGGTATTGTCAAAGCTGTGTAGGAAACAGCCTATTTGCTGCTATGAGTCAGCCGTCAGTGTCCCGAAACATAAAAGCCATTTGCAGGCACTATAACAGCATTAAAAGAGGGTAAGTTTGTGCTCAATATTGAAGAGGTTAACCTAATTAAAAGAAACATTTTCAGTTTCCACAACAAATTGATGTTCAAGCTGTAAGTATAAAAACTATATTAAAGTGTTAAGTATTAACCATCTCTTTTTAAGGTTTGCGATGATGAACTTATTTTCCGCCACGTCAACGCACGATTCCCTGGATCATGCCACGACGGCGGTATATGGACCAGATCCCCGGTACGCGTGAAACTGATCAGGGAGCACGTATCGGGAGCTTTTACGTGGCTATTGGGAGACCCGGGCTATCCTTTGGAGCCGTGGCTTCTTACGCCTATAGGAAGTCCTTCCTCTGGTGATGAAGAGCTCTACGATAAAGCACACGTAAGAGCTAGAAACCCAATAGAACACAGCTTTGGGGTTGTGAAGTCACGTTTTAGGTGTTTGTTAAAAGAACGTGTCCTCCGGTGTAGCCACAAAAATGCAGCCTTCATTATTTATACCTCGTTTTATTCCATAACATCCTACAAAAACGAGGCATTACGCCGGAGGCGGATCACCAGAGGTTGAAAATACAGGTACGGGCTCTTTACTTCAGTCGTCCGAGTATCACGGCGAAGGAAGAAGGGTTCGTGAAAACTGTATAAATGCACTTAGGTTATAAGGCTTTTTATATTGCAACCCTAACCTGCATCCTAATTTCTATCGTCCACCCTAATTTCCATCCTCCACCCTAACCTGCATCCTAATTTCCATCATCCACTCAATTTAAATTAAAAAAAATAAATAACACATGAAATTAAACGTAGTAAAAATATATTTTATATTAGTTTTTATTTATACATCTAAGAAAACAAATGGCTTCAAGCCTTAAGATAAATAAAAAAAAATGGCTTCAAGCCTTACTATTAATAAATAAATACTTAAGATAAATGGTTCTAGTCGATGGCCTTATCATTTTGTACATATGTTCCACGTTTCAGTTCATGTTAGTTCAGTGTATGGAGTACTCTGATACTCATGGAAGAGTTCTCTTTCAATGGTTGTTCTCTATATTCCCTCTCCTCCTCATTTCTAGCTTGAATAGATGACATCATTACAACGAACATCTGATCAGAGGTTGAGGTCGGCTTGCGGTGACGTGAAGTAGTGGGAGTCTCCCGGATTTGGTCACCTTCTACATACTACTGCTAGACTTATTGGGTCAAACGTAATTATTATGTCAGACTAAAAAATTAAAGAATAAAGTTAATTTTGTGTATTCATATGTTTGCAAATACATATATGTATATAAATACTACTACTACTACCGCACCGATCGTGTCCAGTGCCCTCTGTTCGATTTATGATACCGCCTCTTCCATCAATGGGCCTCCGCCCGTAACTAGGCGATTGGCTTTGGGCTTCCTTGCCCTGGATCGGAGCTGGTTCTTCTAGTGAGTAAGAGACTGAAATAAATAAAAATTGAGACCAACATAAAACACAATTAATAACTAGAGATTGTCATGTTGTTATTAGTATAACTCAGAACGAAGCAATTTCAGCGCAATGTGTTCCTTTGGTTCAGCTCAATATTATATTTGGTAATTGTTTCCTTTAGGAGACAACTGCTAAAACACGTCCGAAATGAGCGGGAAAGGTATCAAAAGACGCTTACAACAACCACATAAAAAGGACAGAAAATTTTCAACTTTGATTGCAAATATTTCTTCACTGAAGCAACAACTTCAAAGTCCGCTTCCGGATTATTGTTACCGAGGTCAAAACTCGTCTTTTGATACCTTTTCCGATAATTTCGGACGTGTTTTAGCATTGATTGAAAAGATTTCTTTCGAAATTGTTACATATTAGTAGATCATAACAAAAATAATAACAATTGATATGAAACGAGCTTTCGAGTTTTTCCAAACATACCTTAATGTGACTATTGTTATAATTTCAACAATAGTTCAAGCAAATTGCTGTATATTCTTGCTCAAGTTGTTGAATATTGAGTTTTCCAAAATTTGTTGGATGTAACGGAACTTTCACGATATGTGGGTGCGTGGCCACCACTAATATAATGTGAGGTCCACTGATCAGAGCTCTACATATGGTCGGTAAAATGGCAAAACAGCGTGTGTATGCAGTGTTTAATCTTAAGACAAATAATTACTTTATGGAACAAGTCTTCTCAAGAATAAGTAAATACCTTGATTTCAGGAATCCCCAAAAATTTTTAAATGCTATCTTCGCGGTTTACAGAAGTGCTTGGAACTATTTTACGCTTTCATCGCAAATATTTGATACATAATTTTGTTCAGATATTATTCATGCAATCATTCATGAATCAAAAAATTGTTTTCTTACATTCATAAAAGTTATAGCGCCATACCCACAGCCGAAAACATGCCTGTGCTTATATAGTTTTGTTTATTATTGTAGGTGCAGTTTTGTGTTTCTGCATTGATTGTTGTTATTGCCTTATTGAAGCTTGCTTAGCTGATCTCACAAGAAAAAAGGTGTGCTATAAATTTGATAGCGCAAGTGTATTTGGAGCTTTTTTCCTCCCTCCCTACCAATTATGTATATCCAGCATTCAATCTAAACACGCATCTCTTGCCACCTTCCCTGCGTGCGCGCTCATCGTTCTATCAACTCGCTTCACCCTCTTTACCACTGCCCAGCGCTTTGTCATTGACACCCTCCATATTATAAACACTACGACACGTGCAGTTATTTTCGCATTCTACTACATATTATCGTATTTTTTGCAAATTCCGTCTTGTTCATCTTTTTTCGATAGAATACTTATAAAAAATTCATACGCAATCTAAGCTCGTGTGAGCGCTTCTAAATAATTTATATGGCGACTGTTTGTTGCGTTGTCTGTCTGCTCGTTTTGTACATTGCTTCCCTGCAAGAAAAGCGATTAGTTTAAGATGAATCCGGGATGGGTCGCAAAGAAGTATGTGACCAATGCCAGTTTTGATCCCTTTGTATGGGTTGAAGTGATCTCTTTTGTTTGAGCATGTCCTATGAAGAGACCAATTGGCACCTTTTATGCCCGACAGGGTAGTGTCGGGCAGATCCCCTTTGTTCTCCTATGGGTACGTTCGGACAAATTTACTTTCGACACCTGTAAGTCGGCTACAGAAATTAAAATAGACTCACCGCAACTATGCCTATAACGGAATAGTTGGTATCAATTGTAGTCCACTTTAGACGAAATGTAGACGAAAGGTATTCATCGCGGATCACTCTCTTTAGAGATCAGTCGCACAATTTTTACAGGGTTCTCACACTATTTCCATGTATGAATGTATGTGTAGGCTCAGCTGTATGTGTGTAAGTGTTGAAAGCTGATTTTTCAGAAATTGTTCGTAATATTTTGGCCGCTTTCCACGTAAGCTTCAAATGTTGTTAGTTTGTTATGCTCAACAATGCAACGAACAACTGGCAAATTTCACCTAAATATTTGTTTTTGTTTTTTTTTTTTTTTAAACTACATACCTACTCTCGATTTTACTATTATTTTATTTTGGTTACATGTATTTTAAGTTAGTGGTTTGTACATCCCCCCAAATACTTTCTCACCAATTTAAATGGTTGGCATTTGTGGTTGTGTGGCTGGATTTGTTGGTTGTTTGGTTTGGTGGTTTAAGTATGACTGGCATTTATTTACTAGTATGGAGGCACTTAAAGGGATTTTCATGCTTTTAAGGCACCACACACGCGCATACATACATATCCCAGCTAACCAAAAGCAGGAAAAAAGACTCCATTTGAAACCCTAAAACTCACATTTCTCGGAGCTTTACCCTCAAGAATGATCTTTTTTTGGATCCCTTAACGAGCGCAAAAGCATTCCACGCGGGCAACCTAAAAGGTGTCATAAAAATTAATCCAAAATGAACTTCGAATCCGATCAATTTGGAGCATTTTATGACTCTTTTTACATAAGCTTCGTATCCTTTTTGGACTGTTTTTGGAACATTTTATTGATGCTTTTCTCATTATTTTATAGTCTTTTTTGATTCTTCTGGAGTCGCATTGAAGGCTTTTACTGACTCTTTTGTTAAGATTTCTCTAAGTTTTTTAGAATCTATCTGTGCTTTACTTATCAAAAGAAAGTACTGTTTTTAATGGTTTACATATAGTTTTATTAATATAATTGTGTAAATATAATTCTATTAATACATTTTTTAAAACAAATTTTATGTAAAAATATTTGTATAACTAATGTATAGGTATAAAAATATGAAAGGTATAATAATAAAAAAACGTCAGCAAATGCTCAAAAATATTCATATTATTGAACGTTGCCACTCATCTGCTCTCCAAAGCTTATTTTTCATTTTCATTCACTTCTTCTGTCAAGGCTCTGTGAATCTTCATAAAAAATGGGTTTTTTGATGGTTACTAAATAACACTCTAAAAAAGCTCAAATTACGAACTCTTTTTGTACCATTATATCGGATCTTTCCGACTTTGGTTAGCTGGGATGTGTGTAAGTATTCACATATTTCTATGTATGTGTTGTTAGCTTATGCAGGTGTTTGCTTGGATCTAACTGAATGCGTAAATGTTTGATTTAGTTAATGCTTTCAGTGTTTACAGTTTTCATTTTGAAAGCTTAATTTCAGAACAATTTTATTTGAAATTTCATTTTACAATCGAATAAGATCTTTGCATTCACATAAATTTTTTCTCCTATAGTCTTTAAAATTTGGGACTATTTTTTATAAGTGCTTAAATCAAAGCGAGAAAACCACATTGTTAGGGTGCATATACCCTGAAAGTAGTTAACTCTTCTCTAGCGCGCAATTTTGTTGCCTTTCTTCGATAGTACGAATAAAATGATATTTCAGAGATCGCAAGAGAGTAAAAATATTCTAAACAGATATTCGTTGAACATTTTTACTAAGCGTGATCTAGGACGAAATCCTTATAAAAGGCATGCGAAAGAAATTAGAGAAAAACAGGGTTATGCCCCTTAAAATATGCAAAAATGTTTTTAAAACTTTCTCTCATCAACAATTCCTTTCACTATAAAGGTATATTCCTGATTATATACACACTGGTCTACGTTTGCTCAAAATGCATCGAATCTTGAACGTGTTGTCAAAAAAAAAAAGCGATTTAAACAAAGCAGTAAAAATTGTTGCATACTTTAAGGCGGAAAACTTGTTTCTTATCTGTGGCTTTCCACGTTTTAGTATAAGTATTTGGTTTTAAACCAGCTTTACTGATACTTTCCATCGAATAGTTTGCTAGAACATTTCAACCCTCTGAAATGCCATTTTATTGGACAAAATAGCCCTTTCGTAGGAGAAATACAAGGAGATTATGAGTTTCTTGTATAATATTCTGTAGGGAAAGCGTGTCTGGCCTATTTAAAATGATAAGATTTAAATATTTTGGGGAAATTTTGTTTCCTTTGAGACATTACGCCAACATACTCAAATCTTAGCCATTTAACTAGGCAATAAGCTAGACTGATTAACCCCTTAAGGGCCAGTATTGGAAATTTTTCAACGTAAGCTGAGCTCACAACCAATAAAGTGGTTTGTAAGTCTCCAGAAACAATTACCGTACAATGTTTTGCAAATTGAATGAAAAATGCAGAGCCTCTCTTGGGGGTGTGTAATATCTTTCAAAAAGCTGAGAGCTGAGACAGCTGAGTTAGAGACGAAAAAGTTTACACACCAGCAGGATCACAATATCAGCCCTACTAAAAATGGAAAGGATAGTCATAACCAGTAAAAGCGGTTTTCTACATTGAAAAAAGGAGGGCACTAACAATCTGGCGGTGCTAAAAAAAGCATTGTGAAAATTACATGTTATCAGCTAAACCTATCTCGCATAATAATTTTTATCAATATTTTTTTTTTAGAGTAAAACTAGGAAGAAGAAGAAAGAAGAAAGTCTCTCTGCGGGCTCTGAGACTTAGAATGTACCAGCGGTCGGTATGCTTATCGCAAGAGGCTACTCAAAGCCACAACGACTTCAGTTCCGGAGTCAACAAACTCGTGTGCGTGGCAGTCGGGCTACTACCACAAGGTGCTATTAAAGGATCGTGCCGGATTCATGTCTAGCAAAGGACTGCCAATATCAGCATAACCCTGTTTGGTCCGTCACTTTTCATTCCATAAATGGATCCGCCCACTAACTAGACCGATTGGTTGGTTCCTGTGCTGCCCGGAGGAGGGAAACCCCCATTTTTATGAATTTTCTCCTGTGCATTTCCATTGTCAGTATATTTTTCATAGTCTGTTAGTTAGGTTCAAACCATTTGGTTGGGTCTATGAAGTTACTAATGTTGCTTATGCAGTTTCTTCGGTTCCAGCATAATGTAACTGCCAAGATTTGCAAACCATATGCCCTCTAGAGCTGGACATTCGCAAAGGAAACGCAACAGTCTGTAGTTGTCAAAAATCCGCGAAGGATATCACTGTGACTAAGCATGGCGAAGTACTGCTTCTACAACAACAACCAAAAATAAAAGGGAGAAGTTGAGAGACAGTGATCCACGGATCGTATAACGAAAATATATATTAAGAGTGAGTGTAAACAACAAAAAAGAAAACAATGTGATATTCCGTTACGATTATTTCTGTCTAGTCTGCGTAATATTTACAAATATATTTTTTGAACATCCAAGCACTACAATTTATTATCTGAATTAGAGGAGTCAATTCCTTTCAATATATTGCATATGAGTTTTGGAAATGATAATCAAGATCGCATAGTACCTTGCAAAAAAATCGATTAGTCTGGGATGAATCCGGGATGAGTTGAAGTGGTCGCTTTTGTTTGAGCATGTCCTATGAAGACACTAATTAGTCCCTTTCATGCCAAAAGTGGGAAGTGTCGGACAGGTTCCCTTTGTTCCCCTACGGGTACGTTCGGATAAGTTTACTTCAACACCTAAAAGTAGGCTACATAAATCAAAATCGACTCATCCCAAATATGCCTATAACGGCATAGTTGGGATCAATTGTAGCCCACTGTAGACGAAAGGTATTAATCTTTTGAGGTCAGACGCACGATTTTTTGCAGGGAATTTATTACTTCTCTAATGTAAATTTCTTCAAAGTAGATATCGTGAAGATAGATTCTCTAAGGTAAAAAAGTGTGAGAATCCCTGTTGCAATATGGAACTACAAAAAAATGTAATAACTTGTAAAAGAAAACTATCAAGCAGCATCCACTCAAAACTCACTCACAAACTATATTTCCGCCTCCGTCCGGACGTTAAAAAAATTTCGTAGTGCGCGCTCAGTGTCGTCACATGTGCGTCGGTGTAGGTATTTATTTTTCAAATTACCCAAAGTACAATTATTCTTCTCTTAATTAAAGCAATTCGTATAATCAACATTTACAATTTGTTACAAATTAATTATTCATTTGGTCGTTATTGCGTGGCTGCCAACACCAACATCAACATCAACATCACTACAATCGTTCTATCTTTGCCATCATCATCACTAAATGTGTTTGTTTTTGTTGTAATCGCAGCTACTTGTTTGCGCTGCTTGAAGAGACCACAAATTAATCACAATTTCACTCTCCTTTTAGTTTTTAAGATGAATTCGCGCCCATCTCTTGCTCCACAAAAAGAATTACACTTGACGTGCTGTATATACTACATATAAAATAAAACCAGCAAACACATGCTTATATGCTGAAGAGGTTGCTAGTAATACATATTACTGTTGCGCCTCATCACAAATGCGAGGCGTGCTTGTTGCGGCTGACTGCGTGCGCGTCTGTGATGTTGTCATGTCATTAGGTCCTCGCCGTCATGTAATGCTCGTACACAATTTCCTCATAAAGGGCGAATTGTTGAATGATCAAACAAAAATACATTTGTATGTATATATATTTCTTTGTAATCTCCAACCTGTATTAATACCCCAAATTAGTAACAAAAAGTAGTAGTCCACGACTACATTTTTTTGAATACCAGCGAATTAGTCCGCAAAAGGCCTGATTTGTTTAAACTACAATTTATACATATAATAAAATTATAACATGGCAGATAGTCAAAAAAAAAAAAATGATTGAGCCAAAAGAATGCAAAGCAACAGTTTTTTAGAATTTTTGTCTGTTTGTCTATTTGTTTGACCGCGTATAACTCAAAAAGTGCTGTATGGATTTCAATGGAACTTTCACCGTTGCATGACTAAACGTCTCACATAAATTTAAATTTTCCGTTATTTCAATAACTTGCCCGTTTTCGAAGTTATATGTGGTCCAGGGTGACCCAAAATATGTTGGTACAATATGGGTATCAAACGAAATCTGCTAATGAGTGCTGCAATAAGCGATGTGAATAAGTTCCATATGTCAACTGCTTTCGCAGATATGCTGATTAAAATAGGACGCAGAGAAGCGTGGCCGAATTTTCTTTTACAGAAAAAAAAAATATTTACCAAAAACCAAGTTAAAGAAAGTCATTTGCACCTAAAATAAAGATGTTTCCCCATTAGGAAAACTATTTTTATTTACTTAAAGAAAGTATTTCCATAAGTAAAGTTGATAGTTGACTATCTTTGTGCTAGTTTCCAGATATCGAGGCCATCGGGGGGCTTAAGCAACCTCCTGCCCCGGGCTATTGAAAGTAGACTGGCTGGTTTAGGAGGCCAAGGGGGACTTCGTTTGGAGGCCGGGGTTTCTGATTACTTGCATTGATAAGCTCCTTTACATTAGAATTGTGCGACCTCAATCCAGAGAAAGATCCTCAGGGATAGGCCACAAGACGGAGTTATGTTCGTACTACCCTAGCTTGTGGTCGTTATTGAATTTATGTAGGACCGTGGCAGCCTCGGAATCACTAACGCTGATGACTTGCAAGCCTAGTGGGTTTAACAACGGATACTCTGCGCGATGTACTGCCAAGTTATCCGGACACGTTGACTGGATAAGCGGAGTCCTGTGGACTGGCTTTCAAACCTCGCGAAAGGGAACTCTTTCTCTTGGCCAAAAAACCTTGTGGGAACGATTACCGTCAGTACACTTTGAAAGGGTAAGATATTGTGAAATTATTCTTGATATTAAATTGTCTGTGAAACGTGATTTGGAAGATAGCAATAGGGAAGCTTCGTTGGGCGTATACTGATACACAGAGCCCATTAGCAAGAGATCAAACTTTTCGGGTAAAGTTGTATACCGAACTTATTAGGTGGCCGTAAGACCGAACCTCTGAAAATTCTATCAAAAAATTCGGCGAATGACAGAAGGTTTCAAACCCGGGGCAAACTCCTGTAAGAATGAGAACGGCGACCTGGTGACCGATGTTCAGAGAACACTCAGAATATGGAGGGATCACTTCTCTGCCCTTTTAAATGGAGAAACTGAGCAAGAAACCAGAGAAGATGCCGAACCCGAGCCCACAATCGAAGATGATGGAATTGACGTTCCACAACCCGACTACAATGAGGTGCGAATAGCAATATCCCGATTGAAAAACAATAAAGCAGCTGGCGCTGATGGTTTGCCTGCTGAGCTATTCAAACACGGAGGCGAGGAGCTGGTAAGGCGCATGCATCAGCTTCTATGCAGAATTTGGTCGGATGAATGCATGCCTGAAGATTGGAATCTAAGTGTTCTCTGCCCAATCCACAAGAAGGGCGATCCTGCAAACTGCGCCAACTATCGCGGAATCAGCCTTTTGAATATCGCATATAAGGTCCTATCAAGCGTATTGTGCGAAAGACTGAAGCCTGACGTGACTGACTGGTTGGACCTTATCAGTGTGGCTTCAGACCTGGTAAATCTACCATTGCCCAGCTTTTACAATACGCCAAATCTTGGAAAAAACCCGTGAAAAGAGAATCGACACACATCATCTCTTTGTTGATTTTAAAGCCGCTTTTGATAGCACGAAAAGGAGCTGCCTATATGCCGCTATGTCTGAATTTGGTTTCCCCGCAAAACTTATACGGCTATGCAAAATGACCTTGAGCAACACCGCCAGCTCGGTCAGAATTGGGAAGTACCTCTCCGAGCCGTTCGAAACTAAACGAGGTTTCAGACAGGGTGACCCCCTATCGTGCGATTTCTTTAATTTAATGCTGGAGAAAATAATACAAGCTGCAGAACTTAACCGCGCTGGAACAATATTTTATAAAAGCGTGCAAATGTTGGCATATGCTGACGATATTGATATCATTGGCCTTAACAACCGCGCCGTAACTTCTGCTTACTCCAAATTAGAAAAAGAAGCGGAGAAAATGGGATTGGTGGTGAACGAGGGCAAAACGAAGTACCTTCTGTCATCATGCAAAGAGTCAGCGCATTCGCGCCTTGGCAACCAAGCAACCAAGCCACTGTTGGCAGCAATAATTTCGAAATAGTAAAGCACTTCGTTTACCTGGGAACCAGCATTAACACCAACAATAATGTTAGCCTAGAAATCCGACGAAGAATTACTCTTGCAAACAAATGCTACTTCGGACTGAGTAGGCAATTGAAAAGTAAAGTGCTCTCTCGACGAACGAAAATAACACTCTACAAGTCACTCATCGCACCCGTCCTGCTATATGGTGCAGAAGCGTGGACACTAACAACATCTGATGGGGCCGCTCTGGGAGTATTCGAGAGAAAAGTTCTTCGAAAGATTTGTGGACCTCTACGCATTGGCGACAGCGAGTACCGAAGAAGATTTAATGATGAGCTGTATGAACTTTGCGCAGACGCCGACATAGTTCAGCGAATTAAAACACAGCGGCTTCGCTGGCTAGGCCACGTAGTGCGAATGAGCGAAGATGATCCAGCCCAGAAGGTATTCTTATCGGCACCCGCCGGTGGAAGCAGAGGAAGAGGGAGACCACCACTCCGATGGAAGGACCAAGTGGAGACCGATTTGCGATCCCGCGGTGTTTCCAATTGGCGCCAGTTGGCGCAACGAAGAAACGACTGGCGAGCTATGTTGGACGGTCAAAATCGCCCAGGCGGTTAGATAACCATTTAAAGAAGAAGAAGACCGAACCTCTTTTATGGCCTACACTGACAACTGCTAGCAGTATTAAAAGCTAGTAACTGACGGACTGTTTTGGCAGCAGCGCCGATCTTTGAATGTTATACTGAAAGGACTTCTGTGCACATTACACACACTCAGACACTTCACAATTCTTCGGCTTTTATCCAGGTTCGGAGAGATTACTGTGGCCCGTGATTGTTATTGTTGTTGTTGTAACGACAAAAACACTCCATGAAGGTTTTGGGAAGCGCTGTCGAACTAACAGTCCTTTGCCGGATATGGGTCTGGTACGCTCCGGTACTCCCTTGCGGTACTACCCGACCGTCGTGGGAGCGATTTGGTATGACCAGTGGAACCTTCTAGGTCATGTCATGGGTAATGAGAGATGAGAGGCATCATATCCGTAGATCAATCATCGAGTTGCACGTCATTACCTTTGTGCATATTAGTCGCCTCTTCCGACCGGTATGCCTACCTCGGGCATATTCTAAACCCCTAAACTGCAGGGGGTTTGTCTCACTTTCTACTTTCAATTCTGTCAATCCCACGAGAGTGGATTGTGGCCAGGGATTTAATTGAGTCGGAGGAACCAAGCAAGGATAGGTTAGAATGGGCATTTTCTTTGTAATATCTTCCGACCTCAAAACGCAGAAATCAAGGATGAAATTTATGGGATAATATCCAGCGTTACTACGGTTATGAAAAGAAATATTTACGCGAACAGCCAAGCAGTTATTAAGGTTCTGTGCTCTAGAATGGTTGGTATGGCAATACCTGACCTCTTTCTGTATTTGCCTAAATTATTTCAGGACACACATTCTCTGAGTACCGAGCAATATCCGATGCAACTATTGCGCGGATCTCTTGCGATGGCTGTACTGTTGGTTGGTCACCTATAATCTTCTTTTAAGCAGATGGTCAGCTAAGCAAGCGCTGGGTTGACTATCTAAGGTTAAATTCTCATAAACTATTTTATTACTTCAGCAAGGTAGCAAACAATTTTGTATTTCGACATAAATACTTTCCAAAATGGGCTCATACATACAACGACCACACTGACACATATCTCATATCTGAAGGCATTTCCATTTTCAAAATAGCAGTTGCTTATATTTTTAACACATGTGTGTCTCTCTAGTCGTTCATAGTACTTTTGAAGTCGTTCACAACCTATTGGTTTGACTGTGTGGTATATACAAACACACACAGATATGTTGCTGACTACATTCAGTTGAAGGGAGTGTGGCACTTTCATTTTCGGCTCCTTTTCTGCTTGATGTAGTGAAGCGTGAACTAATTGAGATTTGTAGCGGTGATATTTGGTGAGCGATCAGATTTAAGCACTTGCAGTTAAGTGGCAAAAATGGGTGAGAAAATATGATGGATCAAAAAAAAAAAATAGATCCACAAAAGTATGAATGAATCAAATAGCATTTGGTAGGGCCCAGGCTAAAAATCATCTCAGAAATAGTCTAGTAGTCTAGAACCTCACCGCTTAGCACCAAGCAATTCGTTTACGGTAGGTTTCAGGAATCTGGTACAAGTAACTTTCGGGTTCTATCGCTTTTCACGATAGATTTACCTTACAGCTCGTATATTTTAACGCGATGGGGATATTTAGTCTTTCACGAAATTCGCTTAATAGATCTTTACATGAATTGGGTTAAACCCGACCAACCATTTTTGTATGCTTTTAACCAACAGTTTTCCTACAATCTTAAAGAGCTCGGGAAATAAGCTTTCTTTCTTTTGTTGTACAGTCAGGAAATTTACTTTCACACTTAATGGTTTGGAGATGTAACGTGGACTAAACCTGTGTCGATTTTAAGGCTAACAAGCTCACCATCTCCTTCACTATTTTGACACGGGGTAAAGTGTTCTATCCATACCTCACCTACTCTCTGATTGTTGGTCACCGGATAGTCATTATTTTGACTTCAGAAATCTCCATTCTGTTCGCTGTACCATTTTCAAGTTTTTATCACAACAGCTGATGATCTTGGTGGATATTGGGTGATCTTGTTGGATCTGGATAATAAACACATCCGGAACACAGAAGCCAAACTTTTTTAAAAACATATTTGTTAGAAACTCGTTTCACAGATGACAAAATTTGCAGCAACGTCGTAGTCAACCAACCTTCTTCCTCCCTCGCTAGGAGCTGTTTCATAATGGATTCAGAATTTTCCGACCTTGTTGATACTGGTGGGGTCGATTTTTATTATCCTTTTCTAGTTTCTAAAGCAGGAAACCTTTTCTGTGTAGCCCATCGACCATCCAACAACAGTTGTATTACCGGCAAAAAGACTTCCCAAAAGGTGTATGTTCCGTTACCGATGTAGACAGTCCTTTGTCGGATGTGAATCACTGTCGAACTTTTGGCCGGTATTCCTTTTCAGATTGGGTAACTTCAACTCTGAACTCAAAAATATGTGCTATATTCGAGAGAGTTGCTCGGAAGAATTTTTCTTTTATATTGATTCAAAACAAAATACTAAAAATGGTATATTCGACAACTACTTCGAGGTGATGAATCTGAATCTAATGTCCGCTCAGCTTGTACACCTACTTCACCCATTCTCCATTTGGCCCTTCAAGCAGAGTGGCAGTCTTCCGCTTCCTCTACTTTCCGTAGCACATACAGCTCATCATTTACTCTTCTTCGGTACTTGTCGTCGATAAAGCCTAGATGACCACCAATCTTTCAAAGAATCTTTATTTCGAATACTTCCAGGCCATATCCTTAGAGGATATCAGACTTCTGAGCCATATAGCGGAACGGGCCCGATGACTGAATTATAGAGCTTGCTTTTCTTTCGGCAAGAGAGAATTAAGAAGTACTCAATTGCTTACTAGACATTCTACATGGCGTTAAAGCTGATTTCCAGGTAAACGAAACACTTTTTTTATTTCGAAATTAAAGTTGCCAACTAAGCCAACAGATCTCACTATCGTGAGGATAAAAATCTGAAGCAACTTATATGCTTTTGGTATGAGTGTAAAGTCCTCAAACAACTATGCTTTGGCGGTAGATGATCCAAAAGTCTATACAATATTGAAAATCTCCATATTGTCCTACTTTGGCGAAGCTAAACGAAAAAATCCAGAAACTTTTGCCTGGCTACATTTTGCAACACCCTGTTTCCTTTATATTTAATCTAATTTCTAATTAATTTATCACAAATTCCCAAAAGTGCCACTTGTTATAGGCTTACCGTCGCAGAGGTCGCCTACTTTTCACACGCCACATTGACGCATTGTCAGATTGCCTTCACTTCTTTTCCAGCTGCTTACGGCGATGTTTCATCAAAATCTTGACGATTTTCAACTTAAAAATAAAGTCGTAAATTTTCAAAACAAGCACAATTTCGTGCGATTTGACGGTATGAGCTTGTGTTTATGGTTTGTATGGTAGTTGAGACAATTTATTGTTATGTTGTCATGTTGGCATGCTATTGGGCATAATTATGTTGTTGATGATGTTGATCTCTTCGGCATATAATTTGACATTTTACAACAATACGTCGTCATAAGTTAAAATAAATGGGAAAATTTTAGTTGGGAGGTTGAATTGTGTAATGAAATTTTATGAATCGGGGACTTATGTATGTTAATATTTATGTTACAAATAAATTATCAATGAACAAGTTCAAATGTATGTAAGTACAGGAAGATGTGCTAATTAATAAAAGCAGTACCTTGGTGAACTCATCAGAATCTTTAACATACGAATCAAGTATGAATTCCTCACCCTAAGCAGTAAAGAATCAGCTTGAAACTATTGATTTCCCCATTATAAGGAGGCCACAGTACAGACTGTCTCCCTTATATTTTATCAACCCTATATTAATATAGTTGTCCTCCCTGATTCACGTTTAATATATGCAACAATTTTATTTCGCATTAATTTAAGTTTTACTAGTTTACAGTGAAAGCAAATAAACTCCAAATGTTTCCGGCCTGCGCGACAATTTCATGAAAGCAAATCAAAAACAAGAAAGGACGGCGCTGTCTTCGGCTGTGCCGAAGGTTTTATACCTTTCATGAATACGTGCAAACTTAAATACGCATTGTTTAAAGTTCTCTAAAACTTTGTCAGCAATACATTTAATTTTCTTTTACCATCTATAAGCAAATATCTCCCCAAGTTTCAAGTTTAAATCTTTAAAAATGAGGGAGAAATGGCCATAATCCTCTTATCTAAACGATCGGTTGTATGGGATATATACTATATATAGCTCCGATCTTGGTGATTTTTTACGAAATATTTTGCTATCCATAAGAAATGAGGGAGAAATGGTCATAATCCTCTTATTTGAACGATCGGTTGTATGGGAGATATATGCTATAGTGACCCGATTATACCGGATCCGACAAATGTCTAATATAATACAAAAATACATCCGTGTGCCAAATTTCATCGAGATATCTCAAAAATTGAGGGACTAGTTTGCGTTCAAACATACGGACGGACAGACGGACATGGCTGTATCAACTCAGTTCATCGTCATGATCAATTTGCTATACTTAATGGTGGGTCTATCTCTTATATTTCTAAACGTTACAAGCATCGGACCAAAGTTAATATAGCATTTCATGTTCATGAAAGGTATAATTACAGTAAATATGAAAAAGATGTATGTGTCTGCCATAAAAAAAAATATTCTTCAATTTGCAGAAAAGTTGTGCAAAACATTAAAAAGTCGTATAAAAATTATTTTTGAGTAAAATTTAAATTGTCCGCCTACAGACGGAAATCAAGAATACAAACTTAACTATATAATTAGTTACATAAATATGGACCATGTAGGAAATAAATGAGCTGCATACAAGCAGTGCACCAAGGGGCTATCCATCTCATGAAAAACAAAAACAAAACTAACTACGGCATTGAATACTCTTTATAAATAATCAATTATTTTGTTTTTGTAAAGTCTGTTGGTATCATCAAAGAAGTTTACATATTTGCTCATACTTTACATTGCTTGTTTATTGCCTCCAACAAATCCAATCTTCGTGATCTCAGGAGATGCGCTGACAAAAATGCTTGACACGTTAACTCAAACAGCAACGGCTCTATAGTATGAATACATGTTTGGCATTTTTAGTGATGTCATTTTCAAACTGATTTTTCTATATTATAATAAATTGCTTTTTAATTATTTTTGATTGACTGCACTGCTGCTTGGATAGACCTATTGATACATATGTAATTGTTTACACCTTAGATGTATAGCTTGGCCGTAAAGCGGGACAAACTTTCTCAACTTGGGTATTTATATTATAGATTATACCCTGCAAAAAAATTGTGGGACTGATCTCAAAAGAGAGTTATCCGGGATCAATACTTTCGTCTATAGTGGGCTACAATTGATCCCAACTATTCCGTTATAGGCCTCTCTTTTCAGATAAGTCCCACAATTTTTTTGCAGGGTATAATCTATAATATAAATGCCCAAGTTGAGAAAGTTTGTCCCGCTTTACGGCAAAGCCTATAACGGAATTGTTGGGATAAGTCGAATTCAAATTCTGTAGCCTTCTTTTAGGTGTTGAAAGTAAACTTGTCCGACCGTACCCGTAGGGGAACAAAGGAAATCTGTCCTACACTACCCTTTTCGAAAGGGACCAATTAGTCTCTTCATAGGACATTTGAGCAAAAGATATCACTTCAACCCATACAAAGAGATCAACACTGGCATAGATCGCATGCTTCTTTGCGACTCATATGACTCATCCTGGACTCATCCTTTTTTGCAGGGTATAAATTAATAAAACACACATATTTTAAACCAGAAAACCAAAAATAGAATTTGGTAGCCCATAAAAATCTATAATACTTGTAATAATGCCAAGATTTTAAATTTTTTTAAAATCACCCGAGTTTTTAGAATATTTTTGAACGCAATTCTCTCCATACAACGCCTGAAAAGTGTTTATTTTTATATACTTCAGAACAAAAATTCTAAAAACTCAACGCGATCAATATACTAGAGTTTTAAGGGTTGCAAATCTGTATTTTCGGTTTTACGATCTATGTAAAATATTTTAACATTATTTGAAAAGTTTTCAACACTTTTTTTTAACTATTTGAAGTTGCGCACAAAGTTTAAAAAGCAGATTTATAGAATTTTAAAACAGGCATTCTAATACAAAAATATTGAGTTTCAAGTGATGGTGTTCAATGGCAAAAATGTAAATTCCGAGTGAACTGTAGCTATGAAACGAATTACATTTTGGAATATGTGCCGTGTCACGGTTTGCAGATACAGATGCAGATTTGAAACTTCGCCTATCTGGATCTGATATATGGCTCAGGTAACCTTTGTGCTGTTAGAAAGAAATACTTAATAAACGAATATGAACCTATAAAACTAAAACTATTTCAAAGCCATTTCAAACGCAAGGGCGGTTACAGCTTTAAACTTGCATTTATTCTAAAAATCAGGATTTGTTTCACCATAAACAAACCTTGTGGTCGAGGGGTTTTCCTTTTATTCTAGCGTTTCTTTTTTCTATTGAGAATCCTTATCTTCTCGTTGCAGTTCTTCAAAAATTTCGTTCTGTTCCTCGGTCTCTTTTTCGGCCCATTTCCCTTTTCTCCTCCCCTCCATGCAGCTACACTCCCACTACTAATAACAGATGACGACACAGCACTAGCGAATACACAAGCATAACAAAGACACGATGTTTACACAGGAGGGAAAAGGATAGCATAGAGAATATGAGGTGAAGAGTATGCCGCACCGTACAAAAAATTCCTATTCGATGTACAAGTTCATAGCAATTTTTGAATTTAAGGTGAGGACATTTAATTAGGTTCCAAGATAGTTTATTTTCCTGTTGAGTATTACAAAACTTCATCTTTATGTGTATGTATGTATATTTCCATTTTTTTATACCTTGTAAAATTTCGATTATTAAATGTGCACATGTTAAGAGTACTCCCTACGGATCAAAGGTGTCATAGGAAAGAACTCAAGCACTGCAAAACATTAGAGTATTCAATAGAGTATCTGCGAAATACCAAATAAGTACCAAGTAAAAAAGTTGTCAAGCGCTCCCCTTAAGAAGGCATTGCAAAAAACTTCTTAGCAAGAGCAAGGCACGTTTCCTGTGCCCCTTCCTCCTTCCTATTTCAACTGGGTAAGTATTACCATACGAATGAACAATGCTTGGCTCACAATAAACTGGTATTGAACCATGTATTGGTTTACTACGAGTATTTCATGTAAGAGGAGCACTTTGTAAGGACTCTAGTGCAACACAAAAAAATCCAAATTTTCACGGTGCATTTGTGTCTCAAAATTTGCACCCAATAAACGCACATATTGCCAACTTTACATATAGACAAACATGCATACGTGGATACATTTGTATGCACATCTACGCTCAAGGCGATCGTAATTCAGTCAACACCTCGTAAAAATTACGCGAATATAAAACTTAATGAAGTCAAAAATTACAAACGTACATAATAACATACAACTAATTGCAACAGAACTACAAGAATCACAACAACAATTGCAGAAAATAATTATTCCAAATTGTAAAATGTTGCAGGCGTACATTGCAATCCAATGCAATTGACAATTACCCGTTTGGCAGTGGTGCCACATGTTTGTCATTGTTAAACATATGTGAAGGAAGAGTTTTCATATTGCTATAGAAATACGGACACACATATATAGGGTGTTTTTTTTACAGGTTTGTTTTTCGAATAGAGATAAAACTGGCATTTTGTGGTCAAATGTGGCAACTCTAATGTCATTTATGTTCAGTTTGGTTTGCCATTTCATCATGAACAGGTTGACAAAAGAACAACGCTTGCAAATCGTGCAAATTTATTTCGAAAATAATGGTTCAGTTCGCGAAGTTTACCGTGAGCTCCGTCCATTTTATGGTCGACATAATCGTCCATCAGAGCAATTAATTCGGTTAAGCATGGATCGTTTTCGCACTACGTTTACTCTATGTGATAATACGCATCCGCAGAGACGTCGAACAGTGCGCACCGAAGAAACAATTGCCGCTGTAGAGCAAAGTGTTGAAGAGGACCCGAATGAATCGATTCGCCACCGTGCACAGCAATTGGAGCTTTGTCCATCAACTTTATGGAAGATTTTGCGCAAAGATCTTGGCTTGCGACCTTACAAGATCCAGCTTGTGCAAGAATTAAAGCCGCGAGACCATGCAATGCGTCGTGATTTTGGTGTATGGGCCGAAAATGAGATTGATTTCGATGCTGATTTTCATCGCAAAATTTTGTTCAGTGATGAGGCTCATTTTTGGTTGAATGGCTACGTCAACAAGCAAAATTGCCGCATTTGGAGTGAAGAGAATCCACATGAGACCCTTGAAACGCCATTACATCCACAAAAATTGACTGTTTGGTGTGCTCTATGGGCTGGTGGAGTCATTGGGCCATACTTCTTCCGCAATAATGCTGGAGAGGCAGCTACCGTTAATGGAGACCGGTATAGAGCCATGATAACCGACTATTTTGTTCCCGAATTGGATGGCATGAATGTGGATGAGTTGTGGTTCCAACAAGACGGCGCTACATGCCACACAGCGCACGTCACAATCGATTTATTGAAGGAAACATTCGATGAGCGCATAATTTCGCGGAATGGACCTGTCAATTGGCCACCAAGGTCGTGTGATTTGACACCATTGGATTATTTTCTTTGGGGATATGTGAAGTCGCTCGTCTACACCAACAAACCAGAAACGTTAGGGGAATTGGAAGCCAACATTCGTGGCGTTATTGCCGACATACGGCCCCATATGCTCGAAAAAGTGGTTGAAAATTGGACCTGTAGAATTGGCTTTATTCGAGCCAGCCGCGGCGGCCACATGCCCGAAATCATATTTAAACATTAATGGCATAAAATTATCCTTCCAATAAAGCCAAATTGATGGACCTTAAAACGATTTTCTTGTGTTTTATTTCAATTCGAAGTTCTATACCCCTAAAAAAACACCCTTTACATATGTATGAACCCTGTAGGAAACTTAGTAGATAGATAGTGAAAAACATTTTTAGTTCACAATCGATAGAAAAGTGCCAAATACGAAATAGTTCGATAGTAACTAGTTTTTAGTTTATTGTTTTGGTTTTATTTTTTTTTAATAATTATTTTTTATTTAATTAGTTGCTCTTCTATTCTAATAAAATAAAAACTAAAAACAATAAGAATAATCAAAAAAAATTTTATTTGCTATTCTAATAAAAACTTTTAATAATTAATTAAAAAACAATTATTCAAAAAAGTTAACAACAATAATTTTCATACAAAAAAGTTAATAATGGTCTTGAGCTCATTTATAGTCATGGTACTTCACAAAAGGTATAGGCTGTAAAAATTAAACAAATCAATTGAATTGTTGGTATACAAAATTAATTTATTTTATTTTCTTCCATTTTATTTTATTCTATTCCATCTATTTCATTTTATTTAATTTTACTTCTTTTATTATCTCTTCTTTTATTTTATTTCATTTCTTTTTATTTTATTTTGTTTTGTTTTTTTTTTTAAATTTTTTTTATTTCATTTTTTTTATTATCTTTTATTTTATTTTTTTGATTTTTTTTATTTTATTTTATTTGATTTTACTTTGTTTTTTTTTTAAATTTTTTTATTTTATTTTAATTTATTTTATTTTGTTTTATTTTATTTTGTGTTTTTTTATTTTATTCTATTTTATTTTAATTTATTTTATTTTATTTGGTTTTTTTAGTTTTATTTTGTTTTATTTTTTTTATTTTATTTTATTTTATTTTATATTTTATTTTATTTTGTTTTATTTTTATTTTTTTTTTATTTTTTTTTTTTATTTTATTAAATTTTATTTTATTTTTATTTTATTTTATTTTATTGTTTTTTTTGTATTTCTTTTTTATTTTTTTTTTATGTTAAATTCTCCAACTAGATGCAAGCATAGAGTGTGAAGTGAGTGGTTTGGAATGCACTAGTATCACACCAGTTCAGAATTAGAGATTTTCCCTACAGGGAACTGAAATAGCACTTAAACGGGTATGCAATTATGCGTCTGCCGTAAACTTGAGGTAAATATTCGCGCTTGAAATTTGATTGTAATTTGCTGGTAATGACAGCGCTGCAGCTGCAACAATGTACACACTATCATACATATTTAAATACATGAATATGCAAGTTTTAAATGCAACATTTGCCGTATAATATTTTTACGACATTTCAGCTTAAAATTAATGATGACTTCAAATTTGTCACACTGCCACAACAAATAATTGTCGACAAGCAAATCAACGGCAGCGTTATTCTACTTGTAGTAGACAAATGATGAACCCTCCTACAACATATTGCCCTTCTCTTCATAGCATGTTAAGGGACGAGTTGTCACTAAAAACATTCATAGTCCTGCTTGGTGATGCACATTTGTAGGTACTGGGAGTGTTACCAAAGAACATAAATCTAAAAACTCCTGAAATTTGTTCTTCTGGAGCGTACTCGCTGAAAATCGCTCAAAGTAGCGTGTTCTCCATTCTTATAGATTTATGTTCTTTGGTGTTATGGAGCTTCGTTTGTCCAACGACAACCGAATGACTCGGCTTTTACCCGACCAGCGGTTGTTATTTCTTTATAACCATTATTCGTATCCAGTAGTGGACTTTACGGCTAAGCAGGTCCAAATACACCTAGACTCTACGTAGAGTAATTCAAAAAATTAAGTATGGAGACACTCTACAAATCAACATTTCAAAGTTAAATACAAGTACAATCATTTACTCTGAGTTGACAACTAATCTGTTATCTTAATGATTGCTGATGTAGATCGAACTTTTCACCCGTCAAGTTGGGTGTTTATTTCTTAAAAATTTACCTGACATCAAACACAATATTTTAAATATTATATCGAAGAACGTAAAACATAAAAAAAGTTCCACGCGAAGAATAAATAATTAAACGTTTTTGCAACTTAACGATAAATTTTTTTGTGAATATTCAACTGAAACATAATCAGTTCAAGCATTGACCGGGCAGGTAAAGTGATGAATTACCTATCATCGATTTGTTAGATATTCTAATAGTTGAAGCTCCTCTGATTATATCTTTCTCTGATCCTAAAAAATTGCAAGTGAGAGTAAAGCTAAAATATGCAATCAAGGGAATCAGCTGATTTTCACACTTGATTGAGTTTTTTTTTTCAACAAAACAATTGAGTTGTATGTTTTAATTTTCGTTTATTTTTTATTTTTATGGATAATTGATTTAAAATATGCACTTTAAAATGGAAAATATATTTTTTATTCTCGAATTGTTGCTCTCAAGCATGCCACTTTCTGCAAATTCAGCATTCCCGTTCTCATTGAGAGAGAATAACTAAAAATTCCTCGTTGCTGGATAATTGTTACTGCACTTTTCCCGAAACGCACCTACTATATATAATTACACCTTCTCGCAATTAGCATCTTGAAAATTTTTTACAGACATTTAGTGTGGTGGATCACCTAGCGATTTGATAATTCCGACGCAAATACGTCCCTGGAGCTTCTCTATGACTTAAAAGTTATCTCTTATTAGTTAAATTTTCCTTCATTGCGTACATATTACGTAGTATATTTGGCTGGAATTATGACTTCCAAAGCATATGACCAAATTTGAAAAATTCGATTCCGGCTGCTATAAACTCGCCTTCGAAACATCCCTAGTATGCACCTATGGTACATAATTATTTATTTCCAATTTCAGTATTGAAAATAAATTAAAATTCAAATGGGAGGGATTTTCTCAATTTTACTTATTTGACGTGTCTATGTGAGGCGCTATGTATAATATGTCACACTAAATCATTGTTCATAATATTCTCTTAAAATATCTATCAGCTCCCCACCAAATTTTTCAGAAGCAATCGTAACTAATTAAATCTGTATTTTCAAAAAAAAAAAAACTTCGAAATATTGTAGTGTTGACCAGATGGTTAGTCTTCGGTGGCAATAGAGCGTGGCATATGAAAACGAACATATGTAGAGGCATATGTATGTGCTACGTATGTATCTCCACAGATAAATGTGGAACATCATTTCATTGTTTTTCCCTCAAGAAATTTCTCACTTCTTAAATAGCTGCTGCGAATTCCACGTCATGCATCTTTCATTACCGATCGCCCGGGTTAGCTGTCGGGGGATACACTTCTGAGTTTGTGGGTGCGTCTAATGTATTTTGGGTGCAACCGAGACTTGTTTATGACCGCAAACATTTATACTTTTGTATTTTGTAATTTGAAACATTTGCTGAGAGTTGGAGCAGTTATTAGATTTTAAAACAAAAAAATCTTAATTTTTATGAAAAAGAAGGCATTAAGAAAAACAATAACAACACCAACAAGGGTTTAGTAGTCGATGCTGTTAAAGCGCTTCATCATCAACCAAGGAATGCGAGTCCGAATCCAACTACCGGGAAAAAAATTTCGAAGAGATCGTGGTATGATCGATACCAACAGCTGTCGGTTTGTTTACCCGCAGTCCGTGGTTGTTATTTTTCTTTCGAAAGTTCAATCAACAATTTATTTATTGCTGTTGATAAAGCAGAAATACCTAACTTTGTATGGGTCCGGTTCACAAAAGTTGTACGGACTAAACGAGGGTGGAGCAGCGTTGTCAGGACAGGCTGAAATTGCGACGTCTAGATGCATATATGATAGATATTAAAGGATTGTCTCATTACCTCATTCACAACATCTCTTCTAAGCCGACAGTATTTTTTTTGGCTTGAGGAATTGTATGTGCATATGCTCTGGCCATGGTGCGCCACGAATTTAGCCCTTCACTTTAATGGCATTCCATGTGGACTTCTCTCCCAACTCTACTCTGATTGGTAGTTAAAAGATTGGAATTATATACCTTAGCTTCATCTTCGTTATAGCCCTCCTAAGCGATGTTTAGTTTAGCTCACGGCCGCACTTCTCCTGTAATTGACTGCCTCACTGTCCAACCCAACTAGCAGAAGATAGCATGACCTATGCTAGTGTTCATCCATCTCAATATTTGGGGACTACATCGACATGAATTTCTCTCAATCAGTTTCCACACCATAACCTCCTTGGTGACTCTGGTGGTTATAACATGAAGGTGCTGCTCCCAAAGCTTGATAACAAAGGTGACCCCAAAGTACTTCAATTTGGTTACAAACATGCCTGGTTATAGCCCTTAGCCCAGAAAGTGCTCTTCTCCCAGTAATGGGAATGACGAACCCTTTGTCAGGTTTAATGCTCTTTTTGTGATGTAAAAAATTTGCTTGATGACAATTCCATCCGCGAAACCTTGGAAGTGGATTTCAGATAGAGATTTCAGTCAGTCGTCTACTGCTAGGGTACACACAAGGATAAACGAACTCCATTTTTGGACCACCCCTTGTTGTCGTTCTTATTAACAGTGCTCGTAATCAAGCTCTACTTGGACTCCTCCCAAGGAAACAAACAGTTTCAAACCTCATTTGGAATTATTTCGCTTTCACACAATAGCTAAATGTTTCACAGTGCAGCATTAAGAAACGAGGGAGCAAAATGTATTCGTCTGCCCTGTCTTCGTATGTGTCGAACTCTCTGTTATCTTCCAGATGTTTTTCACTTATGCTAAAATTGAAAGTACCTTCTAGCTTGCGAATCCTCGCATAGCGCATTTAATGCTAAACTTCCGACTGCCGTTGGCGGGTTCCTGTCTTTGATCTTGTCAAAGAGGCGACAATAAATTGCTCAATTATGAAATATTAACTTTCCCAAAGGCGAAAGTTAATTATTCATTCACTCAAATACACACACAAACCTAGAGACGATAATGTAGCTCTGGAACATTTGTGGCCTCGAAGACTGATTTCCTTAAAAATGATGAATTGAGCAACTGTCGAAATGTATGTGGTCGTGCAACTAATTAGAACATGAGGAATGCCGCCAACTTAGCAACTTGCAAAGGAACGAAGAAGCCGACTCATCACACGCATCATCAACTGACGGCATTGGGCCATATTAACAGGATCTCAAGGGATGTCAGCATGGAAATTGCCCTTTAAGCTATTCAATCTGCCGATCGCACAAAGTACTCGTATTATAACTGGAAAGTTAATAATTTTTCAAAAACTAAAAATATATTGAACTTGTGACAGACTCTGCTGGTTGACATTCGGGCGATTTAGTAGTATTCATTATTATACATCCATACATACGTAAGAAATATTTTTGGCTAAATACAGCAGCCACATTGTAAATGAGCTAAAGCACTGTACTGCAGATGCGACAACTTTTGTGGTGATGAGGAAACAGATTTATCACCCCAGTTGGAAAAATTCATAGATCTGACGGTTTTAGTTCATTCAACTAAATAAAATACAAATTAAATAAAAAAAATATAATAAAGAAATAACATAACGTAAAATAAAGAAAAACAAAATTAAACTAAAAAAAATTAAATGAAAAAAAAGTAAAAAAAATCAAATAAAGTAAAATAAAATTAAATAAAATGGATAAATTAAAATAAAACAAAATAAAGTAAAATAAAATAAAATAAAATAAAATAAAATGAAATAAAATAAAATAAAATAAAACAAAATAAAATAAAATAAAATAAAACAAATAAAATAAAATAACACAAAGTAAAATAAAACAAAACAAAATAAAATAAAATAAAATAAAATAAGATAAAATAAAATTAAACAAATAAAATAAATAAGAATAGAATAGAATAAAATAAAATAAAATAGAATAAAAAGAGTAAAATAAAATAAAGGAAAATAAATAAAATTAAATAAAATTAAATAAAATAAAATAAAATAAAATAAAATAAACTAAAATAAAATGAAATGAAATAAAATAAAATAAAATAGAGTAAAATAAAATAAAATAAAATAAAATAAAATAAAACAAAATAAAATAAAGTAAAATAAAAGTAAAATAAAATAAATAAAATATTTTTTGTTAAGTTTAACGAGCTCAAGACCAGTTGATAATAATTCTTGGTTAATTATTATGATGTTTGTTGCTTTCAATTTTTCCTTTAATCAAAAAATAATAATAAATAACCAAGAATTATTATCAACTGGTCTTGACCTCGTTAAAACTTACAAAAAATATATAAAAATGAACAGACCATAAAACCAACAAAAATAAAATAAAATAAAATAAGCAAATACAATAAATTTTTGTGGTTGAATTGCCATCACTGTTCGATCTCTAGTCATTACTAACCAGTTAACTAGTTGCTTTGTTTTGACTATAGGGTACATATATGTATGTATGTAGGTATTTATATTAGTGTTATTTGTTTTTACAATTTAATACCACTCAATTTGACATTTTGACATAGCAACTTGTCGGCCTTTGCTCATGTTTTTTATTGGCAACCAATCCTAAGCTCCGCAGCTATTTTCTTGCCTAACTCTGCAGCTTTCTATTTAGTTGCTTCTTGTCGGCAGCCGATTTCTTTTGACATAAGAAACTCATTGCCAACAGCTAATTAGATTATTTGTCAATTTGTATGTGTTTGGGGATAATTTGGCGTTGCTCTGCAAGTACGGACCACAAGAGGAGGTGTACACCATGGCATACTAATAAAATATTTCGTTGCTTGTTTTTCATAATACATATTATTTGTAATTGTTTAGTTGTAACCCGGAATTGGTTTCAGTTACACATACCTAGCCCTAAATTAATTTTTGTAATCCGTTCTTGACACCGTTTTCAAAAATATCACCGTCCTTATTTGGTAAATTATTTTGAGGACGGCAGAAGCTTATAAGGCTTTCATTCATGGCAATTGGTTACATACATGCCATTTGTAAATATACCCAATTAAAGCACTCAAAGATGTTACAGAAAATTCAAATCCGAAGCTCCAGAGATAAGCCACTAAGCCCCTTAGCCATGTATCCCAACTTAGGGCCTTTTTCACCATTCACAGTCAACGCTAACTGGCACGTAAATTGGCAGGAATAGTTCGGCTTTCTCTCAGATGAAGTTCCGGTTAGTGCTAAGTAGAGATGGCAGAAAACGGTCCTTATTTAGATATACTGTTCCTAACTTATGTGGATATTGTTGTGATGGTCCATAAAGCTCCCAAAGTAAAGAAATAATTTGAAAGCAGACAACATACGGTTTTCCCCTCTAGACGCCCCATATTTAGTAAAAGTTAGATATCAACCTGGCCTGGAAGCAAATTTTGTTTTGTTGGAAAAAATCTTTTTATACCCGAGCAATTTGATATACTAATGTCTCGATGGCAATAAGTTTTCTAGGCTTCCTAGACAAAAAACAAAACAACTTTTTATTCTATGGAACTCTCTTATCATACTTATAGCTGTATTCTGTAAGTCTGTCTCATCTCAAGTCGCTAAATTTGAGATTTTTCATTAGAGACAACTTTTGTGACTTCACATGATTTCGGTATTCTGTATGAGAAAATCACAAAAAATTCACCAAACATATTTGGTGAAAACACACTGGCATACATCTTCAGTACAGCGTTGGACAGCGTCTGTCTATATATGGCGATAGCCCAGATAGTAACTGTCTCGGGAACAACTTGTGAGACTCCGGTTCAAGCGCATGATTTCGGACAAATTATTATTTCTATTTTTTATATAAACATTATCTGGTAGGAATGCAATTTTGATTTAATTCGACTTTGACCGTTCTCTTTTGTTGCCACAGAAATAACGTATAGAAAATTTACAATAACGTGCTTAGCAGGGCCATCTTCTTGTGAAAACGGGAACTCACCAGTTACCTGCAGATGGCTCTCGAAGCTGTTATTTCAGTTGCTTCTGTTAAACTGCAGTATAGACTAACTTAGTTACGTTGCGCTCCCTCTGTCGGTGAGCAGTGTGTGTTTCCGTATTTCGGTCGCTAACGATATCGTAATAACAGCCAAACTCTTTTTTTCTTGGTTTTCGAATTGCTATAGTATCGTTCAACAAAGAACATACATCTATATTCTTTGTTATTACCAAACTTTATTACAAGGATAACAATTTATTTGGTTAAAAAGTTTTACGTGGACTTTGGTCAGTTTTCGAAAACAAGATTTAATTTGGAGAGCTCAAACTATTTTCTACAACCTATATTAAGTTAATTTGTTATTACAAGTGCATGACTTTGGCTGTTATTGCCTCTTTCTGCAAGCTTGCTACTCCCCTGCAAAAAACGGTAATACTCTGTTTCATACTCCAAAGATACTCCTAAAGGAGTATCAGAGTCCTCCAACACATAGCCTCATTCATATAAAAAAGTGGTCCAATTTACATGGCAATGTCCGGTGATTGGATCACCTAATCCATCTCGGAGTACGCCGTTTCTTTGCTTTTGAATACTCTATAGACCACCTACTTGAGAGTACTCTCAAAATACTCCCATTGGACTACTCTATATAGTATTCAACAGAAGGGCGAGAGTGGGAGTAGGTGGTCCTCAAAAGAACACATACTCCCTTCTCGCTTTCGTCTAGAATACTCTATAGAGTACTCTTTTGGCAGCATTTTTAAAGTACCCAACGTAGGTGCTCTATAGACTATTCGGAAGCAAAGTAAATGGTACTCCGAGCAGGATTAGGTGATCCAATCACCGGACATCGCTATGCAAATTGGACCACCTTTTTTATATGAATGAGGATAAGTGTTGGAGTACCCTGATGTTCCAACGTTTTTTACAGGGTCGTTTTAAGCCAGTAACCTCAAGTTAAACTGCTTAGTAGTCTCCAAAAATACTGTCTTAGAACTAAACAATTTGTACCGCTGACAAAAGCGATAGTTGAAAGTATCGGATATCGATAGCCACTCGTCCACAACCAGTATTACCATCAAACTTTCCTAAATGAAGTCGGTAGACAAAATAGCAAAGGTTACATGGCCGTGTAAAAGTGTATCATTGAGAGCATAGCTTGGGTAATCTGCGAGAACTAGTACTATCTCCAAATGGTTTAGCTCGAAGTAAGTACTGAGAACGTCGCATTTTCTGGAGGGTACTTCTTTCTCACAATGCCAGTTTTATTAGTTGGAATTTTTTGACTTCTCTGCTTCCACAGAGGTTCTACTCGCATAAACTGTTCCATTCGCGTCGACATTACTACTCTTTGTATAGTTACGGGTGCTTGCCCAGAAGGAGAGATGGATTCGGCATTAGCCCGATACAATTCCATTTGAAATTTCGTAACAGGCGTTCAGCATTCGCAGCAAACACAAAAATCACATTCCATTTGGCTTGTTTCAACATTGAGCGACGATGAAAGTGAAATACGAGACATGCGCTGTTCAAGGGATGTTGAACTGCATACGAAGCCACATACATCAAGTCGCCTGAAATGTAAACCGCGCAAGTAACGTTTTCTCTTGTTGGCAAAAGGGTTTAACTTGCAAAAAATCATAAACTTAAGTGAGACTGTTATGCTGCATTTCAACAAAATACATCTTTTCACATTGTTTCATGTTAAAAGAAAAATTATTAGTTAGCACTTTTTGCATTACAGTGACAATGTTAGTGGTGCGTTTTTGCATTTCAGGCGAGTATAGAGACGTACATTCATACATACATAAATATGATTGTGTTGCTCTTACAGGCTGTGCGAAAAAGTACCCATACCGGTTTCCGTGTCATTTGAGTATGGTTCGGCATATTTGAGCTAGAGAGGGTGCAAATTATGCATTTATGTATGTATGTTGAGTGCTTGGGGTGAGATTTTAGTTTTCATTTCTACATACATAGTTATAATTTTGTACTCAGCTGGAAACAGTGACTTAGAAATAAGGAGATTTGGTACAGATACCTTCGCCAGCAATAATTACAAGCCACATATCGATAAGACAGAGCAGACCAGTTATTTTTGGAAATTTGAAGTTTGTATTGAGAGTGAAATTTGACTTTTTTGGTGTAGATCGACATTATTTTGGGATGCAATGGATCAAAAATTGTAGTGGAATATTGTAGTAGAATTTAGGTAATATAAAATTTAGGAAATAACTAATTGTAGCAGAATTAAACAGGGTTCAGATCATTACAGGATATTTTTAGAAACCATTTTCAGTATTATTTTAGGACCATTTCGGGACTACATATTTTGAGATTTTTTCGAGATGATTTCGAGACTGTTTTATCGACATTTCAAGACAGTGTCAGGATTTTTTCAGGATAGTTTCGGAAGTGTTTTCGTGATCATTTTGGCATTTTCTTGGGGACCATTTCGGCATTGTCTTGGGGGCCATTCGGCACTTTTTACGATTATTTTCGGGTCTTTTTCTAGGTCAACTCAGGATTGCCTTCGGGACATATTCGAGAGTATTGTCGCGTCATTTCATTATCATTTCGGTATTATTTTCAGGGCCAAATTTTGGGACTTTTTCGCCTTCATTTCGGTAGTTTTTGGGAAACATTTCGGTGTTCTTTTATTTTTCGGACCATTCCGATCCTTTTAGGGAACATTTCGGGATTGTTTTATGTTCCGGACCATTCCGGTACTTCCAATATCTGGACATTGCGATCATTTCGGAACGTTTTCGGGACCATTTTTGGCTCTTTTTCGGGATAATTTTAATATCAATTCTTCATGATTGTTTTACCCTATACCTATTTCTCATGATCGCATAGCTCGACCCCGACAGCTAAGTTCGTATCGCGGAAAGAACCAAAACTTTTTATTTATGTCCCTATGGTGAAGCCAAATTCTTCAAGGGTAACAATTGTCCGCACCATTGCTGCAAATACTAAGAAAGAAAAAAAATGTGGTATCCCACCTCCGATCATTATTAAAATCTTCTGTCTGTTATTGCGGGTGTGGCCGAAGTGACAGTCCGGCTGTTGTGTGAGCGTCGGCATGATTTCAGACATCAACATTTCTCATTGCACATATCGACGGCTGAGTGGAATATCACACTTTGGATTGAGTAGGCAATCTTGAGATGGGATAGAGGGTTATCGAACCGACTAGATTTCTATTTTAATAGTCAACAGTCGTCTATAATACGCTAAACCCTCTGAACCATTTAATATTAATTTCCAATAGCCCTATAATGAAATTCCAAGCAATATTCCTTCACAAAATCGACTAGCTCAATAACCTCTAGTTCTAGCTGAATGTTCACTATTGCATGGCGCTGTCATTGGGGGTGGAAATCGTCGTCCAGTGCAGTCATTAGGAACTCGCTGGCAACCGTTTCCCGTTCGGATAGTTCTAAGGTAACTTCGCTTTGGCTAGCTCTCATCTGTTTACATCTCCGATATTTTGGTGGTAGTTGTGTTTGTGGATAAGTCATTATCGATATCCGATGCCTCAAAGTGTCTCTAAACTATCGCTTTTGTAATCGGTGCAAGACGAGTTACGCAGTGTGTAGCTCTAAGACTACTTAGCCCCACTCGCTCTCATTACTACGCCCATGGAATAATGATTGTAGGAAGAAACGTAGTTTTAATGAAGTACGTTTGTGATCCTCAACAAATGGGTGTAGCAAACAGAAAATCAGCCGCAATGAGCTCATTCAATAATCGCATTGCTCTCACTTCATTGAATTGATGTTGAAAGCCTGCCCCTAAGCCTAAGTGTATTCTTTGTATGTATGTATGTAAATCAAATATAAAATCGTGTAACGCATGCAACAAAGTTATTCATTGGGTAAAGGACTTTTGAAGTAGAACAAAAACAGCCTTGCTTCGTACAACAGTTTCAATTTCATTACCTGCACACACACACACACACATTCGCAATGAGTGTTAGAAATTGCATGTTATTTTAAAAAAATGCAATTTGCTGAAGAATAACAAATCATGGCTGAAGAAGTGTTGCACGTTGCACTGTTAATAAGCCCAATGAATGAAGTGAGTTTAAAATTAGACACGTGTCCATCAACGGAGTTTAACCCTTCTTAAGGTAACGCCCAAGGAATACCAGGCAAACAGAAATTATGAGTTCGTTGCGTTGCATTTATTTTGCTACAAAATGTTGAAGTCGAAGGATATTGGTTGCGTTTAGTTACGCTTTTGTTGTATTAAGGGGTGTGTACATTTATACAAAGTGTGCGGTGAGCAGAATTGCTTTAGTGGCTGTCTTGTAGCAGAGAGACAAAGTACTAAGTGAGAGCATAATAAATGGGATTGGCTATGAAAAAGGATGCAAGGGTACTCTTTGTGTATGGAGGTGTCTACCCACACAGATATTTATATGTTTGTTCATATAAACTGTATATTCATGCAATAATACAGTAGCGATTGAAATATTAGCAACAAGAAATGCGGGTTTGTGTTTTTGCTTTCATGTTAAGTAAAATTCAATGGAGCTAAACGCTTGCAAACTAGTGCTACTTTAGGTTGCGCAGTCAGTTAAGAAGAAGAGTCAACGCTCGACGAGCAAATATCACGCGCTATAAGTCTCTCATCAAATCTGCTATGATACGTTATGGCTAGAAATCATGCAAAGAAGATTGATGCCCCTTGGAGTTTTCCACAGATTTATGAGCGTTTGCACGATCCCAACGCTATCGAAATAAATTTAACAATCAGCTGTTTGAGCTTTACCTAGTTTGGGTTTCTGAGTTCGAAAAAATTTTAAGGAAAATGACTTGGCATAGCTTCGTATTTGTCGTCGGTTGTCGCTAAAAAGGCATGATTGGCGTGCTTTAAAAGGAAGAGGCCAACATTTTCTAGGCGGTTAGGAGCCAATGACGTTTAACGTAGCATACTTCTGTTCTGTGTGTCTAAAAGCCAAACTTGGGCTTGAAGTTATTTTTAATCCCCAAAGCATCGACTTGAAAAGTTCAGAGAGAAAGAGTCGTGTCCTGCCATTAACGATCGATGGCTGTGTTTGAACTATAGACTTTGCTGAGAGCTTTGTGCATCATTTTCCGCTACGATTTTTTGCTTTAACACTCATAGGGAGGAGTTTTATTTTGTTTTGTTGTTTTTCCGACAGGGTGAATGATTGATGTACTCGTATATTGGAACGATTTTTCGTCATCCCTTGTCAAATTTGGTTTTGAGACAAACCGGTTTCGGCGTTGTGCCATCATCAGTGTCGATTTTCGTTCTGATCTGTTGTGGTAGTTTGTCTTGTATTTAGAGTAGGTAGCAGGTAACGTCAGCATGGGTGTCTGTTTGTGTACGTGTGTGCATGTGTTATGTGTGTACCTTCAGAAACGGGGGTGGTTTGCATCGATCGGTTTTTTTGTGGTTGACTGAGGCAGGTAAAAGTTGGTGATTTTTGTTGTTTGACCTTTTTTGCTTGTTTGTTGTTTTTGATCTTTTGCTGTTTTGTGCTTATTTGTCGGTGCGTGTGTGTTTGTTGTACCTGAGTGGTTGCTTTGTTTTTTGTAAACCAATTTTAAAGGTTCGAATATTGTGTCGGAAACAGTGTTTGTCTGTTCGTTTATTATTCTACCGTCGAATGTTTTTTGTTTGTAGATTTCCATGTTTTCGAGTACGTTCAGACGTCTGCCTTTTGCTTGTGCATGTAGGACCTTGACTGTTTTTTTTGATGTTTCCGCCATGTGATTCGCAAAGTTGGACTCTGGTATGATGGTTGGATTCCGTATCTTTTTGTTGTAATCTCTAATGTGTTCTCTGAACCTCGTTCTTACTTGTCGTCCGGTTTGTCCTATGTAACTGTGCTGGCATTCACAAGTGAGCTTGTATACACCATGGCTGCTAAATGGATCTTCTGAGTTAGTTTTGGTTCTTAGCTTCCGTCCTAAATTGTTCGATGTTTTGAACGCTGTGTTGATATTGTATTTTCTAAGAAAATTTGCTAATTTATATGTTGTCCTTCCAGTATATGTCATTGTCGTCCAGGTTTTTGTACTTTCTTCTCCATTGTTTCTTTTTTGTTCTTTTTAGGTCTCTCCTGAGTTTATCTACTAGTGCTTTTTTATATCCGTTGTTTGTAGCGATGTTATATATTATTCCAAGCTCTCTTCTATATGCTTCTTTTGTAAGAGGTGTTCTTTCCAATCTTTGTACTAAGTAGGGTTTGAGGTGCTCCTGGATGTTTCTTGACTTAAAGAGCTTAGCTGAACTACCAGGTTTTTGTGATTCGCGTCCCTAAATAATAACTGCGGTGTTGAAGGGGACCTAATGAGTATTCAGGCGGTTCGATTGAACATGTTGGAAAATTCCAGATATGTTGGATGTATGAAAGATGAAGCAGTTGAATCAATCGGTTTGAATGTGTTCTTTTTGCCAGACGAAATATTTAAGATAGATATTAGCTTATGCGGAACTAAATCGTTCCTATACAAAGATTCTTTATACAAGGTGGCGCAAAAGTAAGCTTCCGATGTTCAGCATATCGGTTGTGGCACGTGCAGTGTGTGCTGTTGCACCGTCTTGTTGGAACCACATGTTTTCCAATCCCAATTCATCAAGTTGCGGCAAAAAGAACTCGTTGATCATTGCTCTGTAGCGCTCACCATTCACAGTAACCGTTTGGTCCCGACCGATTATTGGTCAAATAAATAGTCAGCAATATTCCGCGTTCTGGAGCAGTGCAGCGTAACATTGTTTATTAACGTGTATTTCGCATGTGTTTACTACACAAATGTCAAAACAGAACTGACTTTAGGGGCCAATCGCAAAATGTATAGCATTTTCTGATAGGAGGATTACTTTTGCGCCACCTTGTATAACTAGGACCTACTGTCAATGTTAGTTTCAAATTAAAGTTTACTGAAGGTATAAGCTCGACCAGCTATTTTGTTAAACATATCTACCACCCCAAAGCAAAGGAAACCCTCTAAATTTCTAACGCTCACACCCTTTTTGAAAAACATACGCTTCATCATCTGTGCTACTAATTTTTCACACCCTACTGTACACAAAATGAATGGGCTGGCCTATTCTCTTGTAAAGTACAACGTCCTGCTTGCGCGCCTTACGCTTTGCTACAGTCTTACATGTCGACGTGCAAGCATTCACGACGCATAAAGAAACAAACCGAAGTTGTATGGTTTTTAGTGATTTTGACACACTTTATAAGAACAATTTTGTTTGCTTTTGCTGCTTTTGTTGTGTCAACTGTGGTTGTCGCTGTCGCACACGCCGCATTACAATTACGTCGTAACTGGAAACAACCTTAGTCTACCAGGCGAACAGCGATTTCAGCAGCCAACCCGATTTACTACGTTTTCATTGCATTACATTGTTGCCAAGGGTTATTGCTTCGGGTTTACTTTTAATGCTGACACAATTTGTGAGGGGATGAATATACATAGTAGGGAGGTATGTACATATTTATATGGATGTAGTGTTGGCGTAGCTACCTTTTGGGGTGGGTTGACGGGGTTTAGGTTTAGTGCTGGTGGTGTCAATGTAGTAGGTTGATGCTTGCAGTTTTCATTCTATCGTGAAAAGATGACATTGAAATTTGGAATTTATTTATATTTTTGAAGAGGGTTGTTTTTTGACTCCTTCGTATGGCGTTTGTACTTAAATATATGAGTTTTGATTTTAGAGATTTGATAAAATGAAAGCGTAAAAGCAAAAACGATAAGACCACTAGACAGTGACTAACTATATTGTAACATTCTGACTACTCTCATACTAAAACTCCGCATTTGAGGCATCGTTCCAATATACATTAATATTCTAGCCGGATTTTTTTTAAGCTCTGTATGTGCCTTGCAAAAAATCTTGCGACTGATCGCTAAAGAGAAGGATCCGGGATCAGTACCTTTCATCTACAGAGGGCTGCAATTGATCCCAACTATTCAATTATAGGCATAGTTGGGATAAGTCGATTTTAATTTCTGTAGCCTACTTGTCCGACCGTACCCGTAGGGGAACGAAGGGAATCTGTCCGACACTACGCTTTAGGGCATGAAAGGGGCCAATTAGTCTCTTCATAGGACATGCTCAAACAAAAGAGCTCAGTTCAACCCATACAAAGAGATCAAAACTGGCATTGGTCGCATGCTCCTTTGCTACTCATCCCGGATTCATCCTAGACTAATCGTATTTTTTTCAAGGTGTATATATTCTTTGCAAAAAATCGTGCGATTAATCTCTAGGGAGAATGTTCTGTTGTTAATTCCTTCGTCTAATTTGTGTTAACTAGTCCGAACGAACTCGTAGGGGAACCAATTCATCCCAGATTTGTTCTAGACTAATCGCATTATTTGTGGAGTTTCGTTTCCAAGCTGCTGTGTACTGCGATCCTTTTTATACTCAGCTGTTGTATCGTTTACGAGTAGACCGAGTCGAAACATCTATAATATTATTCTAAACTTAGTGAAACAGTTTAAAGGCAACATTGTCTTGAATTTTAAAGAGCTTTCGTCTGGTACAACAAAAAGGATATTTTAAGGACAACCAACAACGTCTTCTGCCGAAACTATGTAAAAACGACTTCAGAAACCAAAAGGACATTAGAAGGAAAAAAGAGCTCCTCAAGACTAAAATTTTGAAATCTCAATTTTTAAAATTGGATGTCAAATAACAAGTTACAATTGAAAAGCATTTGGGCTGTTTTTTTAAGTATAAATAAAATAAATAAATAAAAATATATTTTTCTCGGGAACCCTCTTAACATAAGCTGCAAATTTATTGGAGACTTTTGGAACTTTTTTTGTATTGGGAACGACCTACTCTGATAGTCATTCAATGACCTATTCCACTTTTACTAGCGTAGCTTCGGTTTGGCTTATTCTCAAGGAGAGTTTTATGGTAGTGCTGGTTATCGATGAGTGATAATCGATACTCCACACTTTAAACGTTTTTCAAATATAGTTTTTGTAACCGCTACAGAACAAGATACGAAGTCTTTAGTTCTACGGCTGTCTTTTTTGGAGACTGGCTTGCAACTTTACTCAAGGGATATTGCATATTTTATCTAATATGTTTTCAGAATTTTGTTAATTTTTATACCGATCCTGTAAATTCGCACGGATATCTTCCGACTTTTAGCGAACAAACTTTTTATCGAAATCATCCTTTGGACTGTTTTCTACCGATTTTTCCCCTTCTGCACCATTAAAAAAAACTTTCACATTATCCATTAAGGTCACGCAATGACCACCCATATATTTCAGTTCAAAAACTAAAATGTTAATTAAAAAATCATAAATTCAGCTTTAATATATTTCAGATTAAACAAAATCTGTATAATATATTAAAATTACTTATTTTAAGGCTTATTGGGAATGGTTTTTGCAATAAGACACACTGTTCGACTCGCTTTCCGTTTGCGAGTAGGTTCAGTCATGGATGTATTTAGTTGCTCGTACTCGGCCCTTACTTTTGGACGATTGATGCCGGTGCTTGTGATCTTGGTACACGTTGTCTGTGCTACGTTGTAAGCGCGGGAGATAATCCAAGTTTATCTAGATAAAGAATTCTTCTATATGTTTTAGGCGAGTTCTATTCGGTGCATGATTTCGAATACCTACTAGGCATAAGAAATTCTGTAACAATAATGCATACAGCCTACTAATGGTCATCAGATGACCTTAATGGTGAAATAAGCAAGTTTTGCAAATTATTTTTATTTAAATCAAAAAGAAGAGATTTTAATTTTAAATTCAAATGCAAAACCATGGCATTTAGGATAAGGTAAAGTGATATTTTATTAATGCTTTTCGTTTTTAAGTTATAAGTGATTTTATATTAAAAAGGTCATGAAATGCCCTTAATGGTGCAGAAGGGTTATATAATATTTTTCAAATTGTGTTCCTTTATACTGATCTCACACTCTCGGCTTTAAACTTCTATCACAGAAACTTTTTGATCCAAACTTTTTTATATAATTTCTATTATTTTCCAATGTCTTCTTGTCCTTTGTTTGTAAGCATCGAATATGACTCACATTTTATCTATAATTGATTTTTGTCGACACTTGGTTATTCGGCATTTTTATAGGTTCGTATTCGTTTTGAAAACTCTTTAGTATTTGTATACCTTCCATGAATATGAAATGGTATTATAACTTTGGTCAGATGTTTGTAAGTATGAGAAGAAAAAGAGATATACCCACCAATAAGTATGCCGAAATGATCAGGGCGATGAGGTGAATGGATTTAGCCATGTCCGTCTGTCTGTCTGTTTGAACTAGTCACTCACTTTTGAAGATATCTCAAAATGTTGTAGGTGGTCACAATTTTGCAATATATTAATCATTTGTCGGAGCCAGAAAGATTGGACGAATACAGCGCATATCCCCCATAAAATTGCTATTAAAAAGCTAGGATCGTTACATTTTGCAGATTTTGTACTTATTAGATATCTGGTGGGGTTAGTATAAATGTCTAAGATAGCCTCAATATATTGTATAACCCCAACAGCCCATTTTCCGACAAGAGGAGTTTGGCTATTTATCCTTAAATTAACAGGATAAGACCGTCAAATTTTGCAGAGCTTGTACTTATCGTAAGTAAGAATCGGACACTCAAAACCGTGATGAGTATTCATGAAAGGTATAAAGCCTTCCGCACAGCTGAAGACAGCACTTTCCTTACTTGTTTCTATTATTATTGATTTTAATAGTTCTCAGACTCTAATATTTACTAGAAGACCCGGCCAAGCTTCCCTGCATCTCAGGACTTATAAAAGACTGATTCCGATACTAATCGTGCGCTCTTAGTTATAGCCGGAATTTTTGAAATTTATAAAAATATATATAAAAAGTCGCTACTACCAAAGTGTTGGTACCTTAACAGATTTCGTTAACATTGCCTCAAACCGTCGGGGAATGTTTTGTCGTTCTAAAAACAAACAAGCAAATGCATGTTACGCATACCGTTACTCATAAACATAACGGAAACAGTCCATCGGCAGCACACATGCGCGTCCAGGTAGCACACATACGTCGTACGTTACACTTGTAGAGTAAATCAGTAGGCCAGCAGGATCTGCAGCAGGGAAGCTCTATATATTTAGCATTACTGCGTTTCTGCTCAATGTTGATGCTGAGTCCGTACACACATACAAATAAACATCCTGCGGCACCATCTATGTATGTATATTTTTGCATTTCAACGCCTATTTAAAATGTAAATTCGCGGGAAAGCAGCGTCAGGCATCTGCTTAATATGAATCAAAACAACAAAACAAAAAAAAAAAATACATCACGACAGTCGCACAAATGTATAAACAAGGTATGTACTAGGTGACCTACACCCTTTCCTGGCTGTTTGGAAAAAATATTGTGTCTTATGGGCCAAATAAAATAGCCAAAATTTCTTTGGATTTTGTAATAACGACTCAACTTAATATTAGTTTGGAAAAAAGTTTAATTTATTAAATTATAGTTACAACACAATTGCAAACCTTCTTAATACTAAGTCAGGTTAAGCTGTTATAATTTTATGTTAACTTATTTTAAGAAAGTTTGCTATTTCAACTGGTACATTTTTTGTAGATTAAAGTTTATTTTGGTTGCTTATTTGTTGTTGCAATTTTGTGTTCACGGAAGTAGATTTTCTCCACCGATATAAAGTTAGCTTGTGGTTGCAAATTCAAGTAACCAGAATATACCCTGGAAAAATGCGATTAGTCTAGGGTGAATCCGGGATGAGTCGCAAAGGAGCATGCGACCAATGCCCGTTTTGATCTCTTTGTATCCCTGAAAAAAATCGTGTGACTAATTTCTCTCTTTAGTCTACAGTTGGCTAGAATTCAAAATAATAAGTAAATTTTTATTTGTGTAGCATACTCGCAGGCGTGAAAGTCAATTTTAGTTTTTGTAGCATGCTTATAGGAGTTAAAAGTACTTGTTTGGATAGAAAGTGGATTAGTCCTGTCGTACTCGTTAAGGTAAAAATTAGTACAATTGGTCTCCCCCATACAAAGCATGTCCTATGAAGAGACTTATTGTTCAATTTAATGCCCAGAAGGGTAGTGTCGGACAGATTCCCTTTGTTCCCTCACGGATATGGTCGGGCTAGTTTACTTTCAACACCGAAAAGTAGGCTACAGAAATTAAAATCGACTTATCCCAACTATGCACATAACGGAGTAGTTGGAACCGCGGATCCCTATCTTTAGAGATTAGTTTCACAATTTTTATCAGGGCAATTTCATTTATTTTTAGTCAAAAATTGCCGCTCGTGTGGTACTGCATCTTAAAACACACATCTTGTTTTTAATAATTTGTCTTCTATCTCAGCTTTGGCTATTAATATGCTTTGTGGATAAAAGCAAAAGTTCGTAGCATATACACTTGAACTGGTTGCTGCCTTGAGTCAATTTGAATGTTATGTGAGCATTTTGTTTTGAAATTTATTTCTGTGGCAGCAAGGAATAATAGCCAAATAAAAGGTTGTTCGTATCTGCTTTGCACTATTCACACTCCAACACGAAGACCTAACAGCCAAGATTCGTATCCGTCTCTGAAAGACAAAATAGGGAAAGCAAAAATGCATGAGCAGTGAAAAATATTTTTTGGCGTTAAAAATAAACACTAAAGTTCTTTCCTTCCTTGAAATACATTCATAGACTTTCTGTTAAGGACATTTCATTGTACTGTTGTTAACATTGGTGTGAGTCTACGCTTACAGTTAACAGTTTGAAGGACTTCCGGTATTTTGTCAGCACAGGACATTCAGCTAAACTATTCACTTCAATACCATCAAGCTTAGCTGCACAGGGTGACATGTGACTAAGTAAAAAAAATGTAATAGATTTTATATTGAACTTCGTGTATAATTATATGGCAATAATAAATAACACCCAAAGACTAATATCGCAAAAGCCGTAGTGAACTTGGTTTCCCCGATAAAACTACATCTACGATGTTTAGCGACATAATTAGCTCCATTAGGACCTCTCCGATCTGAGGTTTCAGATATTATCTTACAAACGAGGAGCTCGATAAACGCCATTGCAATTCACTTAATGTGTAAAATGAGAACAATAGAGCTGAAAATGAAACGTTGGCAATTAGCTTAAGTGGGATGAATATCTTGCGTGTCGTTAACAAGTGGGCTCCCAGATAACAATTTTGTACAAACATAAACATGCTTCTAGTAATATGAATGTATGTATGTAACAGAAGTTAAGTTTCTCCTATCACCACCGATCGCATAGAAAATTACTTAAATTTTAAAAAACTTGTTGTTCTTTGAATGAAAGTGCACATATGGGCAATGCCATTGAATCGTCACAAAAGTTGTCCATTGACAACAGCACAAGGGTTTGATCCTTCGCCTGTCTCACGAATCGTTTGATCTGATTGTGATGTACATATCTCACTTTTGTCGCAAGTGAGATCGCCGTGTGCAGTCGTTGAACAATTGACAATAGCTTTAGCGGAAAGAGGACAATCAATGGGCACTTAAACAGCTGTCGAAGTCGAAATGTTTTCAAATATTTTGTGCAGCTTATTTGTTGTAATTTATTGGTTGTCTAGTAAAATAAAAATTTGAGTTCAAGTCAGCTATAACCAACCAGCTATTAGTATTGAATGAAGACCCCTGCGGGCTAGCGGCTAGAATATGCCCGAGGTAGGCATACCGGTCTTAAGAGGCGACTAATATGCACAAAGGTTATGAAGTGGAACTCGATGGTTGATCTACGCATATGATGCCGCTCACCTCTCATTACCTAACTTCTCCTTCCTTACGGAAGGAGGCGTGACATGACCTACAAGATTCCACTGGTGATACCAAAAAGCTACCATGAAAGTCGGGCATTACCGGAAGGGAGTACTGGAGCGTACCGGCAAAGGACTGTCACTTCAGACAACACTCCCCAAAACCTTCGGGGAGTTGATGTGTGTCAATTCTTTTCTTATAGCTTTTTCCAAGACACAGCGATTGTGGAAATCTGGCTTATGTTAGTAGGTCTAAGCCACACTGACAAAGTCCAATCAGCTACATCAAAGTCGTGGCAATTCCAGCTTTTATCAATTAATATATGATCTGGTAACCCATCCGAGTTCAGAAGTTAGAGTCGCCAAGATCGGCATTTTCTAGTGAATCACAAAGGAGTCCTTATTCACGACGCCCGACTACTCGTTGGCGCATACATTTATGTGAACAATGTGCGCTCCACTCAGTTTTTACACCTGATTATTGAGAGCACTTTTCGACCTAAGGATGTAGGCGACAGATGCAGCTCGTGGCGGACGTGAAAGCTATCTTTAGACGAAGAGAAAAGAAAGACACCTGTTTTGAAAAAGAAACTTTAGACCGAAACTCGTGAGTATTAGGCGTTAGATGCTAATTGACAGGAATAATATTCAAAAAGTCTATCAAGCATACCACAGATGACAAAAAGTTCCTGGGGAACTTACTGCATGGACGCCAATTGCGACCTTGTGAGCGCGAAGGCTTTAACAATGAAGGAAAGCAGTACAAGCTGCTCCGTAAGAATTGCTGAGAATCTCTAAAAGCATTCGAAACAAACCAGGTTTCTTATAAGGCGAGCAGCGTGCTATTGCTGGGGGTGTGATAACAAACGAATGTCCTATGGTCTGTTGTAAAGTGAGATGGTAGAGCCCTTGCATTTTTGGAAAGACAAGTTTTGCGAAATTCGATGGTTCTTCCCGGTATGCACTGTACTTCTATACCTTTTTCCATCTGGCTCAGCTCATTGCGTTCCCTAGTCATCGACGTTCTTACGAGAACGGCCCAATTTGAGTAAACACGGTGAATCTCAAGTTATGAGAAAAAATAAAAGGTTTCCTGCTGCAGTTGAATGGCGAATGATGATGTAGAATCATGAAGTCACTTCATGCGCAGCTACGCACCACCACCTATCCACCTTTTGCCAAAATTATTGGAAGGTGCTTCGACCTTATGACATTCTGGTCTGGAAGGGACTTAGATCGGATTGAGGATAGTAGTATTTGGAATTGTATAGTATAGACCACTCTTATATAATGTGTCGCTGCAATCTTCCTTAATATTGTCCAAGTCTCCCAAAAGGAAGGGCAACCACTGGCTTTGGAGCATGTATGGGCTTTCCTTGGTGTTTCCCATTCTTACAGCTGAAAAGGACTGACTATCGTGCTTCAAAGGGACGCAGCTAAAGTCACCTGCATTATGGTTATGGTCATTTAATAATAATCATAAGTAATCAATTTATATCTCCGATATTCTCGTAGAAAAATTTGGTGAATGTTCGTGAAGTCGTTATTTCGGGAATCAGCAATAACCCGGCTAGAAAATGGGGTGAACTTTCCCTAGGGCCAGTTTATATTTTCCCTTTTGAAATCATGGGCCTCCTAAGGAAAACCAGCCCCCAGCTAGTTTGTTAATATTTTTTAAGACAGGGCTGGGTAGTAAAGTCGGTCCTGCCTAGTTTTCCAAGGCATTTCCAACTTAAAAAAAATACATTGGCTCTGTGGACCTATACATCACAATCGTATTTTCTATTCATTGAGCTATTACAATGAATGAAAACTGTTCAGCAACTGGACAACTTGAATTAAATTCACATAGGTGAAAAAGTATTTATACCATGACATATACAGTTGTGTTCAATATAATAGTAGCGAAATAAAATTGGATATCATTCGACGAAATAAAATTTTAATAAATATTGCGAATTCCATAACATAATCCATATAAAAAGAAATTTCAAAGTTTACATCAAGCTCAGGAAAGTTAATTAAACTTTTAAAAATTAACATCAAAACTTCAATATCTTGGGAGGAGTTTTTAGAAAATTTTTGAGTAGGCAGTTTTATAGCCCATTCTATTTTGACACAACTATATACAAGTAAAAAGTACCTCAAAACTTCCCCTGAATTTTTAGAATTTTTTTTGTCAAGGATGTTGGGTATTTTTTTCATACAAAATAATTTTTCTTGATGCGTTGTATGGAAGAAATCACTCAACATAATTGACGAAAAAAATTCTGAAATGTCTAAAAGATCGCAAAAAATTAATCTTGCCAGTTGTGGTCGCTTTTTATGGGTTGAACTATTCACATTTGTTTGAGAATGTCCTATGGAGAGACCAATTGTACCCATTTATACCCGAACGAGTACGACCTTTTCTACACAAACGGGTTCTTTTAACTCCTATAGCTATGCTACAAAAATTAAAATTGACTTACACCTACATAACTATATTACATAAATCAAAATTCACTTATGTATATTGAACTATAGCCAACTCTAGACTGAAGGCATTAATCCCGGATTCCTCCTTTTAGAGATTAGTCACACGATTTTTTGCAGGGTTGCACAATGTTATAACTAAATTGGTATACAAACTGCATGCTCAAAGATTTTCTAGAATTAGATTTTGATGGCCATTTTTTAAGCTTTAATTAATTTTCTTGAACATTGTGTAAACTTTTAAATTTCTTTTTATGTGGTTTCTGCTATTGGATTCTCTATATTTTAAATGAAAATTATTAAAATTGCAGCTTCTTCTTATTTCGCCAAACGATATCGATTTTAAATTAACTACTATTATATTGAACACAGCTGTAGGTGCCCGTCCCTAATACTATGTGACATCATCATTACCAATAATAAAATGTTTTCCTTCATCTAAATTACAACAATGAAAAAATAAAGATAAGCACAATTTGCTTCAAGTTCCAGGTCTAAAACTTAGCGTTCAAAACATTGTAATTTACACATTATTCAGCAGTCTTGTTCTTGCCGAAAATCCGTAAGCTCTATTCACTTAGGCCTAGCCGTGCTCATCTGAGTGTTTGCAGACACATTTCACTTAAGCACGTCTCATAAATTTAATTGTCATTTAATTTTTGGACTTCTTGCTTAGCTTTCGCACTTTTAATTTTGCACATTGCTATCACAGTCTAGGGCGCTTATCTAAAGTCAAAACAATTTTCGAGTTTTTTTTTTGCTTGACGACGAGCCCATTATAGTCGCCAAGCATGCCAAGTTGCAATTAGTAAAAACAAACTAATTTTCTCCATGGGACAATGGGAAGTGGACACTATTTTGCTTAAGTGAAGTAGCAGTCGTATTATATAAACATACATACCGACATATAGATATGCTAGTTATATCCACTCAAATATATATCTATTTATGTCACATTGCGCCACCCAACCTAGAATCTAATTGACAATTTCCATTTCGCATGTACCCAAGTTGACTTTTATGTTGTGAACAATTATGCTAATTTGTTAACCGAATTGCCTCTTACGCACACAAGTATAAGGCGACATTCACACACACATTCATTTTTGAAAAAGCTTTTCTAACTAGCCAATTTTCCTTACGTCACACGCGATTCTTCGTAAGTAACTTAACTTTTATTTGACCAAAAATGCTAATCACTTTCCGTGTATTGTGAGTTGTGATGTACACCTAATTCTGTTTTTACACGAATTATTTTTACACGAATTTGAAATAACACGAGTAAATACGAAAAAATATTTCTATTTTTACACGACATAATTTGAAATAACACGAATACAAAAAAAACAAAATTACTTTTTTTACATGAATTATTGGATTTAACACGTTTTTTTTCAATGAATTTTTTTCTACTTAAAATAATTCTGGTGTGTATTCTGAGTTATGTCTATGTATGCGTAATTTCTGTTTTACGGGAAATGCGGGATTCCCCGAATTATTGAAAAAGTAAAAATGTACATAATGTATTGTACACACAATTTAGTTCCTATTTGACAATTATAATTGAAAGATCGTTAGTTTTTGCTGATTTTTAACAAGTGCTAAGTAAAATAAAGTAGAAGCTCATATAATTTTGGTAGACCAATAACAGGTTAGTTTCAAATATTTAACTTTAGATTTTTGCATTTTTGATTAATAAAATATATTTTGGTAGCCACACGCCATGTTACATAATTCTCCTGCATTAAAAATGAGGAAAGCGATCAGCTTAGATACCAAAATCAAAATTTTAGATCAACTTGCAACGGGACAAGGCGCAACGGTTGTGGGAAAGAATTTCGGAATCCATGAAGCTACTGTAAGAACAATTAAAAAAAATGAAACTGCAATTAGAGCATCAGTATGTTCTGGAACAAAATTAAGTGCAAAGTCATCATCGTATGTAAGGGATGTTGTTAAAGAGAAAATGGAAAAAGCTTTGGTAATCTGGATAGAAGACAAATCCCAAAAGAGAATACCAGTAGACGGACTTGCTATCAAGCAGACAGCATTAAGAATCTATAAACGTATCCAGGAAATTGATCCAGATACATCATCTCAGTCAAAACAACATGCATTTTCCGCAAGTACTGGTTGGATGACTGGTTTTTTAAAAAGACACGCTCTCCACAATATAAAAATTAAGGGAGAAACTGCATCCGCTGATGAATTGGCTGCTAAAGAATTTCCCGAAAAACTAAAAAAAATTATTGAAGATGGAGAATATACTCCAGACCAAGTTTGGAATTTAGATGAAAGCGGCCTTTTTTGGAAGAGAATGCCTAGAAGAACTTATGTAGCAAAATCGCAGAAAACAGCCGGTGGTTTTAAAGTAGCAAAGGACCGTATTACGTTGTTGTTTTGTTCCAATGCTTCAGGAGAACGTATTCTTAAGCCACTCCTAGTACATCGTGCCTTAAGACCACGTTCCATGAAAAGTGTAGATTTCAATAAATTGCCTATACACTGGATGGCGAACAAAAAGGCTTGGGTAACCAGTGCAATTTTCACAGAGTGGTTTCAGAAGCACTTCATCCCAGAAGTTAGGCGCTACATGAAAGAAAAATGTCTCGAATTTAAAGTTCTTTTGATTCTAGACAATGCACCAGGCCATCCAGTTTTGGAGCACCCAAACGTACAATTTTGTTTTTTGCCGCCTAATACAACTTCCCTTATACAGCCACTAGACCAGGGGATAATTGCTACGTTTAAAACGTATTACATAAGAAGTTCATTTCATTATGTTGTAGAAAAACTTGATAATTATGAGGAATCATCAGTCATAGATGAATGGAAAAAATTTTCTATAATGGACTGCATTAATCAAGTCAAGATCGCGTTAGATTTATTAAAGCCATCAACTTTGAACTCGTGTTGGAAAAATATTTGGCCAGAATGCGTAAAATGCAAAGATCCTGTTATCGATAATAACGCTGAACTTGCTGATATAATAACAATGGCCAATGCAATCGGTGGGGATGGATTCGATGACCTATCGTTAGCAGATGTAGAAGAATTGTTGGTAGATGAAAGCTTGAGCGAAAATGAAATTATAGATCTCACCCTTGAGACTCGTTATGATAAAGAACATAGTGACAGTGACGAAAGAGATCGTCCAATTTTAAAAGCATCTCTAATTAAAGAAGGTCTTGATCTCGCTACAAAATTAGGTAGTCATTTTGAACAACATGATCATGACGAGGAACGAGCTGCCAAATTTCAACGTGAACTGAAATTATTAATGGCATCTTACAGGGAAGTTTATAATGGGTTAACGCGAAATAAAACTCAATCTAAGATAACTGATTTCGTTCAAAAATCTACTGATGTCCCAACACAGTCGGCTAGAAATGATAATGATCAACAAAATCATTCCAGTGATGGCAGTGATATTGTAGTCTTTCGCAAACGTTTGCGTTTATTATCAGACAGTGACAATAAATAAAATTGTTTAATGTTTAAATTTTTCTTATGGTTGTACTTTATGTTATTTAAGTTTTTTGGCAATGAATTTCTGGTATTATTTTTTTTATGAAATCTAAATTTTAATTTATTTTATTATAATTTAGTTTATTTAATAAATTAAAACGAAAATAAATTCTTAAAATAACTACAACAATATTTTTTTTATATTATTTAGTCTAATTTTAACTTATTTTTTGAGGTCTAGAACCAATCTATTATTTTTGTACTTGGCCAGTATCTTTTTTTACACGATTTTTTTTTACACGAATTTCTCGGGAACCATTCTATCGTGTAAAAACAGAATTAGGTGTACTCGCTGCCCCTTGATTCTGCTCGGTACTTTTCAAAAGTTCTATTGATGTTTATTTTATTTTCAACTTCCTTTTTGCTTTTCACTTTTGCTTTCATTCTTTTTCATTCAATGCTCTTTTATTGTCTTTATTTACATTTCTTTTAGGCTGGTAATGTCTTATATATTTCAAATCATTCATATATATTCATATTAAGGTTGCTCAAAATAATGTCAATATTTGATGCTTCTAGAGAATTAATTTAATTTCTTCTTCAATAATACTCATCAAAGTATATAAGAGTGACCTTAAAACTTATGGAAAACATTAACCAAAGGAAAAACTTTTCAAAATTTTATCGCCTTAACCTTGAACTCTTTCAGTCAATAATACTTAAAAATATGGTTTCTGAATAACCAACTGGCCCGGGTAGAAAATGTGATAAATTTTTCCTAGGGCCTGGCTATATTTGCCTGATTAGTAATATCTAGGCTCTGCCTAGTTTTGGCAAGGCAAAGCAATTTTAAAAAAATTCATTAGTTTTCCAAGGCATTGCCAATTAAAAAAAGTCCATTGGCTCTGAGGCGGAAGGAAACTCCACATCATAGTCGTCTTCTCTATCCATTGAGCTATTACAATGAGCTATTATAATAGGGAAGTTCTACTGTGAAAAACAAAAAATATCTCATTGACAAAAAAGTGTGGGGTGCCTTTTAATAATTGATATATACGACCTTACCACGAATTTCCCAATATAAATACTATTATTTTCTTTATTAATTTATTAATGAACAATTGCTTTTGAATTTTTAATTTAATTTATCAATGAAGGGTGTTTTATAGTTTTTACAAAATTACAGACCAATAAACTTTATCACTTTATCACTTAAATTTAAAAAAAAAATTATGTGTGTGAAAATGTGCTCCAAAAAAGTCTGTAAATTCTGATAAAATTTTAAATAAAAAGATGATAAAGAAATTTTAAACACTTTCTATATTTATGTCGCCAAAAAACAGCAGCACAATTTTTCCTTAAACAAAGACATGGTATCTGTGAGTTTTAGTTTTGAAATTTTAATTATACTAATTGTAATCAATTTCTGAGATTTGAAAATATAAAGGTGGAGTGTAATTAATGTTTTGTCGATTGCCGAACTTCCATGTGGGATTCTAAAAATTGATTAACTTAGCCACGTGGATTCCACCTCTACTATCTGCTAAGTTGCCCTAGGTCATCAGGAAATCCGCTAAAATATAGACCGCAAGATTCCCACAGTTTTTCGAATATTTTCAGCGATTTTAAGTTATTTCGATCAGCGCGTCACCTAACGCAATTTTGATTTCTAAAATTTATATTGCCTTAGTGGCATGTACTATCTGTTTCAAGTCCCTAGATCACTAGGAAATTAGTTAAAATCAATCGCAAGGTTCAAAATTTTAAAGGAATCCGTGCGTCATCTAGCGAATTTTGTGTACAGGGTATTGCATGGCATTTCATTGTGGACCTATGTGTCAAGTTTCAATGCTTTAACTAAGCACGAAGTTATTTAAAAATCAATCGCCAAATACCAAATTTTTAACAAATTTTCCGTTTATCTTGATTTGTGTGGCATCTAGCGAATATTTTTTTCTTTCACATTGCATTGTCACTGAGTTCTGAACTCTGTTACACGTTTCAAGTGTCTGGGTCAACGCACAAAAAAGAAAGGCACTTAATATAAAGGTGGTAGTAAAATAGAATATAGGGCTAGTCAGAGGTTGTCTTGTCTAGAAATTTAAATCTATCAAACTTCCTATCACTATTAACTGTGCAAAAAAATTCACTTGCGCTTTGTCGGTTTCGATAGTAAAAATGTCTGCAATCTCATGTTTGACTATCAGGAAAACAAAAACATTATTTTTGCTGAATATAATCCAGGTGCATGCTTTACTCTTCACTTCTTGATTTGATTCCGCAAAACTACTTTTCTTTATGCTTTTAGGACCACCTGCATGCAAGCAAACGAAATACAATGGTACATCATTCATTTACAACGAGCGCTCTACGAATTCACTTCATATAAGTCTTTATGTGTTCAATTATTCTATTTAATACTCAACTAGTATATGTTCTAGCACGCCACCAATTTGCTCACGATTGCGTCCAAATTACTTACGCACGCGTTATCCTAACTGACTGACGTTCTACCATATGTTCACGCTTTGACTTTTAATTTGTTTATTTATTTGTGAGCAGCCATTTTAACTGACAGCCCAATAGACACGCCACGTCAAACCACACCTTATTTGTGGGTTTGGAGACTCAAAGCCACAAAATTGAATTATTCCAATAGTTTATATATTTGTTTGTTTGTTCATTTGTATGTTGCTGCAATTCCAGCCATTTTTACAAGCTTATAGCGCCCACCATTGGATTTCTTGTTATCGCTCTTACTTGACACCCGTATTAATTTGAGTGCGTGTCATAGCAAATCGGCATGTAATGGTCTGATGATCGAGTTAAAGGTTGGGTTTAAACTCAGCTTCTATAGGCAAAAGAAACTTTATTTGATTAGCGTCGAAGTATCGTTTGTTTGTATCGAAAATAAGCGCACTTTTATGAAACAGATAACTTGAAGCTCAGGCTTCCAGATTGCCCATATGAGTACGAGTCGATGACCTAACATCGATGACACAACCAGAGCTTAAAGTTATACCTGAGCGAATACCCAATGAAATATTTGATCAAACAAGGCATATTTTTCAAATTAAGTTGGTTTCGTAACAGCAGGAACCCTTCCCAAAAGCTAAGCGAACTGTTATGGGTTTGTTACTATACCAACGCGAACGGTTAGTTTGACACCTTTGAATCTTTGAGTCGACTTACCTGGTTTATTGGTGCGACTGCTGCAGGAACTATTTCTTTGACCCATTGCATCGAAAGCAGGTGATTTTTCCCATATCATTGGATCATAGATCGAGTTGCAAGTCATTACATTTGAGGCTGTGTACTAATATGATGGGCTACAATACCGAAGGACCACAGTTTACAGTAATAGGACAAGTTACATCCATGTGGTTTCGAAGTCATTCGGCAAGCCTTCTATTTCGTTCGGAGTCGGTATATTTTTTTAAAGTGGTATGCAGCTATCCTGGCACTTATCTTCTATCGCCATTTAAAATGCGGGAAAGCGGATACGCCTATAAAGACCAAATTTGCTGTACACATTAAAATAACCCACTCAATTAATATTTTGTAAATTTTTTGGAATGGGTGTGGCACCGCCTGCTTTTGATTAAGTTTATTTTACAAAGCTTTTGATTCATAAATCAAACACCTTTCAAGATATCATACCAAGGTTCGTATAGGGACTACTTTTATTAAAAGGAATGTTACTCCGAAAAAATGGGAAAAATGGGTTAAGAACCACGCCCACTTTTAATTAAAATACTTTTAAAATAATCATAAAGAAATAAAATAGACAATATCTCTGAGACAAATTGCTTTCCATCAATTCTATTTCACTTCTAAAGCAATTGTGTACAAACAGATGCGAAAAGTATAAATTTCGAAAACGGGCGTGGCCCCACAAAGCTCTTAATGCCATAACACAAACAAAAATTTAATTGTCGTGAGGAAATTTGCTAAAAATGTCGACTTTATAACGGCAACTGTTTATGGTGAAAATGGGCGGAATCGGTCTAATGCCACGCCCACTTTTCTAAAGTAAATCTAGAAAATGTGTGTCTAACATTTAAAACGCAACATTTCTGTAAATGTCCAAAGTCGTATCAATAAGCTTTTCACTTGAAACCCACCACCTTTTTTTCACCCTTTTTCGATATTAAGTTCCTTGGTATTGTCTTACGATTTTTCTAAAACCAACTCAGTCTTTTTACGATGAGATTTTTATATCAAGTCTGAAACCGTCGGAGAGATTTTATTGTAAGAAATTTTGGAGTGAACACATTCGTTGTTTGAGTTTCGTCCTACTCCTCTTGAATTTGATTGGAAAAAATTTGGTACTCCCTATTGCGAAAACACATGCCAAACTGGTCGAAAGTTAGAAAGTTATATTCGATAACAATTTAGCAAACGGAAATTCACAAAACCGCAATTTGGCAGAAATAATTGAAGAATGTTAGGTAAAAAGTGGAAAAACACTAAAATAAAAATTTTGAAATTGGAAGTATTAACATACATATATATATATAAAAGAAAGTGACGTTAGTTCCAACGCTCATAACTCAAGAACGCCTGCACCGATTTGGATGATTGACACTAATTTAGATTGTTCTCTGACCAGAATAGGAGAATACCCAATAAAATTTCCGAAAAATTCCTGACAAAAAAAAAAGTTTATTCTCCCATACATTTTGTATGGTGCGAATTTTTATAATTTTTTTTTTTTTGTTAGAAAAGCTCAATAATGGATCGATCGATGGTAAAGTGGAATTGTGTGTGCGTGAAATAGTTACATCAATAGGGATAGGGATAGGGATAGTGATAGTGATAGAGATAATGATAGGGATAGGAAAAACCAATATTTCTAGATCCATTCAGGTAAATATCTGGGCAGGACAAAGTCTGGCGCTCCCACTAGCTTAAAATAAAATTAACTTTTATTTAATAAAAAATAAAAGAAAAAAACTAAAAATGATTTGCCCGAACCTGCAAGCGCACGCATAAGAGTCTGCTATAGTAAGTTCGAACGAACTACAGAGTACCGGCATGTATTAGAATCGATTTTTGCTTTCGAAAATAAGTACATAGTAAGGGCACGGGTTTAAAGATTCTTCTTCTTTAAAATTCAGCTAACACCCTTGTCATGTTGAGTAACTTAAACAGACGTACACATTCTAATTATCAAATCTTTGTGGTTATTCATTGAATTGAAAACTTTAAATTGCATAAATAAATTATTCCTTCAATAGAACTTTTGAACAGCAGAAAATACTAAGAAGCAAATATTACAAGTTAATAACTTATGCAGACGAGTTTGTAAACGTCAATTCGAATGCAAATCTCAAGATACTCATCTTCATGCTCCAGCATTCATAGCTACAACAAAACTCTTTGCCAAAGTAATTCACATGGAAAATGTAAAAGTTTTTCACAAATTACATTCTAAAAAAGAAACTTTTATTTCACCTCATTTACCTTAACATGCTCAAAGCGCCAACAGCAAATGAAATAATAAATATGCTAATATTCTTTTCACACTGATGTTGCCATGAATACGAAAACGACCAAGGCTTGTGGAGGCTCAGCCGAGTGGAAGGCGTGCGCTAAACTAAATAAGAAAGTTGAAAAGTCAGCGGTGACACAAAGTGAACTGTTAAATAAACAAAATAAAATAAACTAACCAAAAAACAAAACAAGTAAAAACAAAAACAAAACTGAAATAAAAGCCAATCATAATTTTTATGAAGTGGATGGAATGTATGTACTTGTACAACAAAATTGCCTGAGAGCATCTCGCATTTCCAAACGCACGCGGCTCATCTGCTGTGACAGCCATCTGGTTAGTTGTGGCCGCAACAACAACAAAAATCAAAGCAAATACGTACGCCTCTTACAAAATGGTGGAACAATAAGCATGCCCGTCCACCACATCTCCCACTACAAACATGGCGCAACATGCTTTGCATAAACAAAAAGCAACCCGAATGTAATTGTGTGAGTGCACTGCCAAAGCTAGCGGATATGCCATGTAAAGGGAGTGGCAAAAATGAAATTGGCTACAAAGTTGTTGGCGTTACTGATTATGTTGATTCTTTCGTCTTCAAACGACCGACTGTCAAATCATACTGCGCAGCCTTAATCAAAACCAAAGCATCATTCGCCAACACTACATACAGCAGCCTTCTCACGTAAAAGGCGGTAACAGTTGTTAGCATCGGTCGCTTTGATTGTAACTGTTCGCACTCGTACTAACCCATGCTCATCCTGACTGTCATTCATGCCCGTCACCCATACGCCATGTCGCTTAGCTTTGCCCTTTCTGCCTCACGGAGCCCTGTTATCTACGTATGCTGCATTTATTGAGGCAGCGCATGGACGCACTGAGTAGGGTAAAAGTGGGGCCCCTGTCTTACCTCAGACTCAATTAGTGATTGCATATCAGTTGTCGAATGGCGTCTACTAAGGATTTGCATGTCATACTGGGCACGGAGGGAGCTGTCAATAATGTTGTAATCGAAGTTTCCTTTTTGTTGTTGTGGTTGTTGTAACAGTACTTCGTCTCGCTTGGTCGGCGCATCCATTCATAGAGTAGGACGTGAGGGGCCAAACAGGCTTATACTGATGTTGACTGTCCTTCTTCGAATATGAATCCTGTACGAAGTCACCTTCTTCGTCTTTACTCATCCTGGTAGTATAGAGGCAGGTTAGTTTCCGAAACACTCTATGAAATTCCAAGAAGGTTTAGCCTAGCCTTTCGTAGAAGGATACGCAAAGTCGCGATCTCTGCACAGGGTTAATTAACCCACTTTTTAACCTTCTATTTTAAAAAAGAGACTTTACCGTGGTTTAGCCTACGTCTGGCCTGTAATCGTGCTGGAATGGAATCAATAGTGTGAACAACTAATGGGGTTTCTGAAAGGTAAGAAAGTGAAATCGACTGCTCTGTGAATGTCATACTGAAAAATATTCCAAAGTCATTGTATTTAAAACCAAATCCTTAGCTCGGATTACTATGAGCAGATCCCCTTCTTCCGGGAGGCATAAACTAATGAGAGTACATGGCTTCGCTTGCCTGTGAATCTAGGTGCGAATGGCTCGAAGTTAAATGAATTGACATGAGAAAGAGCCACCTGATAAGAACTCCGATGGATCAGTCAGGCTCAGTGATCACTGCAGCTTTCTCAAAGTGAAAATTACTGTCATTAAACAGCTCGGCCTTATTATAGCTTTCAGTAATACCAGAGTGTTTCTTGATCAAATCTGCGGACTCGCTTGGTTATCAGACCTACTAACGGTTTCCCATATTTTTGTTATATCAGAACGATTTTCCTTAATCAATTCTCAGTTTTATTTCTGACACCGTCTCTGTATTGTGGTCCGTTTTCACCCCCGATCCCTGTACAAAGCTATAAAATAAAAATAGTGCACAAAGCACAAAAAACTTTTGGAACGCCGGAGACTATAAACCTGCCAGCTGTCAATTTAGTTGTGATTCCTCACCAGCTACAAGTAGTTAAAAATAGACAGAGGCTACTAGAAGTCAATCCCGTACTTTTTATTGTTATTCTATCTACTTCAGTAAATTTTAATATGTTTGCCAATATTACTAGCTTTAGTCAAAGAAGTATAGGATTGGACCAAAAATCTGCAAATTTTTCGAAACTAAAAAATTTTAATATTTAAGTATTAAGAAAATTCACAATTTAAGAAACATTTTTTTAGCTTACGGAAGCCACGAGTGGCCTTAGATATCTTTACGGCTTTACTTGACGTATGCGCTTAAACTCTGTTCTAGAAAGCTCGTGAATATTAAGGATGTGCCCCGAAGCTTCTTCTTAAAGTGGTCCGAAATGCTTAATTTGCTCATATGAGCCGTGAGTCTAGGTGTAATGGCTTGTGAGAACACCAATAGGATCCTAAGATTATTCCTGGATATTCTAATATATATCAACCACCCATAATTGCGTTAGTCCCACTTTGACCGTCTGACACCAATGTTATATGTATGTCCATATTAAATTTAAAGAGATTGTCAATCACCGGAAACGCAGAAGTCGACAAAAATTGCCAAACTGCATTTAGAGATTTAGGGGATCGAGATTAAGCTTTGACGACTTCCAGTTCTTCGCTACAAATAATACACTTCCTGAACCACCTTTAATCACAGCTTGACTACGCCCCTACACCACCACATACCGCATTGCTTGCACACAAAATAAACAGCAAAATTAATGTTAATTTTAATATTTTTCGTGACAAGAAAATCTTCAGAGAGCAAACTTTTTTTCTGCGGAACTTTTTCGCATTTGATCATTTCATATTTGCATTGCTTGTAGCATTTAGCATGATTTCTCTTCCTTATTCGCTTTTTATGTCACTTATCTCTTACACATTTGTTTATTTCTATTTATGTATATTTTTTTTTTTCGTCAAAATAATATTGTTGTGAAATTTGTGTTTTTGTTTTTGTTATATTTTAATTTGCATTTTCATGTCTTTGAGTGCTTCATCGTCAGCTGAGTGTTTGGCAAAAGCTTGGCGTTTGTGGCATGTTTTGGCGAAGAAGCGAGGGGGCGGAAATATCCTTGAGCGACAACAAGTAATTTCACTTGACAAATAAAATGCACAAAGTTATTTCCACATTATTCGCTGTCTTGTTTATGACGCTACTCTATGGGATGCAGGCATGTGTGAAGCATTTTTGTTGGTGGAATATAGTTGTTAGAATGTTTATATAATGCAGTTGGTAATGAAAAGTCTCGTGGGCTGTTTTTAAGTTTAACGCAGACAAAAAAATATTTATTTCATTATATTAAATTAAAACAAGGAGGAATCAAAAATACCGATTAATCGATAACTGTTATTTTTATAGCGATACATATGGAGTTAAATATATAAAATTTCTTGGAATGAACAGAGGATTTCATAAAGGCATGTCCGTGCGTCCGTGGACACGATAACTTCAGTAAAAATTTAGATATTTCAATGAAATTTGGCACACAGTTTTCTTTCCGGCCAAGGTAGGTTGCTATTTGAAATGGGCGAAATCGAACCATCTCTTTTTTTGATATCGAAAAATCGAAAAACGTATAAAATAGGTTAATTCAATAATAGAAGCAGCTACAATGATGACATTTGCTAGATTTATTGATTCGGTTGTCCCATTGACGATTTTATCAAATTTTGGAAAAGGGGCGTGGCACCGCCCACATATGAGTGAAGAAATTTTCAAATTTCGACTCTTAATAACTTCAGAACCGTTTACGCTAGTATAACGAAAATTCGTATTAGGCATACTATTGTTGTGATAAACGCACCCATAGAAAATAAGCGAAATCGCTTTTCGACCACGCCTACCTTTTCATAAAAGTTAAATGGAAAAGAGGTAAAAATATTGAACTGCCCATATCCAATTAACTGATACAGGTATAATAATATAGTTTGGTACTTACATCATATTTCTTATTCTTTATATGATTTTTGCAAAGTTTTTAAAATTGGGCGTGGGACCGCCTACTTATGTGTCAAGCCAATTTGAAATTTGACTGTTTATAACTTCAGAACGGTGTAAGATAGAATTATGAAACTTAATACGAGGTATACGATCATCGGTGGACGACCAGCCCACTTTTGGACCAAAGTTTTCTAAAAGAGAGGTAGGAAATCGGAACATGCCATATCTCCTTCACTGATGCAGATAGAATGCTAGAATTTCGGAGTTACAATGACCTGATGATCTTATTAATGATTTTTGTACAATTTTGGAAAATGGGCGTGCTACCGCCCACATATAAATGAACAAAATATTAAATTTCAGCTATTATCAATTTCAGAACTGTGTTAAATAAAATTGCAAAACATGATACGATACTATCTATGCTTTTCAAAATTATATCTAACCTATGCTGGAACCAGTGAATCCAATAATCTACGGTGAAAATTTCATAAAGATCGGTGAAGTAATTTGGACGTCAGGCACACAGACACACATTCATTTTATTTATAAGATTGAAGATAGAAGAAAATATTTAAAACCTCTATAGGTCATAACTCCACAACAATTTACCAATTTATCACGACCACTTTTACACAGGTGGGTATTCTATGTTTTGTTCAACCCGAACTTAAACTTCCAAACTTGTTCTCTTTGGATTTTGACATTTCTAGGTATATGTACTTTTTTTTTTCTGGCGCTATATTACTTCAGTGTTGTCATGATTTAGACTGTTCGATGGGGCCATAAGAAATCTATCTTTTCAAAGTGCATATTTAGATAAGAGAATATTGCAAAGCAATGTGGAAACTTTGTCGATAGCTAGTTGTTCAACCCGAACTTAAACTTCCTAACTTGTTCTCTTTGGATTTTGACATGGCTAGGTATATCTACTTTTTTTTTATGGCGCTATATTACTTCAGTGTTAATTAATTCTTCTTCTAATGTTTGCAATATGAAAACTGTGCTAGTTATATCGGCGCAATTTATAGTCTATCCAATCTAAGTGTCACTCTCAATCTAAGCGAATCCTGGCACTGGCTAACACAATTGCCTTTCGGAAGCAAAGTGTGTCATGATTTAGACTGTTCGATGGGGCTATAAGAAATCTATCTTTTCAAAGTGCATATTTAGATAAGAGAATATTGCAAAGCTATGTGGAAACTTTGTCGATAGCTAGTTGTTCAACCCGAACTTAAACTTCCTAACTTGTTCTCTTTGGATTTTGACATGACTAGGTATATCTACTTTTTTTTTTTTATGGCGCTATATTACTTCAGTGTTAATTAATTCTTCTTCTAATGTTTGCAATATGAAAACTGTGCTAGTTATATCGGCGTAATTTATAGTCTATCCAATCTAAGTGTCACTCTCACCTACAGAAGGCGAATCCTGGCACTGGCTAATACAATCGCCTTTCGGAAGCAAAGTGTGTCATGATTTAGACTGTTCGATGGGGCCATAAGAAATCTATCTTTTCAAAGTGCATATTTAGATAAGAGAATATTGCAAAGCAATGTGGAAACTTTGTCGATAGCTAGTTGTTCAACCCGAACTTAAACTTCCTAACTTGTTCTCTTTGGATTTTGACATGACTAGGTATATCCACTTTTTTTTATGGCGCTATATTACTTCAGTGTTAATTAATTCTTCTTCTAATGTTTGCAATATGAAAACTGTGCTAGTTATATCGGCGCAATTTATAGTCTATCCAATCTAAGTGTCACTCTCAATCTAAGCGAATCCTGGCACTGGCTAACACAATTGCCTTTCGGAAGCAAAGTGTGTCATGATTTAGACTGTTCGATGGGGCTATAAGAAATCTATCTTTTCAAAGTGCATATTTAGATAAGAGAATATTGCAAAGCTATGTGGAAACTTTGTCGATAGCTAGAAAACCAAACCAAGATAGAAATGCATCTAGGAAAAAAGTTAAGTACATTTGCTATAAAAAGCGATATATAGTATATTTGAATTCTATGAAATATATAAGGTTGCATATCTTTGTTTAGCGCTCAAGAGATCCCTGACTAAGATAGAAACTCGTTACATTGAAAATTATATAGATTTACTCCTATTTGCATATTTTAATATTTTGTACCTTTACTATATATTGTTTATTTTTTTGAGTACATGTTGAACCTTGTTGTAGCTTTGCTATTTTTGTCCTCGCAATCCATGCCATAGAAAGGTGATAAGAGTAATGTGATAACTGTCATACAATTTAATTATAAAGTCAAGCAAACTAACCTTGGTAGCTTTCAAAAACGGGCATCATACAGATTATTTTCGATGAACATACTAAAAATCCAGGCATCGCTTCGCTGCGCCTCCGAACTTCTAATAGCCTGAGGTCCATTTCAATCGTTGTATCTCCGAAAGCAGTTGAGATACGGAACTTAATCACATCGCTTATTTCAGCAGTCATTATTACAATTCATTTGTTAGCTGTATTGGGGTAACACGTTTTGGGTCACCCTCGTCCACAGATGGGTCAATACCTCGGAAATCGGTCGAGTTATCGGAATAAGTGATAAAATAAATTTTAACTGAGATGTCTAGTAACGAAATGGTGTAAGTTGCTGGACTACAAAAATAAAAAAGTAAAAGAGTTTACAAAGTAGACAGTGTAGATTAAAATAAGAAACATCAAACAATTCTGACAAAGTCAGGTATTGAGTTCGATAGTACTGACGAAGAACGTTCTTGATCACGAGAAATATTTATAGCGCGAAACGATGCGCTTACTCTATCATGCCTCGCAAAACATAAATTTCGAAATAGGTACACTTACGTTATGAGTTTTGAGGGGTGAATTAATTTATGCGTATACAAATAGGTTCCTTAACAAACACTGCTAACCACATTTTTTCAAAATACCAATACATGGACATTTTATGTTTGAAAAATTTTCGTGTGGATAGAAAAATAGACAGACGGACGGAGGGACGGACATGGCTAAATCGACTCAGCTCATGGTCGTAATCATTTCAGTATACTGATCATCCCTTCTTCTTTTCATACTTACAAACATTTCATGTTCATGAAAGGTATGAAAATCAAAAAAGGTATATAACTTCGCTATTGCAGTGGGCTATTAACTACTTGCCCGAATATTTTCCTTGTGCGTTATTCGATTTGCCTAGTTTTCCGCAGGTATATACTACATACTATTGGCCAATTTTCATTGAAATATCTAGTCGAAACTACAATCAATCGCCTTTGAAAATAGGCGAATTTTTGTGCTGAAAAGTGGGCGGCGCTACGCCTAATTCCCTAAAATTCACAAACATTTTTTTGCGGTCGAGTTTTGCTTAAAAAGTTTATTATGTGTGCAAGATATTATTGATATAAATTGTATAGTTATAGAAATATCGCGTTTTACATTTTACAAAGAAATTTTTCAGAACTATGTTAAAAAACTGGGCGTGGTCGTAGACTGTTTTCGCTCATTTTTACAACCAGTTTATATTTTCAACATTTTCGCCAAAAAGGTAGGTATAGAAATTTGCGTACAATATGGGTATCAAACGCAAGGGCAAGGCCACAGCTTTCATTTGAACTGTTCCATGTTTCGATATATTCATCGATAAATGAGTTATCGGTTGAAATATGGTTCCCATTAAACCTTGAAATTTGCATGCAACTTTGGTTAAGCTTCTATAATATTACAGTGAGTAACATTAATATTCGGTTTTTCAACATTCTTCACTTTGAACTGTATTCTCTGCTAGTATATGCAACATAATGACTTTTTTCTTCTACAAATTAAAACAATGGATTGTTAGCAATATGAACACAAAAACTTATTCCAAAATATTACGCCTAAAACTCTTGAAATGACAATTCGCGCCAAAGTGCTCCGAAGATGGGCATAGAAAACTCATTTAACCTCTACCAAGACAACTATCCGAAACAAAAAGCGTACATTGTTATAAATTGGTTGCTTTACAACTGCCCAAAAGTTATCGAAACACCTGCACAATCACCGGATATTAATCCCATTGAAAATTTGTGGGACGAATTGGATCGTCGTATCCGCACAAAACCCATTTCGTCATTAAAACAATTAAAAGAAAGGCTCTTAGAAGAATGGAATAAAATCGATACAAATTATTTAAAAAAATTATTTCGAATATGCCAAAGAGATTGCATAATGTAATTGCAGCAAAAGGTTTACATACGAAATATTAAAATTAAATTAAAAGTACCGTTTGAATAAGATTTTTGAAAAAACCGAATATTAATGTTGCGTAGTTTTCGAGCATATTTCTTGGAATTGTCATTTTAAGAGTCTTAGGCGTAATATTTTGGAATAAATTTTTGTGTTAATATTGCTAACAATCCATTGTTTTAATTTGTAGAAGAAAAAAATCATTATGTTGCATATACTAGCAAAGAATACAGTTCAAAGTGAAGAATATTGAAAAACCGAATATTAATGTTACTCACTGTATATAAATGTCAAAATTGGAACTTCAGATGTTCTCTTTGGGAACACTATGTTTTAAATTGTCACTACTCTGAGCCCATTTGGTATAGATCAATAAGATTTGATTTATGGGTCCCACAGATCGATGTCCAAGCAATTTTGCGTACTAGGAATAACGGTTTTATTTACCTTATCGAAAATAATGAACGACAAACTTCCCAGCAAAAATTTGACCTTTTAATAAAGCATAATGTGATTTTACACTTTCTAGGTGCGAACAAGGCTGCGGGTAAAGGCTAGTTTAATATATTTTCCTGTGTTTATTGGGCATTTTGTAAAAGGCCCTCTTAACATACATAAATATCGTTTGCGTATTGTTTGCAAATATTTTCTGCATACACAAAATTTCATATCATTCCGATGGCCTCTCACTCATGACTATGACTGTGGTCAAAAGCAATAAGCGCTTAAGTCGATTTAAGCTTTGCTCGAAATATTGATTATCCTTTAATATAAAAAGGTAATATTAAGCTAGTTTAAATATATTATTATTATTCTGAGTGGCTGCTCAAGAAAAAAACCAAACACTTTTCTTTTGTCGAATTAAGCTGTTATTACGTGTGTATATCATGCATATCATTTGCAAATACCATTAACAAACCTGAACCCGCATACATATATATCAAAGAAAAGTAATAAAGGAAGAAATCAACGACTGCAAATTGTAAAAATATATCACCAATGAAACTCGAAGAAAAAAAAATTGTTAAGTCAGAAAACGACAAAAAACCATTTACCATTTTTATATTTGGAAATTTATACTAACGCACACTCACGCAGATGAATAGCGATAAAAGAAATTTGAATTTTTAAATTAGTTTTGTTACTTCATTCAAACAGATATTCAAGTGGGCTAGTGCGACGGTGAGGCGTAAAGATAGTCGCCTGTCAGACGATATTTTGCTATTTTCTTGACTGAAACGAATACATATCTGAGTGTTCAACGACTCGTAAGAGAAATGTGACCTGCATAAATGTCGAAAGGAATTCGAAAACAAATTGAATGTGCACTAAAAGTAAGAAAGAAGTACATGAAGCTAGTGGGCGGTGAAATGTTTTTGAGGTCCTGTATGTTAATGTGTAAGGGGTGTGGGAATATGTGTACGGAAAATGACAGCAGTAATCGAATAGAGCTTGATTATGCGTAGGCCATTGGAATAAGAGGACAAGAAATATTTAAATAGATATGGGCAGACATTATGTACCAAGAAAGTTTTAAACTAATTTTGAGAAGCATAAAATATACCTAAACATCAAATTTTTATCAAACAAGTTAGAACCGCTGTCACCAGCCTTTGGTAAGGCAGTTGAATTTTATCTATGGTAAGGAAGCGCACTACACTTCCACGACGGCAATGCATGCAATCTTTAATACTAATAGAATTGTAACAGGACGATGTCAGTACATTATACCAGGGAATTGTAACCCGTTTCTGTTCCGTTATTGTTCCAAAGTTAAGTAACGAAACAAAACTGTATTGATACATGATATACCGAAAGATGTAACGAAACTGTGAGAAACTATACTCCTTTGTAACCAAACTTGTAACAATTCCCTTGTAACGGTTCAAGCAGAAAGAAAACCTCATCATCACAAGAACAGATCTTTAGCAGAAACGCGAGATATAGAAACAAAACTAGCAAAACTACCTCAATAACGAAAAGTTCAGTTATAAAAGCAAAACTTGTAACGAAACCTCAGAAACATATGAGCATTCTTTATCGACGCCCTCTTATCAGAAGCATGAATGCCATATTTTAATTTTAACACATTCATGCTTCTAGCAAGAGGATAAAGATATGTAGTGTAACCTCGTTGGCACTTGATTTTATATGAAAAATCACAAAATTACGAGGAATTTTTGTGAGCTATAGGTTAAAATAAAGATGATAAAAAAGGTTTGAAGACTACCTCTATATTTATGTCGCCAAAAAGTAGCAGCAAATTTGCCTTAAACAAAGACATGATATTTGTGAGTTTTAGTTTTGAAATTTCAATCATACCAATTGTAATAAATTTCTGAAATTTTAAAATATAAAGGTGGAGTGCAATTAATAGACTTTGAATGTTTTCTCGACTTCCGAACTTCCATTAGGGCTTAAAAAAATTAATTGCCTTAGCTCGGAAACGTACACTCCACCTTTATATTTGATCTCATAAATTGATTACAATTGGTATGATTAAAATTTCAAAACTAAAACTCACATGTGTTTGTTTAAGGAAAAATTTGCTGCTACTTTTTGGCGACGTAAATATAAAGGTACTATTTCAAATTTTTTTTATCTCAAATTAAAATTTTTTCGAACTTTGTACTTAACAAGCAAAAAAGTATCAATAGATACACAAACAACAAAAAACAAAAACAATGTTATTTAACATTCTAGAAATTGTTTTTTTATTGAAACAGTTGTTTTCTTTCTTAAATAATGACTCAATTAACGTTATTACTTGAACTTATTGTATATTTTCCACGTGCCACTATATTTGCACATAAATGAAATAATTCAAAATGTGCTGCGATGATAGCTTTTGTTTGGCATTTTTTTATACCTTTCATTCGCTATTTGTAAGTATGAGAAGAAGAAATAGGCCCACCAATAAGTATATCGAAATGATCAGGGCTATGAGCTGAGTGGATTTAGCCATGTCCGCCAAACAAGTGCGTCAGTTTTCGAGATATCTCCCCGAAATTTGGCATGGGGCCGCCATTTTGTAATATATTAATCATTTATTGGAACCAACAAGATCGGACCAATACAACGCATAGCTTTTATACAAACGATTGTTCCGATAAACTGGTTTTGCCCTGTAAGTTTTGCAATTAAAAAGCTAGGAACGTAACAGGTTTGGTACATATTATATACGCACTGTGACAAATGAAAATCAGACAGATATGACCTACATAACATATAGCTCCTATACAATCGATTGTTCCGATAAATGGGGTTTGGGCTGTACCTTTTTCAATTTAATAGCGAATAACAAAAAATTTAGCAGCTACAGTACTTATTACATATGTAATATGTTTAGTGAAAATCATTAAGATTGGACCAATATATCATATAGCGAGGTTTAGGCTTTGTATCTTAAAATTAACAGGGTAAGACCATTCAATTTATGCAGAGTTTGTACTTATTATAAGTAAGGATCGGACACTTAAAACTATGATTCGTATGAAAGGTATAAAGCCTTCTGCACAGCGGAAGACAGCGCTTTCCTTACTTGTTCTCGTTTTTGTTAAGTTTTTTTATATACGATTTTTTTAATTTATTCCAAATGAGTCATACGCTACTTTGACAGTTTTGGAATTTGCATAATTTCACAAATTCCTTGCTTCTTTTGCTGTTGTTTCATATCATATTTGAAATTTTTAATTTTTTACGTGTTTCGTATTTTGAATGTGTTCTTTGTTTCGCTAATATACAAGGTAAAGAGATCGATTTAACTATATGTACGAGTATATCAACATTCTTAAATATTTATTATGCTGTGCCTATGTTGACACAGGTTTGATGTATTGAACGTATTTCACACGAGGGGGTTTACCCTATTATCGTGATGCGAAAGTCAGTGTGATTCGAAGTGGAAGTTTCAGGCCGTAAATGATTTCTCTGCTTCCACCTCTTTCCCTCTCTCTTTGGTCACAGTAAGTCCAATGGCCAAATATAGTTAAATGCTTGGGGAAACCTGGCACACAGTTCTTCCGTTCTAAGAAAACAGTGTTTCTAATGCTAATCAAAAGGGGGCGGGGTGAAACACAATTTATCATGGTGAAACTAGCAAAAGAAAACTTTCAATTTGGTGTGTTTAGCTCAATGAAAACAAATTATTTATTTTAAATCAGGCCATAATTGTTGAAGTAGCTTCTTGATGATCGGTTGACACTTAGCCGAAGTGATTACTATATTAGATTACTCTGTCAGTGAAAAGTCGAGAAAAGACTAATGAAAGGTGACTCTACAGATCATAAGAGTCGCTCTAAAAGGCAATCTGGAACTGTGGAAAAATATTTTAAAATAAAAGTATTTTGAAAACGCTCTCAATAGTGTGTCAATAATGGCGATAGTATAAGAAAATTGATAATGTTGATAGTTTAAAGCCATCTTAGGGTATCCATAGCATAGCTGTAAATCTCTTATTAGGTAGGCCTCTGCCATTCACAGGTTTAAAAAAAGGGTCACACAACAATGTAGGTGAGAGATTCGTCCCAAATCGCTATCGATGTAATCACTAAAGCTTTCATCGATAAAAAAATCGATTAATTATAGTGACATTTATCCCTAGTGCAAAGGAACTCTTTTCTGCGCAGCTTGCCAGCAAAAGATTTCAGAATTCCACTATTGATGGAAAAACAGTTCGCTTCATGGCAAATGTCCTGCGATGCTTATATCGATAACGCTTATCCATGGACCCTGGTAACAAAGACATTTTTATTCAAATCTCACCATAAGTTGGCAATGACCTGAAAATAGACATTTATATTCACATATTATTGGCACAAATTTATAAACTTTGCGAAATCACTTAAAATTTATAATAAAAACAACAACAACAAGAAAACTAACAAATAACAAAAGCGATATCGTGTAAAATTCAAATTAACCAAATATTAAATTACCCTTAAAGTTTATACAAACCATAAACGAGCAAACAATTTTACTACCATTACACATGTACTAGGGATGGAAGTCCCTGCGTTTCGAAAATCAGTCCCGGGATTTCCGGGATGCATAATGATTTAGCTATGAAACGACGTACATGTTTTAAGCCAGGAAACCGAAAATACAGTTTTGTAGCCCCTCAAATTTGAGTACAATGATTTTTAATTTTATGACCTTCGCGCTGTTTTTAAATTTTTTATTTTTATATTATACATCTACAAAAAACTCTATTAGAGCTAATTAAATAAATTTTTTGAGTTCATTCATCAGTTTATTTTCCTAAAACGCCTACTCCATTCCTACAATTCTTTAGATATGTCACGAAAAATATCGATTTTTGAATCGATTCGGATCAAATAAAAAATATTGATGCATAAAGAAATCGTCAGAAAATAAGTTGATCTCATACTTTAAATTAATATTTACAAAACAAGTAAGGAGAGCGCTGTCTTTGGCTATGCCTAACTCTAAACCCTCTGTTGATAAAATGTATAAAAATACCGAAATACTAGTCATTTGCACCTGACCCTGAAAGTTAACTTACCAATATTTTAAGAGAAGAAAGCACTATCTGGCTCCTAACATCAGAAAAAACTACGGAAAATAACAATACCATTGAATCGGATATGAATAACAGAAATGGGCCAAGGATAAAGGAGTGAGTTGGAGAAAGGGCAAAGTGGATAGTAAGGATGCAGAAAGTAAGAAGAAGAGGGAAGGGGATGAGAGGGGAAAGGAGGAAAACGGTGCCGAAGGAGAGGAAGAGGGAGACAGAGCACAATGAATTCAAATATCTTAAGTGAAGACCGTGTTTCTTAAAAAATGAGACTTCGATATCTGGTACTATGTTATGGAGAGCACTTGAGCTATGATTTATGTAGGTAATTTGGTGTATGTGATATAGTGGTTCTTGCGGTGAAAGACTCTAATTCGAAATATTTGCTGTATTCAGTACATTTAAAATTGTAAACGACTTAAGCACCGCCGAAAAGAATCTTAGACGATAAATTTACCTAAGAATAAGTCATGCCAACAAGTTCTACTTTGGACTGAATAGGCAATTGAGACATAAACTTTTCGCTCGACTAACAAAGACACAATTGCAGTGATCATGTTATGAGAACGAATCAAGAAGGTTTTCCTATGGACATCTGGGCATCCAGCAAACGAAAAAATGGAGGGCTTGACTAAGATGGAAAGAATAGGTTGATTAGTAGCTGTCATACATGAGCCATTATTTTTTTAGAATTTGAATTTATTTAAATCCTTTTAAGTACTATTGACTCATTCGATTAATGATTTGATTATTTTAAAGGAACCAAATTTAACGGAAACACGAATGTGCTAAAATAAAAATGTTGGAAAATACAGTTTAGAAATTCATGAAATACTTAACTTTCGTTTTAAATAAAAATCATCATTTTTAAAATCAAGAAAATCCCGGTATGTCAAAAATCGCAAAAATTGTCATCTCTAATACATGTATGTATATATATCAAGAGTAATATGAAATGAAAAGTCAACAGGATGGGTGAGACATTAATGCCATTTGCAAGCGTTAAGTTGTTGGTAGGAAAAACACAAATATTTATTAAGTATTATGCAAATTTTGCTGCTCATTAATATCAATAAAATGATTGATAACACATATGCACACACACAGGCAGCCCCATGAGGCCGAAAACTGTCAAATAAATACTTAGCGCAAAAACAACAACACACACACGCTAATAAAAACACAAAATGCCGTTAGCTTGTGACAATGAACCCTTTTTAATAACATTCAAACAACTCTCCCCCTCACAACTGCGTTGCTGACTTCGGTTATGATGCGCAGTTAATAAATCCTTTGACAATTGTTACATTAATGTCAATAAGCCAACGGAACAACAACAACAACAGCAACTACAGTTGAACATCAAAAGCGTGCTCAATAACATTTGTACAACACGTCTGGCTGTCCTTGTAACCGAATGATTGAGGTCCTTTTCCGCCTGTTATTATTACACGTTGTTTGGTTTTTTTTTTTTAATTTTTGGTGGATTGTTATTGAAGTGCCAAAATACGCTGAGTTGGCTGGTTGGTTGTCTATTGTTGGTCGTGATGCTACTTTGCTGATATTAAAGTTTTGCTATTATTGTTGTTGTGATTGTTTGATGATTGCTGTGCGTAATCGTTTATCCTGTCGCATTGTCGCACTTTACCGTCTGTTCGTATTTTTACGAAATTTTGCTTTCTGCTATTGTAGTTTGCGACTTTTGAAGCAGGAAGTTTATATGTATGTCTCTGGTAGCTATTGATGACTCTCAGTGTCTATGCCGATCTGTTTTTTGATTAATCAATCAACTTCCTAAACTGTCTCAGTCTATTTTGCTCTATAGTAGCTCTAGAAGTGGAAAGACGCGCAACAATTTTACTCAGGTTTATTTGAAGCTGCAATGTTTCAAACTGGGAACATATGTAAAGGCAAGAGCGCATGTAAAGTGGAGTCAGTAAGTATATTTCATATGGCGACCTTTTAAATTACAGATATTGATTAAGTTATATTTTCTCGAAGTGAATAATAACTATAAACGGAAACTATTATATAGCTTCCTAAGGCTCATTGGTAATTAACGAGGGAATCTTGAACGCGTTTCCCCAGTGAGTTAGAAGCTCAGAATACATTCGCCGCGCAGGCCTCTAACAAAATGGCAAGGAACTGCCCTTATACGTAATACCCCCCAAAACTATCATTGAATTTCTTGCGGTTACACCAAATATTTACAACAAAAACTTGATGGGCCCGATACCAAGTCCTTCAAATACGTTCCACCGCCGAATTGTAACAAAATCAGAAAGGCAATAGCTAGGCTAAAAATTAATATTCCGGACTTTCCTCTGGTCCGACTAGTCGCTGGGCTGTTAAAGCATAGTATGCAATTGTGGAAAGCTCTGACATTCCACAAAAAGACGATGGATCTAACTATTCTGAAATCAGTCGGCTTTATATGGAATACTAGCCTGCCCGTGACTGCTTCGCAAGTCATTCCGCAGTCAATCGTAAAATTTGTGGTTTTGTTAAAATTTGGTAGCCTGGGTTCGTGAAAAATCAAAACAAATAATTTACAAAGCAAGAAAGTTAATTAAGATTGAATATTTTTAGAGATTTATTCATGTACTCTATACAGATTACAGAACAAAGTCTAAACTCCTGCAAATAAGTGTTCTCGTGTGATAAAGAAATGATTAGAATTCAACTTTTTTAGGAATAATCTTGACATTTGGCTACGTTATTATAGGTACTCAAATTCAAAATTAGCTTATTTATTTCTTAAGTAATTAAGGACTTTCGGTCATCAAAGCAATGAAGTGCGTTAAAAATAGATTGAAATTGAAGGTTCTTCTTTTAAAAGATTTTAGCTAAAATGAAATGTAAAAGGATCCGCTTATAAAAAAAACATGCTCCAACGAACTCACATTTTAGGCTCCGTTTTTATATATACAGACTAGTCATAGACTTTGACCACGTTTTTTGGCTATATCTCGTGAACGGGTTGAGATATCGCAATAAAATCATCGTGTTGAAGCTCTCCTCAGCAGCTTTCATTTGACACCCATATTGTTGAAGGTTAACCGGGTTCATGTTTTGGTGGATATCTCAAGACTCTAGTGACCCATACATTTAAAATGCATCCTTAAGTGTTTACTAGACCTCGGTTGATGCAACGGTGCAAAGTGAGATGTGTGTTATGCAGGGGTTTCAGAGTGACGTCCAGAAACGTTTGAAGAGATGCGCCGCCATCTTGGGAAAAATTATGAAAGACCTCTTCATTGCAAAACGCACACCACATGCATTTTTGCGTCGATTTTCACCAAACCTTCGTTACGACAACCACAATAGGTAAGGGCATCTCATGATAAAATTTCAAAAAGATCGGTCGGCACATCTCTTCAAACGCCCCTTACCAACGAACACACATTTTAGGCTCTTTTTTTATATACAGGGTGGCTAATGAAAGCCGCTACCAAAAAAAAATTAAATAACTTTTTTTCTATTTAATGAATCTGGTTAATTTTTTTTTTATTTTGCAGATTGACTTTTGCATTTAACAAAAATGGATAACTGGGACACTGAAACAAGAATTTGGATTGTCCGCCGCTATCACGCACTGGAGTTCGTAGTTTCGGTTCAAAGAGAGTATAGGCGCACGTTTGGCGGCAATCCTCCGAGCAGATGGACCATAATAAGACTTGTAAACAATTTTGCCGAGCATGGGACAGTCAACAGAAGACCTTACCATCGAAACCCTTCAGTTCGAACGGAGGAAACAATCGCTGCTGTAGCTGCTGCCATACAAAACAATCCACGTGTTTCGACAAGAAGCTTATCTGCTCAAATGGGTGTAAGCAGACAGTCATTACAGTCAATTATGCACAAAGATTTGGACTTATTCCCATATAAAATTCAAATGGGCAACAAACTGAACGCTGCAGACTTGCCGATTCGCTTGGAATTTTGCCAGAAGATGCTTCAAATGGTGGAAGAGGATGGAAACATGTTGAACTGTCTTTTCATGTCTGACGAGGCCCATTTCGATTTAAACGGCAACATAAACAAACAAAATTGTCGAATATGGAGTGCTTCCAACCCACAGATACTCCATGAGATGGAATTGCATCCACTTCGTGTCACAGTGTGGTGTGCAGTTTCATCACGCTGCATTGTCGGGCCCTACTTCTTCGAAGAAAACGGTCACACCGTTACGGTTACTGGAGACCGTTACTTGAGCATGTTGAGAGAGTTTTTCTATCCAGAATTACGCCGAATGAGAATTTCTTTCAACTCTGTGTGGTTTCAGCAAGATGGTGCAGCTCCTCATATAGCCCAACCTGTTATGACAGAATTGCGACGAAAATTTCCCAATAAGCTGATATCCAGAAACTCCACATTCCGTTGGCCACCCAGGTCGCCTGACCTTACTGCACCTGACTTTTTCTTGTGGGGTTATTGCAAACAGGAAGTCTTCAAAGCAAAACCAACAAATCTGAATGAACTAAGGCAATCCATTCGAGAAACAATTGCGGCTATTCCTGTCTCAACTCTCCAAGCAGTAATGAACAACTTTTTGGTAAGATGCCGCACATGCATCGACGAGCAGGGGGGGCATTTAAATTCCATTATTTTTAAATTTAATTAAGCTATATTTAATAAAATTTAAGGAGCTTTAACATGAATAAAAGAAAAATGAATTCCATACATTGAAAAAAAAATTATTTGAGTTTCTTAATGTAGCAAAATTCATCAGCCACCCTGTATATAGATAAGGTATATAAGCGTCACCTATTGGCGACGAAATGAATAGGCCCTATCAGTGCTCCGTGAGGCTAGCAAAACTCATATATTCAATTCGTCAAATCATGGAGAAGAGCTAACATAATAGAATCCATACACCCCATCCCTTTTTCGATTTCAAATCAGCTTCAAAAGAAACTGCATGTAGGCTGCTATGTGTTAATTTAACTTCCCTACCTTCAGCAATACTAAAAACAGACCTGTTAAATTTTATTAGTAATTAGTAATCAATTAATTAGACAGCTCTTTTAATTGGTAGTGATTATTTTAATTGTTTTTTAAGAAAAGGCAATTATTAATTGATTACGATTAAAAAAAAATTTTTTTAAATTAAAAATAATCAAAAAAAGTTGTTTTGATTAGATGTATATTGGAACGATTTTGCGTCATCCCTTGTTAATTTTGCTTTTGTTAAAAACCGTTTTCGGCGATCCGCCATTTTCAGTGTATGTTTTTATTTTGATTTTTCTTTTTTATGTTCGGTTTTTTTCAGTATTGTTGATGTGTATATTTATGTGGTTCTACAGCAATACTGCTAAAAGTCAAAAATAATCTAAAAAAAAAAAAATTTATAAAAAATTAAAAAAAAAATCAAAACAACGTTTTTTTGATAATTTTTAATTTTTTTTTAATAACCGTAAAAAATCCTGTTTTTATCTATTATTTTTTTATTCAATTGGAAAATAATTATTAAAAATTGAAAGCAATGGTAAGCAAACATTAAACGGATTCTCAAGAATGTTATTAATCAAACAGGTAATCATTAGGTCTGACTAAAAGAGACCTGATATAAGGTGTTTATCTATCATGCCAATTTCTTAACCTGGTTCTTGAGGATTTAACTCGAACAGCTAGTTGCTGATACTGATAACCCGATCTGGCCAAGATAAAGAGTCAATAAAATTAGGATGTTGGGTCAAGTAGGATAAAACTAACAACTTGCTTTCATTAAGGAAATGTTCGGAGCAACTATGGCCACACCACTTGATAGAACATTAGAAAAGCGAAGGTCTGATGTTAAAACACCAGCCTAAAAATCCAACAGAGGAAAGAAAATTGTGAAGCTAGATCCCCTCTTGAAGAACTGAGATCAAAAAAGTAGATATCGGCCGTGTTTTACTGCGTGGGTATCCAAATCGCCTAGGCAGTCAATGGCCAATGAATGATGGTAATGTATGCAGAATTGAACTCAATGACTATTTATGTTTGTTTGTTAGTTATGACATCTGTGTCGAACCAACATCTTATCAACATATCTAGGCCATGTTATTTAATTCCTCAGTGGAATAAATTCATTCACAATCATTAAAAGGTAGATACTGCGCTTCTTAATTTGTATGCCAAATAGGCTCAAAGGCAATTTATTATTACCTAATTGATGAGTCAACCGTCCGCAAGACACGCCCAGTCATAAACTCTAAGCTCCTATAAAACTCATCAACCATTAACGCTTTGCAATTAAGCTTTCAACAGACAAAATAGTTTTACAACTAGACGTTATTAAAGGCCTATTAAAATATCAAGAAATTGCACTTTTTTGCGTACATAGGTCATTGGTTTAGCAAGAGTTGGAAGAGTGTGGATGTCATGTTTGTTATGAACGACTCTACAGCTGTGCAAATATGTGAATGACATTTTAATCTACAGCAACAATGACAGAATAGATATACATACAAATTTGAGTGTATGTAGGTAACAAACAAAATAATTATTCACAGAGTATGTAATTATCAAATTAGTGAACAATTTTTAAATGTAAATAAAAAGCGGGAGTGCGTACTAAGAGCTAGCCGAGTAAGCCAAAACAATGCTAAACAAACAAATAACAACAAAGATAAATAAAACTAATTCGAATTTAAACCTATAATTAAATTAATTAAGTCGTCAACGTTTGTATGTTTGTGTAGCTGTTAGGCATATCTAAATATGACAGACGCTGACGATTCAAATGTAAATGCTCACAAGCGCAGTTCGGATATTAAAAAATGAATACAGTTAAGAAAATAAATAAAAACGAAAAAGAAAACAGCTCTCTCTTTTACACTTACGTAACGTTATTCAGTGGTAGGTGGCGCGAGCCGCAAATAAAACAGTTAATTGCCGCTAATAGTCAACTATCACATTTTTATGAGCAGAGTTGTAGCGAAAGACGGTTTCGTATTCGGTTATTTCAATAAATAATTATACCTTTCATGAACATGAAATGGTATTATAACTTTGGTCCGAAGTTTGTAAGTATGAGAAGAAGAAGAGATAGACCCACCAATAAGTATACCGAAAGGATCAGAGCGATAAGCTGAGTCGATTAATCCATGTCCGTCTGTCTGTTTGTACGCAGTTTTTGAGATATCTTGATGAAATTTGGTATGGGGCCGCCATTTTGCTTGAGATTAATCATTTGTCAGAACCAGTAATCGATAGTTTCGATAAATAAGTTTTGGGCTATAAATTTTGCAATTAAAAAACGAAGATAAACCTTTCATGAATACGAATCGCGGTTTTAAATGTCCGATCCTTACGTACATTAAGTACAAAATCTTCAAAATTTGATGGTCTTACCCAGTTATTTTAAGAAACATAACCCATGGGGTTTATACGATATATAGGGCCAATCATGATTATTCTCACTAAACACATTGGCCCGTAGTTATAGTCAAATTAAAATACATTTTATGTCTAAGACGGAGTTTTAATTTTAAAATGACGAAAATGTCATTTTAAAATCACGGTTGTGCTTGTGACATCGCTTACTCCAAACTTGAGTTTGTTTTTTTTCGCTTGTTGCTACACCCATATGCACGCAAATTTCAAGGGATTATAGGAAAACATTTTCACCGATACCTAATTTATAGATAAATATATCGAAATATGGAATAGTTAAAATGAAAGCTGTGACCTTTCCCTTTTGTTTGATACGCATATTGTAGGGAAATTTTAAGGTTTTTGGGCAATTATATTTTGACCGATAACTCAGTTATCGGTAAATTTATCGAAATATGTATAGGTCCAAACGAAGCCTGTGTCCGTCCCGTTTAGTTTGATACCCATATTGTACGAAGTTTCTATACTTGTATGCGAAATATCATAAGTAGAATTCAAGTATACTCAGAGTTATATGGAATAAAAAAATATCGAAAAGTAACGGTCCCTAGCAGGCCCGTAACCCCCCAAAAAAATAGCCTATAATTCCTTCCAGACTATTAGCTGTCTGCACACCAAATTTCAACAAAATCCGATTTGTCATTCTCACGTTACCGAGGAACAAAAGCAAACGTCTGGACATCCAAACATTCACATTTATAATATTATTAAGATATTATAAAATCCATGGAATACAATTTTTCTGGATCGACATATGGATGCCAGATATTAATACAAATTACCTCTATAAGATTTCGAAATATAAACTTATTTTTCAATTCCAAGTTTTAGACGGTTTTACAGGTCGGTAGAATTGGGCATAAGAGAGGCTATGAACCTCAATGGAGTCGATCTTTTCATTACGTTCCGACTTGAACACTCATCCTATGTAGCATTCAACAAATTCATCAACAAAAGCGAATAACTCAAACACGAAAATACACATCTCTTATGATTGCACATGTCCTCGCGGGAGTTCATTTAAACTACATAAGTCTGATGGCCTTTCGTGTCAACTGGTCATACATCCACACATTGAACATTCGTCAGCAGTGACACCCCAAGGTGATTGCTTAGTTTAACAACTTGATAGGAGCTCATCAAGCGCCGCTTTGTCTCTTTTGGAATTTATAGTTTAAATTAGTAAGTCGATGTTATTGTTTGTGTGCCAAAGTCATTTAATCAAATGCAGGATTCTTCAAATGCCCAAACTAAACAATCCTGCGTACACATGTCCTTTTTTCCGTAAATTAAGTATTTCACTATTTCGGCATCTATTTTGGGGTTAATTTTCAGTTTAGTTATATAACGTGCTAGTTGTAGTTTTAATTGTTGAATATGCATGTGTGTGTGTGTGCGTATATTGTCCTTTGCTCGACTTCTATCACTTTATTTTTTCTAAAAACATCTTTTTTGTTCAAATGTTCTTTTGCTTTTTAGGAAAGGCGATTGACCTCCCCGTATCCATGCCCAATGAGATATTCGTGATAATCTACAATTTAAACAGCATAAAGGACTATACACCGGGCTAAGCATGCGCACATACATGTATACATATTAATGTCAATAGCCTGCAGTCAATTCGATACCTGGTTACCGACATTCCGGGTAATGAACTAAAGCTAAAATAAAATAAAATAAAATAAAATAAAATAAAATAAAATAAAATAAAATAAAATAAAATAAAATACAAAAAAAAAATTTTAAAAAATTAAAAAAAAAAAAATAAAATAAAATAAAATAAATTAAAATAAAATAAAATAAAATAAAATAAAGGAAAAGAAAAGAAAAGAAAAGAAAAGAAAAGAAAAGAAAAGAAAAGAAAAGAAAAGAAAAGAAAAGAAAAGAAAAGAAAAGAAAAGAAAAGAAAAGAAAATAAAAGAAAAGAAAAGAAAAGAAAAGAAAAGAAAAGAAAAGAAAAGAAAAGAAAAGAAAAGAAAAGAAAAGAAAAGAAAAGAAAAGAAAAGAAAAGAAAAGAAAAGAAAAGAAAAGAAAAGAAAAGAAAAGAAAAGAAAAGAAAAGAAAAGATAAGAAAAGAAAAGAAAAGAAAAGAAAAGAAAAGAGAAGAAAATAAAAGAAAACAAAATAAAATGAGTTCAGCACTAGAGATTTTCCCTACAGGGTAAACACCCCCAAACTTCTAAAATATAAACTTCAGTTAAATAAATAGCTTTGTGTTAGTAAATTTAGCTAAATAGGTGCGTTTGAAAAAATATGTCCTTCTGCTTGCCACATGTCCTGCCACTGCCTAATTTTCGTGCACTAATTTCATCCACACACACATATTCGGCTAGTTTTATGGTATTTTGTGTTTTGTGGTCAAAAAATGACGACTTCACCAAGTGAATGTATTTTATTTTAATTGCCGTACACAGCATGTTTTTCACATTTTTTTCTCAATTTTTTTTTTTTGCCTTTAATGCGTTTTATTATCTAAAGTTGTTACGTTCGTTTTAATGGCGCTATTTACATTATGAAAATGTTCTTTTTGTTCAAAATTCTTCATACAACAACAAACGATATTTTAGTCACTTTGTTGGCACATTCGAATTCATTAATTTGTTATTCATTCGTTGCTCTGTTTTCATAATATATTTTTGTTTGTATATGTGTGTTCATATACATACAAATTTTTTGGGTAGGTCCTCTTTGATGTCGTTAATATTCCCGTTTCTATTAATTTTGTAGATAAAATAAATTTGTAAGCTTCATTTACATAAGAAATAGGAATTTAATTAGTGTGTTGCGATAGGAGTCCGAAATTTTGTTAAGTGTGGGTATTTAATCAATAAAAGGCTTTTGCCGGAGTAGAGGAAGCTCGGTGAAAGAAATAATATTTGATTGAGATCTGAATTTATTTGCTTTTAAAATGTTCCGAGTTTTTAAAGCATATTCTTGCACCACCTGACATGTGTCTGTTATTATTCGTCTTTCGATCGAGGTTATTTATGTATGTTGAATATTTAGACCTCCAAATGGCTAAAAACCTAATATATCTAATGCATATATTTTGGAAAGAAAATCTGAGCTACCTGGTCCATGGCACCCTTTCTAAGTTTGTTTGAATTGGGAGATATTGTTTCGAGAAACATAAATAAAAATGTGTTGTTGTTTAAAGCCAATCAAACAAATTTGATTGTAATATTGCATCTATTTGGTGAACTATTTACCAAAACAAGATTGGCGGTCCTTGCTTACTTTACCCTACTAAAAATTTATGTTTATATTACGTTTTATTTTTGAGTTTTCCATATGTATTTTTAAGGCTCATATTTCGGACTCATTGCTGCATTGACTTAGACGTATCATTGAAACTTTTTAAAATTTTAGAATTGTTTTTTAAATCAAATAGTATATGTGACACTCAACACTTTTTTAATAGGTCAAGAGGAATTATTCTTCATTTTGGAATATATTCCCAAAGAGGAGGTGCGAAAGACTATAGGACATAACAAAAACAAATTTCGTCCTATATGAAATATTAGTTTTTGCGATTAAAAAAAAATTATTAACTATATTATAACTCGATAAATATCGGTTGTATGAAAGAAATAATGTGGTAGTTTTTCGTTGATAAGGGTACAGCGATTTTTAAAGAAAATTATTTATTGCAAAAAAATTAAATTTGACAAGTGTTTGAAATAAAATGCTTAGTTTGATTAGCAAATAAAGAATTTATCTGGATTAAACTCATACGGTCTAAAATATAATTTTTTTTCTTGCATAGAAGGGTCTCATAAACAATAAAATCGACACTGATGATGGCAGAACGCCGAAACCGGTTTTATTCAAAACCAAATTTGACAAGGGATGACGGAAAATCGTTCCAATATACATCAATTATAAAGTGCGAAAACTACGACTTCAAACGTTTTTTCCTGGTATTTTTTTCCTGTAAAGTGTTTTTTTACAAAATTTTTATAAGAAAAGTCATAAAGGTATGCATATCAGAGAAAGGGAATCAAAGCAGCTTTACAACGGTGTGCCATTTTTTGAAATCGGTTTAACGAAAATGGAAATATTCCACTTTAAACTTTTTCGAAAATCTGAACTTTGACCTCGTATAACACTTGTTACATAACTTTCAAAAAAAAAAAAATTATACCAGTCGATTGCGTAAAGAAGGCAGACCACGCTCACATTTCTGTTTTTGAATTTTGTAAACAATCCACGGAAGTTACCAAAGTTCGAACTTCGAAAGCAAAATTATTAAATTTTGGAGGCTAACTTCGAAAAACGGGGTATACACATTTTTTATTTACGTCTTCGTCTATGCAAAAAAATTGGTTTGGTCCAATACCCATCCAGTCGGAAAAACAACAAATCAAAATAAAACATAAAATTTCAAACTAAAAATCACAAAAAGTACCAAATAATTTTTTTCATACATATAACTTTGAAAAGAAAACAAACTTTTCACAATTCCATATGTTTGGCTTTAATTGGGGCTCCAGTAGTAGCAATTGTATATTCTATTTTTAACTATTAAAAAACACCATACATTTGTAAGATAATGAGTAAACATTAAAAAACTTGAAAATGACTTGAAAATTATAGCAGTAACAAAAGTATTGAGTGCCACACTATAACTAACTAAACTTATTTAACATAAAATGCAAGTATTTTAACAACGTATCACAATCTCTACCATTTAGAATGTTTACCACACTTGCCAGGTCGAAAACTTGTTCACTAAAACTAGCCAACCGCAAATCGTCGACGGCTGGGCAAACACCAGTAAAGTGGTGAATACTTTCATCATCGGCTAAGTTACAAACTGGACATATTGCTGATGTTACGTTCTTGAAAGATCTCAAATTAAGACTAAAAAGACCACCTCTCGCCCCAAGAATTTAAGTTCTGGCTCACGGTTGCCAACTAAGGATAAATATCATGTATGGTAGAGCCTTGAGCACGATCGACACATAGTTTAAACTCCTTTTCGACTAGCTTTCTAAGCAGCAAACCAGTGAAATCTTTGAGAAAATCAGGAGAAAAATCCCTTAGTGGCTGCCCAAGCTGAGTGATAAGTGTTTCCAATTTTTAACCCAGGCTGCATCCTGTTGTATAGTAAGTAAGTATACTCAGAAGTCTGTTTGTAGGTAAGCTTAGCCAACGTACTATAAATAATATGTGCGCCGGTAGTGTGTGGAAGAACTATGGAACTATACCAGTTCCCAAATGCAACATTTAATTAGGTGTGTTCGCAGGCAAGAAAATAAGTTTCTTCTAATTGAGACTCTATCTAAAATATACTCAACTTAAGTCAAAATCTAAGAAAAAAGGATTTATAACTAAAATAACCTCAAATAAGTTTTGCGGGAGAAGTAGAAAGATTAATAGTATTTTGCTTTCAATATTAAGGCAAGTGTAGGCTAACCTAAACATTACATTTTAATTAAACAATTTTTTCAGTAAAGATAAGAGCCAGTGAAATATACAACTGGGTAATTTAGCTTTACCCGAGAAAGTGAGCCTACATACTAAATATTCCCTGCAGTCAACTGCCAAACTGGTTAGCAAAGTTCATTAACTAGAATTTCGTGGGCTTATTCATACCAGGCTGAGCGACAGCAACGTTTCCGCTATCATAAGCAGTGTGACCAGGTTAGCCTTTTCGAGGCTAGATTTAGCATTATTTTCTCCTTTAGCCTCATAATTTTGGTTTTAGCTTCGTGGCTTTTTCCTAGCCTTTTTTTACTCCAAACCTTTTCTGATCCCAACACCATATTTTTATATTTTTACACAACTTCGAGGAATATATAAAATTAAAGTTGAATGAAGGTAGTATTGATGACAAAATACAGAAAATTATTTCTTAAAAATTGTCAACTATTTATTGGAGTTGATAACCCAACTGCGACATCGCGATAATATGAACTGTTTACAAAAGATACTTTTTTTTTAGTTGACAATTCTTTGATAATTACAAAGCCGATGTATTTTCGCACTTTCAAGAAGAAAAGTCTAAGTATTCTCCAAGTCAAGTAGCATTGATTGAGCTGCAGTGGCGAAAGCTAATAATCGTACAGTGGGCAAGTGTGGCCTCTACCATTGAATTTGCTATTACCTTTCAGTAATGGATGTTGAAATAATTTATAGTGGCATGAACATTTTAAAAACTAAGTTAAGGAACATATTAAAAATTAAAATGCTTAACTCGCTGCTTAATATTAGATGTTCGGTAAAACGCCTATCCAAATGTTGCACTGATTTTGAAATTACCGATGATCTCATCTCTATGATAAATACCCAAACTTTGTACGCAGACTCAAGCTCTTCTGATTCATCAGACGAACAAAATATTATAAAACTAATTAGTTTGTAGTGATTTTTCTATAGTATGTGTATCTTTGAAAAAATTCCTAGTTCCTTTATGTTATGTATACATCCTTATATACAAATAGTTTAAACTAAAATAAAAAGTTTGGGAAAAAAATTCTGACTTTTTTTAGCTTCTTTTTTTCTTAATTTTAGCCTTTTCTAACCTTTTTTTTGCCGATTTAGCCTCTTTTTTTCACACTGATCATAAGTTGCAACAACCCTCCAGAACTGTCGATAACTACATACATACACGAGCGAGAAGAAAACAATTCAGTATTCGGACAGCGATCATTCAGTTAACAACGGCGTCCTACATTTTAATTTTCTGTTCAACTAATATTTAATTAAGTTATATATAAAACCATCTTGTAAATAATAGTTTTTATGGTAAAATCAAAATCCTTTTAAGAACATCGTGCTTCAAATATTACTCAACAAAATCACCCTTTTTTTTGCGATGTCGCTACTGCAATAGCGGCGCAGCAACGAAGCAACAACGAGTAAGCAGTGCTTAATGAAACTACGAAGAAAAGTGAAAAAACGATCATTTGTCAAAGCAATTATGTAAGTAAATAGCATTTTTTTTGGAATAATCAAAATAACCTTCTGAAGAAAAATTTTTCAACAAATGCATAAAAGAAATATTGAATTGCTATTTTTCAGGGTTGACTTATTGTTATTGTGAAATTCATAAATAAAATAACAGTGAATCTCCAACGGAATCGTTTAGAAGCTGCAACAACGAAAATGGTGAGCAGATACACATACGATAACAAGGTGGCTAAAAATAGCACTTTTTAAAAAATTTAGTTACTAAGCACTTGCACATTATGTACTAGAATAAGCGTGGTTTTTTGCAAAAAACTCCAAAGTTTTCCACAGAATGTTTCAAGAAAATTTAAAGATTTACGCCTGTGAAATCAGTTATAAAATTCATTCAAAACAAAAACTATTATGTAAAAAAAGAAAATTACTTTTTAAAAATGACTTCCAAGGGTAATACTGCTATGAATAGCGGATTTGTTGCAATTGTTTAATATAGTGAAGTAATATTTATTTTGATGGACAAATATTTTATATCTGAGGACTAAATTTAAAATAAAATGGCTTGTAGGATAATTTTGCAATTTTCTTATATTTTGCAACCCAAAATGAATTAACGTGCTATGAAGTGGTAGAGTAGACGGTTTGATACTGATGCATACGCTGACTAGTATGATACTGGTGTATGTACCAGTGATGTAACGAATGCCACTTTTGGAACGCGAATATTCAGTTTTTGTTCAAATTTGTCCGTAATTCTGTAGGGCTATGCAGTCTCGTTCGATATACGTGCAAGACTTCTGGGTATGGTTTACTCCTACTAGTTTGACATCTTCTTTTGCCAATCGGAGAGGAAGGCAGCGGATGAAGGTACTCCATATACTATGCTCCTGGGTTCCCCTATCGACATTTTTCATGGCGCTGTCTACGGTGAGTTTTTATATATATAAATAATCTAGTGTTTCTGGCCCTTCTCGCAAGAGTATATGTCTACAAGTAGCATTCAATATTAAAACAAACAAATGTAAATAATATAATAGTGACCAATAAAATTCATAAATAATTTAAAATAAAGCAGTTCTAGCACGCTAATTTTCCTAAGAGTTTCACCAAAGTGGTAAAAAATTGTGTATCTTCACTGCGCTCTGATGAAATTATAGTAAGTTTTTTAAAGAACAGTGTGTCTTGTGAATAAGGAAAGATATGGTCTTCTGTTTCCTATAGTTCGGCATTACTTAGTTACACCACCAAGTGTCCCGAGCGAGCGCACGTTTAGTGGCGCTGGACTTATTTACACACCACAGACTTCAGGGGGATAAGGCGTCGAAGCTTCTATTTTTAAAATTTAATATTACTCTTCTAAAGTTTAATTATTAACTTATAAAATATGTTTAAAAAAAAATTCATTGTTATTTTCTAAGAGAGAAGTATTTTTTTTAAGCGTCTAAAATTTTTTGTTTGTTTGTATAGATTACATATATTTAGAGTTTATCGTTGAAGAATATATTTTTAGTTTGATTATATATTATTAGTTGAGTTACTTTTTCATGCATTAAAAATGGATTTTAGTCTTATTAACTTGGTATTATCTTCAAATTACGTTTTTTTATATTCGCAGAAATTTTGCAAAACCGAATATTCGGGACATCACTGATATGTACCGACTAGTAGTCAACTGGTATATTGCTGATGCAGAATTGGACAATTGCCATTTTGTAAGACATCGCCTTGTTAAAAATACCAGTTCCTAATATGGAAAAATTACAGAGCATTAACTAGTTGAGCCGATTTCGCAAGCTAGTATTTAACTAGTAGAATTGACTGCAGGGTGTTTAAATACAAATACATAGATATATATTTAAAAATATTCATGTAAAAATTTATATTTATGTGACACAACCTTCACGAAAGCAATTAAATGCAACACGGAAACAATGCAATTTAATAAATAACAAAAACAAAATTAAAGTAACGAAAAAAACAATTTAAAAATGAATAAAAGGCGCTACAACGAAAAGTAAGTGTTATTCGAAAATAAATTTATAACTCGACTAAGCAATCAGGTGAAAAATTTCAAGTATTTGTTTTTTAAATTCATTTAACAAAATGTTAAATTACGCTACTAAACACATGCTCGCTTGGCTGACATTCACGCTAGTTTTGACGGTTTCCGTTACGGCGTATAAAACAGCCGAATGCCTCAGGCGGCCTTGCAATATTGCAGTAAAGTGCTCAAGCGAAGGAGAGGTTGTCTGGTCTACAGATGGTCAAAACTGTCGCCCGTTTCCAAACGCTTGTCAATTGTTTAATGAGAACTGTCAGCGTCAAAATCGGTTCGAAGAAGGTAAATTTTGGCCGCACAGCTGAAACAGTTTTTTAGCCTAATAATTAATCTTTACTCACTCCTTTATTTTTAGAATTGAGCATGGTTACCAAAGAAGAATGCCAAAAATTGTGCACCCCCGTATGTACCTTGGAGTATAGACCAGTGTGCGCTGAATATAAGGGAAATAACCGGACATTTTCGAATGCTTGCGCTTTGAGTAGCCACATTTGTACTACTGGAGAAAGTGAGTTTTAATTTTTTTATTTTTAAAAAGCTTAGTATCTTGATTTCATGAAAATGCACTACTGTTAAAAAAAAAAATGGTGGGAAATGTACAGTTACGTGCAATATAAATTCGCCATTGATTTCTTCCAATATAATACAAAAACTTCTTTAGTTAAAAGTACTTACTCCGTTTTTTGAAGTTTTCAGCAATTTTTGCATAAGCTTGGAAACACTGATTAAAAAATCTTTATGTAAGACAGAGTTTTATTATTAACCCTAGACACGTAACCTTCGTCGATTCGACGAATACGCTATTTGAAATTGAATGAAATCAACACAAGAATTTTAGTTGAAGAAGTGTTCGTTATATACGGAAGAGATATTTTCACTGTGAGACACTATATGTGATTCCTTGAGAAAAATGAATATTTCATCAGCTACGTGGAAGACCATCTTATATCAGAAACATTTCGAAGAACACTCTATCTTAGAATTTGGCTGAAGAGCACACTGTGGTAGCTGAAAATGTTTTAAATACACCCTCTTTGCATGGGAAGTTTTTGATTTTCTGAGATAAGGAATTCTGAGATATGTTCTATTCAATCGTTTTCTGAAAAAAAGCATTTTCCAATCTCCCGCCGGGGAAAAGTGATGTTATAGTCCGAAGACAATTTCTATGAAATCTGGATACCAAGCTCAAGTTGGAGAAGAAATTAGTATATTAAATATGTTTATTTATTTTTATCTAGCCTTTAACTTCATCCGCGAAGGAGAGTGCTGAATATGATTTAGAATGCCTTTGAAATAAAATTAAGAAAAAGGACTTGTGTAGATTAAAATGTTCATGTAATTCTTTACTTAATAATTTATATAAAAAACTAATAAAATCGATTTTTTATTCGTCTGGAAATTTTTATTGTGCAGGAAATAATTTTATGTGAGGTTTTTTTTCTTTAAATAAACTATATGGACTTATTACATAGTAAAAACAAATTAAAAAATGTTATATAAGTATTCATCTACATTATAATCCTATTCACAAGCCAATTTAAACTTGAGACCAACCTTACTATACAATAAAGATGATTGTACGTCTCAACAGTGTCACCATCCATTTGACGGCAAATCCCTTTCATGCAACGCCCAAAACATAAAAATGAAAGAAATTGTAATATTTTAAACCATATACCGACAAAAAAAATTAAAAACAAAAAGTTTAATAAATTATCATGCCGTTCTTGAGTTATAAAACACATTAAGAACGATTTTTTTAAAAAGGTGGCAACCCTTTTTATACAAATTTTATTTTAGTACTCACTTACAACGAATTGATTTCATACAATGCCTCAGGTTTAAAAATCAAAGAAACTAAAAAATAAAATATAGTTTTTTAGACACGGGTTTTCATTCATTTTGTACTGACTACTTTGATATATTATATGTTTTTTGAATGAGCTCACACCATGTAAACAAAAATCATTTGAATTTAAACAATCATTGCCCGTCCGTTTAAAAACAACGTGCTCGAATTTGTCGGCCTTGTCGGATGAGAAAAGTCGTTGACATTGGGACCGTAGCTTGAACATATCAACGTATTTAGTTATAAGAATTTTTTGGTTGAAACGAAATCACCGCGAGACGATTATCAGAATAGTAGCCGAGAAATGGAATGAAAATTAAATTTTGTTTTGTAAAATTTTATCAGCGGAAAGCAATATTCATGAACATTCGCAAATTGGGAGATTCATTAAAAACGGGGAAATTTTGGCAGATCTTACAAAACTCTTTCTGGATACCTGACGAAGCAGTTGGATACTGAACTCAAAACTCGGTACTTGAGCAGAGTACTCCATTAAATAATCGGAGTTACTGGTATCGCAACAATCTACATAGACGTTGGTTACTGTGACAGAGTTCAATGGTTTTCCAAAAAGCTTTCTATTAAAAATGGTTTGTATATTATTTGAATTATGGTATAATATATTGTTAGGGCCAACATTAAAAATCTATTGAAATTTAATAAAACGATATCTTATGAGATATGAATATTCAAATTTTTGATTGAACTAAATTGAAGAAAAATATCATATATTTCCAAGTACTTTTGAGTATCCCACATTGTCATTTGCAAAATAAAAACATCACAATTAACTACACAAGAACTTATATCTGGGCCCGAATCACGGCAGTCCCAAACGAGCGAAATTCCTGTTATTTTATGATTTTTGGATCCCGACATTCGCTGCGAGCGGAATTGCCAAGAATTTGAAATTTTGCCATTAAATAGCGAGCGAGTGTTCACACATATCGAGCGAAATGTCATTCGTTAGCTAATTGTCAATCGAGCTGTACGCAGTTTTGAAAAAAAATAGCAAAGTAGCTATAACGAGAATAGCTAAAATTTAGGTTACTTTTTCCTTTATTAATTCTATTATAGACATCACTAATGATTTTAGGACAGATGTGAACAAAATAAACATGCACCTGAGTCAATTCATGATGCAGCATCAAGACCTTGCCAATAATAGAATACCCATTTGTGGATAGGGTAAACCTACGTTTATTATTTATTTAATCGGTACCAACATTTTACTCTTACACTGCTTCAGGTAAATTCAAAGGATTGCTTTCGTCGCGAACTCTGCACCTTATTACTCCTTGGTGATGCTCCTCGTGTAAATCTGGCGAGGTTGAGTAAAAAATAAAACAGGGTTAATTTTAAACCTGAAAAAATTCAATTTTATTAATTTCTTCACAAATATAAAGTAAATTTAAATATTAACCTTCGACTTAAATACAAATCTCTTTTTTCTGTTTATTTTCGCTTTCAGGCAGAGAAGAGACAGAGAAGTTATTGCAAACAAATTTCTACTCGTTGCGTATCGAGAGGCGATCTGCCCATTCGACACGTTGCGAAATTTTACTCTATGCGATCGCTCGCTCGCTTGCGACTGACGCGATTCGGGCCCTGGACATAATTTATGATTTTGCTTTAAGCAAAAATCTAATGAAAATTTATCATAGAACTGTCATAATTTAGTATTTTAATATATTTATATCTGTTTCAATAATGGAAAACCCTCGTTATTTGGTTAAAATTAAATGTTAATTGTTAGAATTAGTGTTTTCTTAGAATATTTTTCAACATCTGTGTATTATTTGCATTTCTTCGTATCAACTGTTGTAGTATAATTAGGGCTTACCAGATAAATAGGCACATATTCTCGTTGGGGGTTTAAGAGAATCTAAAAATCGACATATCTATATATGTATATATAAATGTTCATATATAAAGGTAATAGAAGCAAAAGGATCTAAGTGAAATTTTTATAAAATTTGAGTTCTATCCATACTTGTATAGTTAAATATATTGGTTCTTTGTTGACAAAGAAATCCAAGTCATTTTGGACATTTTAGTGACCAATAAATGCACTACCCAGAATTTACAATAAGTAATAACCTTAAACTCAATGTCGGACGCACTCAGATTCCTTTTTCTTCATTTTGAAATATTTTCTTATTATTACTTTCGAAAACAATTTTTTTTGTCCCAGTCTAATATGTTTATGTACTCATATGTTTAGCTGGACCAAATAAAAAAAATTTATAATTATATTAATATTTTCCAGAATGGCGATAAAAAAAATTCTGTCAAAGTTACAGATCTTATATTAATTTCTAGAGGTATATCACTTATAGTCTAGATTTTGTAGGACGTATCTCATTTTTGCTTTAATTGCCAACCTATGGACATAAAAAAATTTATCTGCATGTAGTTTTGTAGAATATAAAATTCCCCAAAAAACGATTTCAACAAAAATTCTCGTCGTCTTGTAAAAAAAAAAGCAAAAATCAATGTGGAAAAAGATAAACTGAAATTCTTTTATTATTATTTTTTTTATATCTACTGCACACTTCGCGTAAACAATTAAATGCAACACGAACACAAAAACGTTTAGCAAATATAGCTAAGAATCGAGTAAACAAAGAAAACCATTTTAAATTGAATAAAAGGCGGTACGATGAGAATAAAATGTTATTCTGAAAGCAGCGAAGCAATCAAGCGAAAACTTTGAAGCGAGAAAAAGTAAATTAATTTGATCAAAATGTTTAATAACACTACTAAATACCTGTTCGCCTGGCTGGGACTCACGCTTGCCTTGGCGGTTTCGGGTACGGCTGCTCAAGATGTGCCGTCCCAACCTTGTAATTTGCAATTCAGGTGTTCAAATGAAGGTCCGGGTGTTTGGGCTACCGATGGCAATCAATGTTTTGTATTTCCAAACGGTTGTCAGTTGGCTAGTGAGAACTGCCAGCGTCAAAATCGGTTCGAAAGAGGTATAGTTTTTCTGGCATAATTGTTTTATGAACTACGAAACCTCTTTCTTTGCCTTGTTCTGGTGTTTTTTAGAATTAGAGGTTGTATCAAGAAAGGAGTGCCAAAAACTGTGTGGAAATGTTCAATGTCTCCAGGTATATCAGCCGGTGTGTGCTGTCTATAAAGGAACTTACCGGACATTTTCGAATAGCTGCGCGATGGGTAACTACATTTGTAGAACTGGAAAATGTGAGTTTTTTTTTTAAAGCTTAGTATCCTGATATCAGAAAAGTGTTTATGACATTATTTTTCTGGAGAAATCGTTATTTTAGCAGATCATTTCTTTCAGTGCGAATACTTTTCTGGTAAATTGGATGCTAAGTTCAAGTTTTCATTTGATTGTATTTATTGTTTATTCATATTTATTTTTTTATAGTATATACAATCGCTTACGAAGGACAGTGCGGAAGTCCGAACCCGGAGACTTTTTGAATCTAATGAATATTCTCAAAAATGTACGTAAGGGAAAGATGAATGTATTTCTTAAAGATTGAGATAAGTTGTAAAAGTAGTAAATGGTTATTAGTTAAAATAAAAGTTTATATAAAAATACGATGTTCTGCTCAAAAATCCATACTTGTAAAAATTTTCCACAATTCGTTTAACATATCTTTCTTTTCCGTCTTCATCTTTCTCTACTTTTGGCATAACCTTGCCCTTTATATCTAATTTTCCTCTACCTTTCTTTTTATATTTTTTTTATTTTTCGTTATTTTTTATTTTCATTTTCATTTTTCTCTTTCTTTTCCTTTTTCTTAGTCGTTTTCTTTCATTTCACTTTCACTTTGACTTTCCTTTTTGATTTCCATCCAATTCCCTCTCTCTTATCCACTGTCTCGAGCAGAGTACTCCATTATATACTCGTAGTTACTGGTATCGCAACAATCTACATAGACTTTGGTTACTGTGACAGAATTTAATGGTTTTCCAAAAAATGTTCTTTTAAAAAATGCTTTTTAGTGTAAGTGTATGAAAGTGTTTTGTTGAATTTTGTTGATCTCAATGTTTATATGTTTCAGATCCTGATGATGATTTCAAATTGAAATCGAAATATCGATCATTTTAAATAAATATATAATATTAACAAATTTAAAATTGTTATTATTCATATATATTTGGGTGGCCTAGAGCTCAACAACACATACAATAGTCAATTTAAGGCCGAAAAAACACGAAAGAAATAAATGCTTTTTATGTTATTTGAATTATGGTCTAATATATTGTAAGGGCCAACATTAAAAATCCATTGAAATTTAATAAAACGATATCTTATGAGAGACAAATGGCTTCAAGTTTTAATATTCAAATTTGTGATTTAACTAAATTGAAGAAAAATAGCATATATTTCCAAGTATTTTTGAGTGTCCCAAATTGTTATTTGCAAAATAAAAACATCACAATTAACTACACAAGAACTTTTGGATCGCGGCACTGCTAGCGAGCGAAATTTCCAAGAATTTGAAATTTTGTCATTAAATATCGAGCGAGTGTTCATACATATCGAGCGAAATGTCATTCGTTAGATAATTGTCAATCGAGCTGTAGGCAGTTTTGAAAAAAAAAAAAAATACCTATAACGAGAATAGCTAAAATGTAGGTTACTTTTTCTTTCATTAATTCTTTTATAGACATCACTAATGATTTTAGGACAAATGTGAACAAAATAAACATTTTTCTCTTACGCTGCTTCAGGTAAATCCAAAGGATTGGATTGCTTTGGTCTTACTCTTTAGGTGATGCTCCTCGTGTGAGTCTGACGAGGGTGAGTGAAAAAATAACACAGGGTTAATTTTAAAACCTGAAAAATTCAATTTCATTAATTTCGCTACAAATATAAAGTAGATTTAAATATTAACCTTCGGTTTAAATACATATCTCTTTTTTCTGTTTATTTTCGTTTTTCTTACATTTCCTATAAGTCAGTCAGGGAAGAGACAGGAGAAGTTATTGCAAACGAATTCCTACTCGTTGCGTATCGAGTGCGGCGATCTGCCCATTCGACACGTTGCGAAATTTTACTCTATGCGATCGCTCGCTCGCTTGCGACTGACGCGATTCGGGCCCTGGGCATAATTTATGATTTTGCTTTAAGCAAAAATCTAATAAAAATTTATCATAGAACTGTCATAATTTAGTATTGTAATATATTTATATCTGTTTCAATGATGGAAAACCCTCGTTATTTGGTTAAAATTAAATGTTAATTGTTAGAATTAGTGTTTTCTTAGAATATTTTTCAACATCTGTGTATTATTTGCATTTCTCCGTATCAACTGTTGTAGTATAATTAGGGCTTACCAGATAAATAGGCACATCTTCTCGTTGGGCGTTTGGGAGAATCTAAAAACAGACATATCTATATATATAAAAATATTATAAAGGTAATAGAAGCAAAAGGATCTAAGTGAAATTTTTATAAAATTTGAGTTCTATCCATACTTGTAAAGTTAAATATAGTGTTTCTTTGTTGAAGCAAGAAATCCAAGTAATTTTGGATATTTTTGTGACCAATACATGCACTAGCCAGAATTTACTATAAGTAATCAACCTTACACTCAATGTCGGACGCACTCAGATTCCTTTTTCTTCATTTTGAAATATTTTTTTAATATAACTTTCGAAAACAATTTTTTTTTGTCCCACTCTAATATGTTTATGTACTCATATGTTTGGCTGGACCAAATAAAAAAAAATTTTTATTGTATTAATATTGTCCAAAATGGCGATAAAAAAAATTCTGTCAAAGTTACAGATCTTATATTAATTTCTAGAAGTCTATCACTTATAGTCTAGATTTTGTAGGACGTATCTCATTTTTGCTTTAAAACTGCCAATCTATTGATATAAAAAAATTATCTGCATGTAGTTTTGTAGAATATAAAATTCCCCAAAAAACGGTTTCAACAAAAATTCTCTCGTTGGGCCGTTCTAGAGTAATCAAACTATAAACATTGGTATGAGTTTTTGATAACACTTTTTTACTCTCGAAACTTGTCAAAAAAGCAAAAATCAATGTGGAAAAAAGATAAACTCAAATTATTTCAGTATTTTTTTTTATATCTACCTCACACTTCGGGTAAACAATTAAATGCAACACGAACACAAAAACGTTTAGCAAATATAGCTAAGAATCGAGTAAACAAAGAAAACCATTTTAAATTGAATAAAAGGTGCTACGATGAGAATAAAATTTTATTCTGAAAGCAACCAAGCAATCAAGCGAAAACTTTGAAGCGTGAAAAAGTAAATTAATTTTATCAAAATGTTTAATAACACTACTAAATACCTGTTCGCCTGGCTGGGACTCACACTTGTATTGGCGGTTTTGGTTACGACTGCTCAAGATGTGCCGTCCAAACCTTGTAATTTGCAATTCAAATGTTCAAGTGAAGGCCCGGGTGTTTGGGCTACCGATGGCAATCAATGTTTTGTATTTCCAAACGCTTGTCAGTTGGCTAATGAGAACTGCCAGCGTCAAAATCGGTTCGAAGCAGGTATAGTTTTTCTGGCATAGTTGTTCTATGAACTACGAAACCTCTTTCTTTGCCTTGTTCTGGTGTTTTTTAGAATTAGAGGTTGTATCAAGAAAGGAGTGCCAAAAACTGTGTGGAAATGTTCAATGTCTCCAGGTATATCAGCCGCTGTGTGCTGTCTATAATGGAACTTACCGGACATTTTCGAATAGCTGCGATATGGGTAACTACATTTGTAGAACTGCCGAATGTGAGTTTTATTTTTATTTTTAAAGCTTAGTATCCTGATGTCAGAAAAGCGTTCATGACAATTAGAGTGCCTTTCTTTACTGTTTGTGCATTTTTTCTGAGAAATATTTATTTTAGCAGAGCATTTCTTGAATACGTTTTCAGTAGGAATACTTTCATTGCAAGTTGGATACTAAGCTAAAGTTTTGAGAAAATTGTATTTCTTATTTATTTATATTTATTTTTATACAGTTTATACATTCGCTTACGAAGGACAGTGCGAAAGTGCGAACCCGGAGACTGATGGATGTTCTCAAAGGATATATGTAAAAGAAAGATGAATGTATTTCTTAAAATAAAACTTTATTTACCTTTATAAAAAAAATTATTAAACTTAATGCATTTTCAGTTGTTTTTATAAAATCAGCTCTGCATCAGTTATTGCTAGCAGCCATGATCCAACTACAACAGGTCGACAAACATACAGAAACACAAAAATGTTCCATGTATTTTGTTTTTGTAATCTGTGAGTTTAACGTCAAAATTGTACTGAGAAATAAGTGTAATGTCAAAATGCGAGACAAAAGTAAAAATCATGCTAGGAGCTTATGGGCGTTTCCTCAAGTGTCAGCGGCAAATTTTCTAAATGCAACGTGTTTTTAAAAACGAAGTGCGTTTTTATTAGTTCTTGCTCCACATATATAGACTACAAATATAGACCTTGAGATGACTTCACTTTGAAGTTGGTATAACATTACTTAGGCCACTTTTTGGGCTCCTTCCAGGATTACTTGTTGGAACCATTCTGACATTATTTTCGGGACCATTACAGGATTAGTTTGGATAAAATTCGGAAGCAATTCGGTTTTCGTTCCGGCATGATTAAGGAACTATTTATGAACCTTTTTGGAATGGTTCTGGTTAACTTTACTTTTTGGAAGATGTTCCATGCCTTTATTGGCTTCCTTTCATGCTCCTCTCAAAATATGGAGAACATTTTGAATATGAATCCTCATAATGGTCCCGAAATAGGGCCGAAACTTCCCTTATCTAAATTTCTAAATGTACGACATTGTTCCGACAACTAGCTTCAAAGTGAAGTAAAGCAACTGCAGCACCAACAAACCCGGCTTACGATGTTCTGCTCAAAAATCCATGCTTGTAAAAATTTTCCACAATTCGTTTAACATATCTTTCTTTTTCGTCTTCATATTTCTCTACTTTTGGCTTTCCCTTGCCCTTTATATCTAATTTTCATCTACCTTTGTTTTTATAATTTTTTTATTTTTCGTTTTTTTTTTTATTTTCATTTTTCTCTTTCTTTTCCTTTTTCTTAGTCGTTTTCTTTCATTTCACTTTCACTTTGACTTTCCTTTTTGATTTCCATCCAATTCCCTCTCTCTTATCCACTGTCTCGAGCAGAGTACTCCATTATATACTCGTAGTTACTGGTATCGCAACAATCTACATAGACTTTGGTTACTGTGACAGAATTTAATGGTTTTGCAAAAAATGTTCTTTTAAAAAATGCTTTTTATGTTATTTGAATTATGGTCTAATATATTGTAAGGGCCAACATTAAAAATCCATTGAAATTTAATAAAACGATATCTTATGAGAGACAAATGGCTTCAAGTTTTAATATTCAAATTTGTGATTTAACTAAATTGAAGAAAAATAGCATATATTTCCAAGTATTTTTGAGTGTCCCAAATTGTTATTTGCAAAATAAAAACATCACAATTAACTACACAAGAACTTTTGGATCGCGGCACTGCTAGCGAGCGAAATTTCCAAGAATTTGAAATTTTGTCATTAAATATCGAGCGAGTGTTCATACATATCGAGCGAAATGTCATTCGTTAGCTAATTGTCAATCGAGCTGTAGGCAGTTTTGAAAAAAAAAAAAAAAATACCTATAACGAGAATAGCTAAAATGTAGGTTACTTTTTCTTTCATTAATTCTTTTATAGACATCGCTAATGATTTTAGGACAAATGTGAACAAAATAAACATTTTTCTCTTACGCTGCTTCAGGTAAATCCAAAGGATTGGATTGCTTTGGTCTTACTCTTTAGGTGATGCTCCTCGTGTGAGTCTGACGAGGGTGAGTGAAAAAATAACACAGGGTTAATTTTAAAACCTGAAAAATTCTATTTCATTAATTTCGCTACAAATATAAAGTAGATTTAAATATTAACCTTCGGTTTAAATACATATCTCTTTTTTCTGTTTATTTTCGTTTTTCTTACATTTCCTATAAGTCAGTCAGGGAAGAGACAGGAGAAGTTATTGCAAACGAATTCCTACTCGTTGCGTATCGAGTGCGGCGATCTGCCCATTCGACACGTTGCGAAATTTTACTCTATGCGATCGCTCGCTCGCTTGCGACTGACGCGATTCGGGCCCTGGACATAATTTATGATTTTGCTTTAAGCAAAAATCTAATGAAAATTTATCATAGAACTGTCATAATTTAGTATTTTAATATATTTATATCTGTTTCAATAATGGAAAACCCTCGTTATTTGGTTAAAATTAAATGTTAATTTTTAGAATTAGTGTTTTCTTAGAATATTTTTCAACATCTGTGTATTATTTGCATTTCTTCGTATCAACTGTTGTAGTATAATTAGGGCTTACCAGATAAATAGGCACATATTCTCGTTGGGGGTTTAAGAGAATCTAAAAATCGACATATCTATATATATAAAAATATTATAAAGGTAATAGAAGCAAAAGGATCTAAGTGAAATTTTTATAAAATTTGAGTTCTATCCATACTTGTATAGTTAAATATAGTGTTTCTTTGTTGAAGCAAGAAATCCAAGTAATTTTGGATATTTTTGTGACCAATAAATGCACTACCCAGAATTTACAATAAGTAATCAACCTTAAACTCAATGTCGGACGCACTCAGATTCCTTTTTCTTCATTTTGAAATATTTTCTTAATATTACTTTCGAAAACAATTTTTTTTTGTCCCAGTCAATATGTTTATGTACTCATATGTTTGGCTGGACCAAATAAAAAAAATGTGTAATTATATTAATATTTTCCAGAATGGCGATAAAAAGAATTCTGTCAAAGTTACAGATCTTACATTTATTTTTAGAGGTCTATCCCTTATAGTCTAGATCAAGGCGAATTCAATATAAGGTGGAGGCAAGGCGAATTACAAACATACATACACACAATTAATGGATCTAATGTCAAAATCGTACTGCGGTGAAATTTGTAGTGTCAAAATTCGAGAAAAAAGTAGCTATCAGCTGATTGGACAATGCCACCTTGTACTGAATTCGCCTGGGTTTAGATTTTGTAGGACGTATCTCATTTTTGCTTTAAAACAGCCGATCTATTGATATAAAAAATTTATCTGTATGTAGTTTTGTAGAATATAAAATTCCCCAAAAAACGATTTCAACAAAAGTTCTCTCGTTGGGCCGTTCTAGAGTAATAAAACGTTAAACATTGGTATGATTTTTTGATAACACTTTTTACTCTCAAAACTTGTCAAAAAAGCAAAAATCAATGTGGAAAAAAGATAACCCCAAATTCTTTCAGTATTTTTTTTATATCTACCTCACACTTCGCGTAAACAATTAAATGCAACACGAACACAAAAACGTTTAGCAAATATACATAGCTAAGAATCGAGTAAACAAAGAAAACCATTTTAAATTGAATAAAAGGTGCTACGATGAGAATAAAATTTTATTCTGAAAGCAACCAAGCAATCAAGTGAAAACTTTGAAGCGTGAAAAATTAAATTAATTTGATCAAAATGTTTAATAACACTACTAAATACCTGTTCGCCTGGCTGGGACTCACGCTTGCCTTGGCGGTTTCGGTTACGACTGCTCAAGATGTGCCGTCCCAACCTTGTATTTCGACATTCAGGTGTTCAAGTGAAGGCCCGGGTGTTTGGGCTACCGATGGCAATCAATGTTTTGTATTTCCAAACGGTTGTCAGTTGGCTCTTGAGAACTGCCAGCGTCAAAATCGGTTCGAAGCAGGTATAGTTTTTCTGGGATAATTGTTTTATGAACTTTGGAACCTCTTTGCCTTGTTATGGTGTTTTTTAGAATTAGAGGTTGTATCAAGAAGGAAGTGCCAACAACTGTGTGGAAATGTTCAATGTATCCAGGTATTTCAGCCGCTGTGTGCTGTCTATAACGGAACTTACCGGACATTTTCGAATAGCTGCGCGATGGGTAACTACATTTGTAGAACTGCAGAATGTGAGTTTTATTTTTATTTTTAAAGCTTAGTATCCTGATGTCAGAAAAGCGTTCATGACAATTAGGGTGCCTTTCTTTACTGTTTGTACATTTTTCTTCAGAAATATTTATTTTAGCAGAGCATTTCTTGAATACGTTTTCAGTAGGAATACTTTCATTGCAAGTTGGATACTAAGCTGAAGTTTTGAGAAAATTGTATTTCTTATTTATTTATATTTATTTTAATACAGTTTATAGATTCGCTTACGAAGGACAGTGCGAAAACGCGAACCCGGAGACTGATGGATGTGCTTAAAGGATATATGTAAAAGAAAGATGAATGTATTTCTTAAAGATGGAGATAAGTTGTAAAAGTAGTAAACGGTTATTTGGTAAAATAAAAGTTTATTTACCTTTATAAAAAATATTATTAAACTTAATGCAGTTTCAGTTGTTTTTATAAAATCAGCTCTGCATCAGTTATTGCAAGCAGCTTATGGGCGTTTCCTCAAGTGTCAGCGGCAAATTTTCTAAATGCAACGTGTTTTTAAAAACGAAGTATTTTTATTAGTTCTTGCTCCACATATATAGACTACAAATATAGACCTTGAGATGACTTCACTTTGAAGTAAGTATAACATAACTTAAACCACTTTTTGGGCTCCTTCCACGATTACTTGTTGGAACCATTCTGACATTATTTTCGGGACCATTACAGGATTAGTTTGGATAAAATTTCGGAAGCAATTCGGTTTTCGTTCCGGCATGATTGAGGAATTATTTATGAACCTTTTTGGGTTGCTCCGGAATGGCTTCTGGTTAACTTTATTTTTCGAAAGATTTCCATGCCTTTATTGGCTTCCTTTCATGCTCTTCTCAAAATACGGAGAACATTTTGAATATGAATCCTCATAATGGCCCCGAAATAGCGCTGAAACTTCCCTTATCCAAATTTCTAAATGCACGACATTGTTCCGACAGCTAGCTACAAAGTGGAGTAAAGCAACTGCAGCACCAACAAACCCGGCATGTTCTGCTCAAAACTCCATACTTGTAAAAATTGTCCACAACTGCTTTAACATATCTTTCTTTTTCGTCTTCACCTTTCTCTACTTTTGACTTTCCTTTGCCCTTTATATCTAATTTTCCTTTCCCTTTGTAATTTTTTTTATTTTTCGTTTTTTTCTTTTTATTTATTTCTTTTATTTTCTTTTTATTTTCATTTTTCTCTTTCTTTTCCTTTTTGTTATTCGTTTTCTTTTTCTTTCCCTTCACTTTCACTTTGACTTTCCTGTTTGCTTGCCATCCAATTCCATCCATCCTATTCCCTCCAATTCCCTCTCTCTTATCCACTGTCTCTCCCACACTCGTTCAGTCTCCATCCTGCTTTCTATCCATAGTATATGTCTACTAGTAGCGCAACTTACTCCGAATCTGCACACACACACAAACCACACAGGGTGAATTGTATGCAATAATAAAACAATGAAATTTAAATGCTGCAATATTGAACGTGAAGACTTAAAACACCCAAATTATTGAATATAAAGCAGTTATAACACCTTATCAGTTCCTGCAGAATGTAAATTTCAGTTTAAATTGAAGTTTTTAGTTGTAGTTTTTACTTTAAAGCAACTCTGAGCGCGATTTTCTTCATTCCACTCTCTCGGAGTACATTCATCCACTGCCTTCCACTCCGATTCGCAGAAGAAGATGCCAAACTAGTACGGGTAAACAATGTTTCTATCTCACCTCATACTTCCTCATATAAAAGATATCGCAACCAAATAATGGATAGGTATATCAGTCTAGTGAACTCCGCTTTCTCATGGTAACCGGGCGCGGATGACAATTAGAAATTAAAATGGTGCTTTAAATAGTGCAACAGTATGTATACATGTTTGTACCAGCATCGCTTAATAATTTCTGCAGGAAATCTAACACTGTTCTCACCAGTGGCTTCAAGGGTTCAAAAAAAGGCACGGCATTCGACTTCTTCAAATACCAGGCGAACAATTGTCTTCGCCGCGTCAGCTAGTGGATCCGTTTAAAGAAAAACTTAAATCTTAAATGATTCTGATCAGTCCGGCTTATTCTGGAAACTCCTGTCAGAAAAAACATACCTGTCCAGTTTGGGGAAGAGAGCCCCAAGGGTAAAGTCCGAGAAGCAGCGAATCACGTTTTTATGTTGCTCAAACGCCACTGGATCCCATAATCTTAGAATCTTTGTAATTGAAAAGGCGTTGCCCTAGACACTTTTAGTGCTCCACAGACTATAAGACCTCGAAATCCGCCTTAATGACGTCGAATATTTTCAAGCAATGGTTTCATGGGTCATTCGTTCCACAGGTGAATATGCCTTTTGAATTTTGTCTAATTTTTAAGTTTGATTCGTTGTTTTTTAAGATTACATCGTTTTAATATTAGAAAGGCTTGCCAATTAAAGCTCTCCTCCTAATCGACAACGCTCTTCTCACCCAAATGAAGCTGAACTGCCAACAGAGGATGGGCAAATTTCGGCAATGTTTATGCCAGCAAACGTTACTCCCCTAATTCAGTTTCAATAGCAGCGACAAAATCTGATATGCTCGACTCGATGAAGAAATCGTTTGGTTGGCGCTTGGAGTCGTGTTGGGAAGTAACATTAGCTAGATGCTGAACAATATATGATGATCCCGAATATAGTGTTCCGTTGGCGGTTTTAAAAGATGGAGAGCTGAACTTAGCTCTTTGATAAGCAACACCGTCGATCTCCTAAACAGTTTAAATCCTGAGATTTGTTTGTGTACGCAGATATGCTCCAGGATATGAATTTTATTAAAAATATTTTTGATATTAAAGATTTCAGACTGAATTCACTTTACCAGCCATTCATGAATGGAACAAAGACATTGAAGAGGATAATGCAGATGGCGATCATAAACAAGAGGACTAACTAATCCAATGATGACTGCGTATTAGAGCAACAGTTACTGGAGAAAATTGAGCCAACTGAAGCAGTTGACATTTTCAACAAGACGATAAGATGGGCTGGTCATGAAGACGCCGATCCAAATGATATGAATTTACTGAGAGGTTTAAAGAAGAAGCTGTGTTTCAAGTGTTAGAAAAACCGAGGATTAGATAAGATGACTGATTTTTTAAAATAAAACCTACATTTGTACGATATGACTTAAATGCCAATTAATATGTACTCAAAACAAAAATAAAATGTGAAGTTGAATGTATAAATAGTTAGTGTTTTGCGCTTTCCAAAACGTGAACACGTTTGTTAACGTGAACTGACTTGGTTGTAATTAGGTCACGTTATCGAGCGTGAGTTGTATAGCATACATTGCGCCATTGCTGCGATATATAAGGGTTTTATTATGGTGCTAGGCAAATCCTTGTACAATCTACAGAAATCTGAAAAACTTTTAACGTATTTATAAAAATTGAAATCGTTTAAATTTGAAAACAAAATTACCATATCGCTAAAGCAATATATCAAATTAATAACACATTACAAAAGATAGACGATTTTATGAAAACGCGCATTTTTTTTAAATGACGTGACATTAAACGAAATTGCTTATATACATTAATGGAAAACGGTAAATTAAAAAAAAAGTCTTTGAAGAAATAACGTAGGTAGTCATGCATAGAGGTACATGATTGTTGCTCACAAAGCTTCGCCACCTTACTCCCCAATAAACTATTCAACGTGATCTGTATAAGTTTATGCATCATTCTTACTTTGTTCACTCAATTGTAAATATGGCATGTTTTTTATCTTTCTTTGTTTTCTTCTCTATTTCTACCATTTTTTATGGTATTGATCACTCTTCATTCACATTCAGTCATTCGTTTGAAAAGTAATTTCTTGACTTACAAGCACAACGAAAAGCAATGCACAAATAAAAAAGCGAAAGAGAAAAGAAAGTGGGTAATACTTAAAAGCAAAGTAAGCGAAGAAATAAAACCAAACGTTCCTTTTGTGCTGTTTTCGACATTCATTAGAACAGAGGCACAAAATAAGTATAAACTAAGATAACACTCAAATCAAGAGATAAATAACTATACATAATGATATAAAAATATCTGGTTCTTATGGTGTATTTAAAACATTGCTCCAAAAATTTGATAAAATAAAATATGTTTACGGTAGAAGTACATAATTTGAAATTTAATTTAAAAATAATACAATATTGCATACCAACAATTGAAGTGCTTTTTCTTGCTGCCTGTATATTTTAAAGTATTCAAGATTAGTTATAAATGACAAACAAACCATCGTTCTGATAGCCTAACAGTTAACAGAACATGCCAAAATTTCTGTGATGAAGCAGTCTAGAAACGGATCTATAATAAAAGTTATGACAGTTGTCTCTAAATTTTACTTTTTTATTCAAATGAAAGCTTATTAATTTATAAAAAGTTATTAAAACAAACAACAATAACAATTTTCATAAAATAAATTATAGTCCCAAGTTCATTTGTAGTCGAAAAAATAACAATTCAATTGTTGATATACAATACACAAACCGAGAGTACATCGGAGTGCAAAAATGAGCGCATTTAACAAATCCATAATTAGCAATAATAACAGATGTTTGACTAGGGACACGAATTTCGATACGATACGATACCATACTTTTGCCCTTCGATGCCGATATTTTGTACTCGATGCTTTGATAGCGATACTTTTTGGCATCGATTATTTAGACCCCGGTATCGTATCGAATTTTTAGAAAAATGTGGCAATACACAATAGAAAGGACTAACAGATCAGAAACACTGCTCTGGTGGTGGTCTCTCTCTAACTTGTGCCGCGAATCGAAGGAAAATAAAACGGAAAAATTTTCCTATACTCCAAAAAATTTCAAAAATTCCGTGAAAACCCATGCAAATTTTGATGGAAATTAATTACATTTTTCATATTTAATTTCGACCTATAAATTTGGAGAAACCTGAAACTTTAAATTATTTCACTGAAGCCAAAATTAGTGAACACGGCAAAAAAAACTACCTGAAGTCAGACTAATTCTGTGTAAACAGAAAATTTAGGTACACATCTGTATGTATAATCCTATTCATTATAAATAAACATGACCTCTTAAAAATAAATATGTATGTATATATAAAATCTTTTTTTTATCGTTAGGATATCTAGAATTCCAGCGCAAGCCACAGCTACCAATTAGAACATAACATACCTATTTTAAGGTACAAATTTTGCATTTCGTTATTAACTGCTTGTTATCAGTATATTTAAAATCGATACTTTGAGTATCGAGTCGTTTTGTTTCGATACTATCGGATACCCGATACTTGTACAGCGATACTTTAAATGAGTACAGTATCGATACTTTCCAATCGATATCGTGTCCTTATGTTTGCCACTTGTTCAATGGGTTGTAGGGATTAATAGAAATAGCAGATTAGGTGACGACCAAAATAGCCTAATGGCTAACAGAACCTGCTGAAATTTCTCTGTTGAAGCAGTCTGTCTATATAACCTATGTTTCTAAATTTTCCTCTTCTATTCAAGTAAAAACTTTAAATAAATAATCAAAAGTTATAAAAAAAAACCAACAAGTTTCATAAAAAATATTATTTTTGGCCTTGAGCTCACATATAGTCTTGAATAATAAAACATAAAAATAAGTTGTCCTAGATACTGAGATCGAACCTAAAATTTCAGTCAAATTGGTGAGCAATCTGATTTCGAGAGAAATATCTAAACACCTTATAAACTGGCGTAGCAAATTTCAATTTCTTAAGCACTCTTTAATTATTCCCTATTTATTTAAGTAAAAACAAATGTATATTTAGAAGATTCCTCCTTTTCTATGACTGTTAGCACCTCACAGCCCACTAGTTCATCACATCGGCTCACTCACGCTCACATTTCGGCGACTTCTGTGTTCATTCAAGAGCGAAAAAGTAATCATTTGTTGACTTTGTGTTTGCTGATGCGTTCGCTTACTTTGGTGGTGATTTCCACACCCATTTCTTCTATTCCAGTCAAAGTTGCTTTGTGCACTTCGACAAGCAACTAAACAGTCAATCATTTAGTCAAGTCGTCAATACATCCGTGAGCCTACTAACTCACACACACACACACACACACTTGTTCATTCATTCATGAAATGCTCAAAATCCAAGAAACACAAGGTGCATGTTCTACTTGACTATTCGCATTGTTCTCAAGGCAAATACATCCCAGACCATATACTCTGGCACTTTCTGCTTGAATGCAAAAATGTTTTCTTCTAAGCGAACTTATTCATATTACCACTCTTCGCACAACATAATGGCATTGTTTCTTGCGTCAAAATTTATGATTCATTTTTTTGCTTTTTGTATTTTTCTTGCATTTTTATTTCCCTGATTTATTCCCCTTTTTAAGCCTCTTGTGCTTCGATTGGCGCCGCTCAATGCATCTCTATTCATAATGTGAAATGTAGTGTGCACGTTGAGCATTGTTTTTCATTTTTATATCCAGCATAATTTTTTTTGCTTTCAAACTGTTCAATGTGCATTAAGGGGGTCCTGGGGTTTAAATCATTGAAGCGCTACAAATTTTGAGAAATATGTAAGTGTTACTTATGGGCAGCTCCTTTACGCAGTTTTAAAATTTCAAGGGACTCAAGAATCAAAGCTGGAACCTAAATTGTCACGAATTCTAACCACAACTGAGAAAAGTAGTGAATAACAGACTAAGTCGTACCAAAATCAAAGCCAAACCCAAAATCAGAATTCTTACCAAACACGAAATCGGAACCTTACTCGAAACCGTAACAACAACTCTTGCCAAGCCTAAATTAAAAATAAAAATAGGAGCTAAATTCCACTTCGAAACCAGAACCGGAACAGAATGAGAACCTGCTTCCGAAGATGATATACCAAGCGGAACCGAAACTCGCAACGAAACTGGCACCACAACCAAAACCATACATAAAACGGAGCAAGCGGAACCAAAACTTAAATCGAAACAGTAACCGAAAGTTTAACTTTTCCTTAATATTGGTGGAAACTACAATTTTCATGTCGCCTCCAAACGGCATTTACATTCAGTTATGGCTGGAAGGTTTTTCATGGTAGAAATACATTCGGACACAAATTTAAAATTTTCAGCATCATTTTCAAGCTATCTGACTGAGATTTGAACTTAGACTTTCGGCATGATTTACAATGAGTTTAATTTTAATTCTTATATCTCCGAAACCAGTTGAGATATAGAGTTTAATCACATCCCTTATTGCAGCACTCATTAGCACCTTTCCTTTGATGCCCATATTTTTGGGTCACCCTGGTCCACATATAAGTCGATAACTCTGAAACCAGACGAGTTATCGAAATTAGTAATATCTTTAATTTTTAGCTAGACGTCTAGTAATTTAATGGTGCAAGTTTTATACAATTCTGTTTTGCAGTTTTTGAGTGATACGCGTTCAAACATACACATAGACAGACAAAAATGCTAAAAGCGGTTGATTTGCATTCTATGAATAATGCTCCTTCTATTAATTTTTCCTAATATCTGCAATGATCCGACCTGTTAACATTGTACTATATGTAGAGTTTCGGATGTTGTTAAGCTACAGCGGCCCACTCTAATGTCCTAACATACATACATATATGTGTGCTTGGATTATTCATCAGGTATCTAAGGGAGAGGGTGGCATATTTCCTTTGATGATCATTTTACCAACTCGCAATCTCACAGTCTCACACTCCGCCAACAATTTTAATCCGAGTGACAGTGTAATTATGCTTTTCAATTGTTGTTCTAAGCAGTTGTTTTTATTGTTTGTGCTATTCTTTTTGTTTCTGCATTTTACCAAAGCTGAACTCCTCCCACATGCTCAATAGCTTTAACATCACTTTGAATGCTCTTTAATCTTTCTTTTCAACTTTTTAATTTATGATATTTTATGAAAAAAAAAGGTAAATCAAAATCATTTATGGCGGTTGCAGGTTGCATTGTAGTTGAATCGGTTCAATTTACTTAGCTTGAATTCGAATTAAGTGAGTGCAGAGAGAAATTAAAAGAAGATAATTATAGTGTAATTATGCAATATACCTGTCTAAATGTTCGACAGGATCAATATCCAAAAGCACTATCATTATTCACGATAATTTCACACTGGAAATGGTCTGAGCAGCGATCATGGGAGCTTAAAAAACCATGAGGACGCATGGTAATGTTCAGAATCCACCAAAACTATAGAATTTCTAGCCAGAAAACACAAATTTATTAATCATTTTTATAATATTGAATAAATATTTTTTAGTAAACATTAACGAATTTGTCCTATTTATGGAACTTAGAGGCAGACTCGTTAGGCACTAAAGAAACACGGGATGATAATTGTCAAATGTTCTGCAATCTAATTCTAAGGATAGTATGGGATTCTTATATGAGTTGAACTTACATTCATTTTTCAATCATTCTATAGTAGTAGTTACTAAAGCAATCCTCAACTTACATATTTTTATAACTTTTGCGAGATCAAGAACAGTGATAAAAATTATTATTCAATTATTATTGATGATTTTTAAAGGAAAAATTTAAAGCAATAACAACAATTTAAGGAAAACTTGATTTAAGCATTTAAGCAGCTTGCAAACTACACGCAGGTTGCCTATGGGTTAGGTAGCTGCGCTTGCAAATCAGAAGTGCGCGGTTCGGTGAGATCTTCTGAAATACCAAAACTATACGAATTAGTCTGACGAAAAATCTTGGCTGTTTTCGAAATAGTACTATAACTATAGCCTGTATATGTTTCTTGCTTTCAATTTTTTCTTTCAAAATCAACAATGATAATTGAACAATAATTATTATCACTTGAGCTGGCAAAACTTAAAAAAAGATGTGAAGTTCTTTAACATTTTCTAGACCAGAGAGTATCCAGGCAGTTATAAAAGTGGCAGTAAATATGGTTTTTTTTTTTTGATTTTTCTTTAACGTTAGAAAATGTGTTTTCTGGGATTACTAGTTTCAAATAGTTACTAAAAAATATTATATAAAATCTAGTGAGCATTATAGCATTAGCTTAGACCTAATTAACATGCAAATTTTAAAAGGACGTGATTCCTGTCCCACAAACTCGCTAGGTTTCTTAAAAGAATATAGTAAAGAGAGTCTTGAGCTAGCTAACTGGATGCCGTGTCTCAAATTCACCTTCTCTTCGATAGCCTTAATCGCTTAAAGTGTTAAGTAGATATCTTTTCATTAAGAAAAGCGTGTTTCATACGTTCTAAAATTTCAGAATTTCCCCTATAGTTTATGACACCCGATTTGCTACCGTTTTTACAAAATGGTGTTACGATCGATACCAAAACTATATAAAAAAGACCAAAATTTATTTACTGATGAGTATCTACAAAAACTAAATTACTAAAAATGTGTTAATTTATACAGAGAAGCGCTTGTAAACTTTTTCTCAATTTCAATGCCTTTTCGTTTGTAACATTACGATGTAGTAATTAGGGGCAAACGCCATGAAAATGTGGGCCAATTAGGAAATCCAGAACTTTGAAAAAGCCTCTGATTAATATGTAAACAGTTTGCACGCACATGTAATTAGGTTGGCGTGAGTTAGAGGATCTCTCATATGCCACACGTATAGCGACATGAATACTGTTTGTGTTGTATTTTGGATTGAAGGGCGAAAGCATTTAAATAACGGAAATATTTGGTGCGATTTTATGTTTCCGGTTGACGGAAGTGAGTAATCGAGCGTGCTGGGGATTTGGTTTATTTTGAGGCCGAGTGTGACTAAGCGTCCTATGAAAAATGCGTAGGTATTATAATTTGTAATTAAATATGCTCATCAAATCAGTATTAATCTGGTCTAAATTTAATTTCTAGCTTTACTTATTAAGGATTGCAATTGATCGGACCGAAGAAAAATGCTGAGTGTTTTGTATATACTTATGTAAATATATGAATTAAAGACAAAGAAAAAAATTTATGCAAATCACACAGAGCTTTTTTGGTCAAGCAACGGCATTGATGCGCCAGCTTCCTAGAAAATATTGAAGACGATTCCGGTAATATTAATAATAAGCTAAAGTACTGTTACAACAGCAACAATGGCAGGAGGGAAAATCCCCATGAGGGGCTTACCGTAGTCCAAAAAGTGAACAACGAAATTCATATTTGCAAATGTCTGAGTAGGGAAAGTTGACAGGAACTCTCTCAAAATGAGTACACTATCAGTGGAGGGAGGGGAAATTTAAAAAAAAAATGTTATGGTGCAGTTATACTTGAATAGCAGGGTATCGCATGTGATGCATATAACCGATCTATTTTGCATAGTGTTGCTCCTTTTCCTACTCTTTGCACTATAAAGTCAACTAAACAAAGAGCAAAAGAGGTACTCGCAAGTCCACGCAATATCCTGCGTTTCGACCAGAAATGCCATGAAATGGTATGCTCTTCAAGTATAACTGGACAATGACCAGTGATAATGGCATATTTCTGAAAGGTTTACATCTCTTATCATTGGAATTATTCGGGCAAAATATAAAAATTTTTGCAGAATTGGGTGGTACCGAAAAACTTGGAGTAGGACGCCCCCAAACCACATATACTTAAACGACCATCCCATTTCCTTTCGACAACGTCCATGGCACGGAGTCATTCCAAAAATATAGGTACGATAAGACACTAAGGACAACGGAATTTGAAGAAATCGCACCATAAGGAATCGATCGACTGCAGTTTCGTTTGGTTTTGAATGGCGCACAGAGGTCAACCGTATAAACTTTTGCTTTCAAAGATTTATAGACCTCTACGCGTTGGCGACAGCGAATACCGAAGAATAGTTCATAGAATTTGAATTAGGTAGGGCCATGTTGTGCGAATGAATTAAGATGCTCAGGCCCAGAAGGCATTCTTATTAGCACTTCGAAGTAGAAGCAGAGGAAGAAGAAGACCACCATGCGAAGGAAAGGTCAAGTGAAGAGGAGAAGGAATTAAAGTATAAACTCTCCGGGGAAGTCAACTTACGACTACAGCTGCATTTAGCGCTATCGACAAATAAATGTGCGTGTCGGTTCTGTTATAATATCTCCTGGATTTGAAATATCGTAAAGATTTGGTCGATGTTAGGTTTACCACGGCTGGCAACATACTGATGGAACCTTAGATATCATTCTCACTTCGTCATAGTTGGGTGGTGGTACGTTTTCTTCCATTAACAAGGTTACCGATGTCGGGCTCGTCGTATCGCTAGCAATTTATCAAGAGTTTCCTTCATAACTTAAGTGCGCTTTGGGAGTCGGGTGCTGTGTGCATCTTGAAACTCTCCGCCATCCGCCTTTTATTTTGGTAGAATTTCCAGGCATTATACCCATATCAAGCTCCTTGCACTCACGCCTTTCTACCTCAAAAGCGCTTGGAACATCCATTGTTTCAGTTTGAAACCGCAATCAAATTGAATAGACCTCCATCTGTAAATGGGGTGAAATGTTCTTACTGATATTAGTGTGGTTTCCTTAAAGTTAAATTTCAAATTCAACATCTTTTTATTTTTTATCCCACTTAAAGATTTTCCATTTTCTTTTTCATACCAAATACGATTATATGACATTTATTTATTTATTGCTACTTAAAATATTATTAGTACACCTGTACTGTAATGATCTCTCAACAAAACTCATTTAAATGACTCAATTTTGTTTTTAAACTCAGCTAAGCAGCCTACTTATTGTCAAAATCCTGAGGGATTCATTTACCTAATGCTTTTCTTATGACTGCTCAACATCTAAACCACAAAAATGTTTCAACTTGTCACAACATTTGCTCCCCCTTGAAATTGGGTTCTTTGTCGCATTAGCATTTTAAAACATCTTCTTCATATTTGCTTATTTTCCAAAAAACAAAAAAACAGAAATCCTAAGTAGACAAATATGAAGGAAGCAAAAAGTTTCAGTTTCCTGATTTGCTTACCTTGGCATCTGTCTGACAACGCAATGCTATTAAGGCCACTTGACGGCAACCGCGAGCTCACTCGCACAAGGGGTGAGCAACAACAACAACAGCAACAGTCATTGTGGCATGCAATGTGACAGCTCTGCGTATTGTTGACTTTTGAAGTGATAAAGCGCCATAATGTCACCCTATTAACTGCAATATTTTCTTAACATTTCCTCCTTACCTTCCTTTACTCATCTCATCCTCTTCCCGCACTGTGCGCCCCTTTTCTGCTACTTTATTCATTGTTTTCGACTTACATTGTCATCACTGGTTTCCTACAACAACAACAACATTCAAGCAGCACAAGAAATCCACGCATAGCCTCTTCGCCCTTTAGTTTTTTTTTTACCACTAAGTAGAAGGTGCACAGTGGGGTTTGGTCGGGTAAAATACGGGGTTTTGAATAATTCTTATATTTGAATTTTCGTATTCATAAGGTATCAGCGATGCCTTGTGGACTACACCCAAATATAATAATTTATCCCACTACCCAATTCGAGTACATGCAGCTTGCTTCAACATATTGGTAAATCCTTCCTGCTACTGCTGCATGGATAACTACGAGGTAGAACCATCGAGTCCTTTACCTCTCCAGATTTTTCCAGGACTAGGCAGTGGTACTTCGGTCTAGGAGAATTCTCTTCGAGGTGGGGATCCCTCTGCCTCTCCTATAAAGAGTAGCTGCCTCTTAACCTCACCTATCCCAATCTACTCTCTAACTACATTTTAATTGCTTTTCAGTTTTTTTTCTCCCGCAGTCTCTTTAGCTAGCCTTTAATTTTAAAGTCATTACATTTATCGGCTTTCCAAGGCAGACCGAGTGGCTGGTAAATTTGAAGAGACATTCGATATTCTGTGGTCATAACCAACAGTAGCTTAAGTCGACATATGACAGTCTTATATTTTGGACTATATCTAAAAACCTGGTCAAGCTAAAACACTTTTCCACTACTTCCTTTTTTGAAGGTATATTTAAAGGTAAGCTGAAATATTTTGTTGGGCTATGTAAGAATGCCTTTTGTGGAACCACAGAACTAAAAATATATTTACCCACTTAAGTAGTCTTTGCGGAGTGGCGCACTCAAATATCAAGACGTTTCAAAAATAATGTTGTAAAATTTTCATTGATTCACTCTAAAATTTGGTCGCTAGAAAATAAATATATTCTTACAGAATACCCGACCCCGCTAGCTTATGCCAGCGGTGCACTAAAGAGCTTTGCGGAGCGTCGGAAAGAATACTTTTCATTCACCTATAGGTCGTGTGAGCGAAGCTACTGAATTTCTATGACGCAAGCAGAACACTAGTTTGCATTTGAAATTCAAACTGCCAACATTGCATACTAAACTTGTGTTGAAAGTAATTAGACAATTCACAAGGGCTCCTATTCGTCATTTGTGCTAGGATTTTAAAACAATCATATTTTCTTAGTTGTCAATTCCAAGGCGAATTTATACCAGGTGATATCACGGCGAGCATACTTCATGTGTTTTGTTTTTCCTTTGGCGGCTTCTCCTGTCAGATTGCAAAGAATTTTTTTATTTTGACAGAAGAACCCACTGCTCATATGTTCTTATGAGATCACCTGTAAGTGAATTCGCCTTGGTCAATTCCCATATAAAATTTGAATAGCACAATACAATTGCGCAACCTATGTATATCAAGTTTGCTATTTTAATATTAAAATTTTATTTTCGTTTTCTATCAACAAGTGACAAGTTTTCAATAAAATTCAACTTTATGTATATGAATGCGACATACAACTCAATGTAGTGTTCACAAGAGATATATTAAAAAAATACCGCGTAAGACTATAAGATACTTTGTGAATTGCCTAAATATATATCCATTTGTATGTATGCATGAACGAATGAATTAATTAATTATGTTTCGACCTGAATGAAATTAAAGTATTTCTTTTTATTTTAATTAGCATTACGGCTTTGATGTGTACAAAGCAGAAAAGCGCGCTACAAAATTTAATGCACTGAAAAAATTTTTGTTTATTTTTGTTTTGAACAAAAAGGAAAACATGCATATTAGATTTATTCTTTATACTTGACAAAAAAAGTTCAGTTTTTCTTTTAATGGTTTTCGGTTACATAATATATGTGGTTTTAAAGAGAATTTTGAAATAATTAAAAAAAGTAAGTACATAAATTCTTATAAAAATTAACTTTTTTCTTACATATTTCAAAACCTATTAATGGAATGTCATTAATCATTTTATTATGATTATTTAGTCATTATTTACTGATGTACTTACTTCTGATTACTGAAAGTTTGGCATTGTACAAAAGCCGTGATCTACTTGTTTACTTATTTTGTATCACTTATATCGCCTTTTATATCTTTGTAGTACATTTTTTGATACCGACATACATATAGTTTGCTACTTTTCTTAAGTTAAAACAGGTATTTACTCATGCCGAAATTCTTTATTGCATTCAACACAAATTTTCTTGCAGTGTTCTGCTTGCGCACACATACCACGACAAAAATGCTTCGCATGTATTAGTTGCTCTGCTGGCGTTGTTCACCACTGGCTTATATAGATCCAACATAACTCTCTCTGCTGCCTCTATAATTTTCTTCTCTCTCTCTAAACCACCAAGAACTCCCAACAACACTAAATCACATTCTCCCGTTTTCACCCTAATCTCGATTCCTTCCTTTCAATTTTCATATTTTATATTCCCTCTTTCCTTTTTTTGTTTTGTTGTTTTTCTTTACCGCTTTCTATCACACTTCATCGTCACCATCTCGTCAAATTTATTATACCTAGTACTTTTCACGACCTTCCTCTATTCCTTTATTTTGTAATTGTTCTCCTTCCTACATCATTCTCTTCCTTCCTTCACTTCTTTTCTCCATGTTTTTTTTACTTAATCTACCCTTCTTTCTCTTTTAAAAGCTATTGATTTATTACTGCTATGTTTTCTATGAAGCGACTTTTTGAAAATAAAAAATCAATTTTAACATATAAAGGATTCTGTTGAAAGATATCAGGGCTTTATTATTTGTCAAGCTTTTAGAATATAGAGTTTTCAGAGCAACATTAACATTTTTTGAAAACAACGGACCGCCCTGCCCCACTGTGCGCCTCGCGTTGTTTCTTAACTTTCATCGCACTTTTGCCTTCTTCATTCGCAGTACTACCTGTTTTTGTTGTTAGCTCAACTCTTCGTTGTTACAAAGCGCAAAACCTCAATTGGGAATTTTAAAAGTAAAGTTGAATTTCATGTTCTACTCCGGCAATTGTCACAGATGGTTTAATTGAAGTAATTACAAGCGAAATCCGTCAGGATTTTCTCCTGCCACAAACGCCAGTATAAGACAACAGCAGCGCGCCATTTAATGGTTGAACGGGCAGGGGGGTTGGACAGGGCATGGTTGTTTGTTGTCTGTGAGGAGTGTGCGTTGTTCGGATTAAAATGATGACACTTTTTATGATTTTATTACCTGCTTTAGCCGCAAGTCACAAATAATGTAGCTAAGCATGTTGCAAGTACAAGCAGAATAACCCTTTTTGTGCCAACGGAGCGAACGGGTTAATTGTGTGCTGTTAGTGGGTTATTTTGCGTTGTTTCTGCGTACAATTAAATTTTTAGATCTCTATTAATGTTTCACGTTCCATTTTGTATTGTTGGTGGTTGTTTTATTTGGTTGTGTTATTGTTTTTTACTCGTTTATGAACTTGTTTTTGTTCAAAATCGTTTTGGTTTTGCTTTTCCGGTTGTTGTTTGCTAACTTTTGTTGTTGTTAGGTACTCGTTTAATGCCACTGCTTTACCTCTGAGCGCATAATGCGTTAATGACAACTGCGTGTAATTACTTTATATGAGCTTATTTAAGGTGTATTAATTATTTATGTGACTTTTTCATTTAACAAACAACAACTTGTTTACCTTTTTTAATTACATTATCGTTAAGCACATTTGCTTTTAGCGTGATTCTAACAATTACATATTTTGAGAATTTTTGATATATGCAAGTAAGGACACTTAATTTATTAAGAAAATTAAAACTTCAAAACATTAATTTTCGCCCATCAAATGCCGTTCGGAGTCCGCAAAGAAAATGTAGGTCCCACCAATTTCGGGGAAAACAATCGAATCTAGCACACTACATATTACAAGAGTAGGTTGATATTAATCTCCTAAAAGGTGTTTCGTGGCATGTTATTCTGGAGTATCACCCTTGATTTGAAGAACCAGTCTCAGTTGAAAATATATTGAAAGCGTTTGCCCAGTTGTTGAAAATCAACGGCAAAAGTTAAAAAAAATATTAAATTAATTTACAGTCATTAATACTGCTTTTTTATACCAACAATTTTTGTTGATTTTCGGCCTGTACAATTTTCAAGTATTCATAAAACGAGCTCGAGGCCAAGAATAATAATTTTTCACTTTTTGAATTTTTTTTTTGTAAGTTTAACGAGCTCAAGACCAGTTGATAATAATTCTTAGTTAATTATTATTATTTTTGATTAGAGGAAAAATTGAAAGCAACAAACATATACAGGCTATAGTATTATGTATATTATATAGAATTTTTATGAAAATTATTATTGTTTTTATTTTTTAATAATCATTTTTAGTTAATTATTAAAAGTTTTTTGATTGAATAGAGTAGGAAAATGCTTAATGCTTTAAAAATGCCGCAAAAAAAATTATTTGTTGGTATACAAAATAAACAAAACCTAGGAGCACAGTTGGAGTGTCATAAATGAACACCAAAAACCAAACCCATCATGAGCAATACTAAATACCGCCAGATGGCGCTGATTGCACAAATTTATGGTAAAATAAATAGAAAAGGGGGTGAAGATGACAGAACGCCAGGTGTATGTTAGCTTAATGGTTAGCAGAACGTGCCAAAATTTCTCTGATGAAGAAGTCTAGCAGGTTCGCAAATTCATCTAGAAGAAAAGCTGTGCTGATGGTCTCTAAATTTTCCTCTTATATTCCAATAAAAACTAAATTATTAAAAAAAATTAAAATAATAACAATTAAGCTCAATTAAATTGTTGGTATACAAATTTAATTTAATTTAATTTTAAAGTAACATGACTATAAACGAGCTCAAGGCCAAGAATAATAATTTTACTTTTTATTTTATTTATTTTTAATTAACTATTAAAATCTTTTATTACAATAGTATAGGAAAATTTAATTTTATTTATTTTAATTTAATTTATTTTACCTTTATTTTATTTTATTTCTAATTCCCGTTTATTTTTTTTTTGAAAGAGTGTATATTAAATATCAGTTATATATAACAAGATACTTAACTTTATTGATCAGGTATGTTATGTTATACAATTTGGTTTATTTATATATATAAATTGTATTTAAAAAAAATAAAAACAATAATTTTCATAAATAAAAAAGAAAAATTATTAATATTGACTTTGAGCTCGTTTATAGTCATGATACATTTTATATATACAATTTCTCTGATGAAGAAGTCTAGAAGGTTCGGAAATTCATCAAGAAGAAAAGCTGTGCCGATGGTCTCTAAATTTTCCCCTTATATTCTAATAAAAACTAAATTATTAAAAAAAATTTAAATAATAACAATTAAGCTCAATTAAATTGTTGGTATACAAATTTAATTTAATTTAATTTTAAAGTAACATGACTATAAACGAGCTCAAGGCCAAGAATAATAATTTTACTTTTTATTTTATTTATTTTTGATTAACTATTAAAAGTTTTTATTAGAATAGTATAGGAAAATTTAATTTTATTTATTTTAATTTTATTTATTTTAACTTTATTTTATTTTATTTCTAATTCCCGTTTATTTTTTTTTTGAAAGAGTGTATATTAAATATCAGTTATATATAACAAGATACTTAACTTTCTTGATCAGGCATGTTATGTTTTACAATTTGGTTTATTTATATATATAAATTGTATTTAAAAAAAATAAAAACAATAATTTTCATAAATAAAAAAGAAAAACTATTAATATTGACTTTGAGCTCGTTTATAGTCATGATACAGTTTATATATACAATTTCTCTGATGAAGAAGTCTAGCAGGTTCGGAAATTCATCTAGAAGAAAAGCTGTGCCGATGGTCTCTAAATTTTCCTCTTATATTTTAATAAAAACTAAATTATTAAAAAAAAATTTAAATAATAACCATTGAGCTAAATTAGATTGTTGGTATACACATTTTATTTTATTTTAAAGTGTCATGACTATAAACGAGCTCAAGGCTAAGAATAATACTTTTTTTTTATTTATGAAAATTGTTATTGTTTTTTTTTTAATAATTATTTTTTATTAGTTATTAAAAGTATTTATTAGAACAGAATAGGAAAACTTAATTTTATTTTATTTCTAACTCTCCTTTATTTTTCTCCTTGAAAGGGTGTATATTAAATATCGGTTACAATTTTACAATTTGGTTTATTTATATATATAAATTATTAATTATATATAAATTATATAAATTTTCCTAGATTACTGTATGCTTTAAAATTGTCTGACAATAGAACTTGTCGATAGAATAATAGCCTTCTGTATTCCTCGCCGCTTTTCGGTTAGTTGAAGCCTCTCAAGGCTGCACCTAAAGACTTTGGGATGAGTCCAGTTGAGGATATTATTGGTATGATCGTTATTTCGGGTCTGTTATGTTACAAGTTCTAGTCAGTTAAAAAAGATCCATCCCAATATATTTTAAAGACACTATTTTCACTAACTAAATTGTAACTAAATTGTGAGGCAGCGCTAGTGATAAGTAGATATTCTGTAGCCGCTAACATCACACATCCACTGGTGATGTGGTGGATGGTTTCGGGCTTCCTTTGGCATCGCCTACAATTTTCGCTTTCTAATGGGGTCCCGCAATACATATTTGCAGTGATTTCTTGTTACAATTACTTGGTATTGGAAAGCTGGTATGAAGCTCTCAGTGCCGGGGTATATTCCAGAGTGGCTTAGTCATTCCTTGGATGCGCGTTTGTCTATTTTCGTATGTTCCAGAGCAGCAGAGAATACTTAAAATCGGCTTAGCATATAGCTTTTAATAACGAACTTTTTTGGTTGTGGAAGTATAGATGTAGCTTATAATACATTTTGGGTTAAGGTGTTTTATAACTACGATACCGCTGCCACCTTGACAACAGGGTAAGAACAGACGCTCTATAGCAGGTATGAATAATTTGTGATATTACTTCAAAATCTTCGGTCTATACCTGTTTTAGAACGGTAAGTAACTTTTGTTGTGGGCTGCATCCTTAGCATATTTATGAGTAGTTTTGACGTATATACAGCTCATAGCTTAATCCGTAGTAAATGTGTAAGAACCCATACATAGTTCAACTCAGAACTGTTGCCTTAAGCATTAAGTAAGTTATTGTTATTATTATTAACTACTTTAACCCATCAAAAACCAAATCACCACAATCATTGGCGTAATCTCCTAATTTATCACTTAATCCACACTATGCGGCACCCTTAAACTGAACAACTTATATGTACTCGTATGTATGAATATTAGATCACATCGAAAAAATAATTTGAAAAAACCTTGGCAATTGTATATTTAGATTGAAGGGAAGCGTATTTTATATTAATTCTAACGTTATGACGAAACATATAAGGAGATGACGTGGGGAGAACGAGTTTTTACATTTTTGTCTTATCTTAAATCCTCCTTGAGAAAAGATCGAACTGAAATTTATATACAGTTGTGTTCAATATAATAGTAGTAAAATTAAATTAGATATCGTTCGACGAAATAAAAAGAAGCTGTGTCTTTAATAATTTTCATTTTAAATATGGCGATTTCATAACAGAAATCACATAAAAAAAATTTCAAAGTTTAGCCAAAGTTCAGGAAAGTTAATTAAACTTTTAAAAATTTACATCAAAGTTAAATATTTTTGGGCAGAATTTCAAAAAAAAAATTGAGTACGCAGTTTTAAGGTCATTCAATTTTAGCAACTCGCTCAAAAATTTGAAGATTTTGATGGTCATATTTTAAAGTTTAATTACTTTCCTGAACTTTGTGTAAACTTTGAAGGTTCTTTTATGTTATGGAATTCGATATATTTTGAATGAAAACTATTAAAATCACAGCTATTTCTTATTTCGTTGAACAGTATACATTTTAATTTCACTACTATCATATTGAGCACAGCTGTACATATATACATATATTTTTTATTTTTTTTTTATAAGGTCTTCCCAAAACACTATATTTATGGACGTACGCCGAATTGGTTTTTTTCGTGATACACTCTAATGCCCAGTACATTCATTGCAGATTTACTCTTTCTTCATTTAGCTTCACATTTTATTTGTGCTTCACTTGTAACCAATCCAAGTGCGTTTTACTTCGTAATGGACTTGAGAGTGAGGCAAAATGTTGAGATGATAATGGCTGGTGGTTAATATTGTTTTGCCAACAAACGGATGTCCCGACGCTGAGCATATGTACATACCTAACCACCCACAAAGGCGAATGCCAATACCGCACCCTTTAAGATAAAGTTGAAAAACAAGGCACTTGGTTCTATACAGACTATAGAGTCCTTAATTTTTAGAACTATGGATTTTCTTATGCTTTCGTACAGTTTTGTAAAGTTCTACTTTTGAGTCATCCATTGATTTTTCATTGTTTTTAACTCTAGTTTTAAAAACATCAAACAAATAAAATATTCCAAAAAATTCAACATTTTTCATATCTGAAGTACACCAGTACTTATGTCAACACATTTTTCTTACAGGGTATGTATGCAAAATAATTGGCTACACCCTGCAAAAAACGGAAATACTCCGTTTCATACTCCATAGAATACTCCTATAGGAGTATCAGAGTACTCCAACACATATCCTCATTCATATAAAAAAGGTGGTCCAATTTACATGGCAATGTCCGCTGATTGGATCACCTAATCCATCTCGGAGTACTCCGTTTCTTTGCTTTTGAATACTCTATAGACCACCTACGTGAGAGTACTCTCAAAATACTCCCATGGGATTACTCTATAGAGTATTCAACAGCAAAGCGAGAGCGGGAGTAGGTGGTCCTCAGAAGAACACATACTCCCATTCTCGCTTTTGTCTAGAGTACTCTATAGAGTAATCTTTTGGCAGCATTTTCAAAGTACTCCAACGTAGGTGCTCTATAGACTATTCAGAAGCAAAGTAAATGGTACTCCGAATAGGATTAGGTGATCCAATCACCGGACATCGCTATGTAAATTGGACCACCTTTTTTATATGAATGAGGATAAGTGTTGGAGTACTCTGATGCTCCAACGTTTTTTACAGGGCAATAACAGTTGCTAGCAATACGAGAGGGTTTGTATAAAGAGATCCACATAAATCCAGCAACAATAACAAAAGCAGAAGCAACTTGAAGGAGATGAGCGGGTAGTGACGCAAAAGCAATTTTCCGTTTAGCACGAAGACTAATGCAAAAATATATTTATTGAAATTGTATACTCTCTGGAGACCAATGTGGTGGCTGCTATTGTCAATTTGGAATCTGAATGTGATTCTACAACTTTTGCACATTACCGACAACACATTCATTTAATACCAATTGCTTCATTGCCTGATTGCAACATCAGGCTTAATAGCAAACCCTGTGGATAATATCTTTAGTGCTTAATAAGTGGGGTTCTAGTGCTTTTGGAACATCTACTGTTTCGGCACAAATCTCTATACTATCTTATAGCTTATTACCTTTGTTATTGTGTAGTACTAATTTTTTAATCTACAGTGGAAATGGTTCTAAAATTATAATGATTGAATTGTTCTAAGATATTTTTAAGTTCAATAGATTACTACACATCCGGCTCGGTTAGCGACTGTAAGTGTTTCGAACTAGACCAAAACTCCAAATATGCCTCTTAGTTAGTCTAAAATTTAGACTATAAATAATCAGAAACTTTTATTACTATACTTAAGGCGTCATTTTAGCCTTTTTCTAGATAGGTAGATGAAATGGTTGCTACCCAAGTAAATCAAGCAGCTTTATAAGTCGTTCTGATGCCATAAAAACTCGTCGAGCCTACTGAGGGTTATACGGATGTATGTTACAACCAGCCAGAATTGTTGATCAACTCAAAGATATTTGTAATCCCTATTTCAGATGCCCTCCCCAAATTCTCCAAAAAGTTGTTTTGGCTAGAGCTGGGTGCTTGCACAGAAAATGCTTAGTTATGCAAGATTTTTGAGTATCCATTCTGGAACTGCTTAATATACAACTTGTCTTCTAATCGCTATAGTTTGACCAGATAGTTTTTGATACTACACAAACAGTGGTATTCTTCCACCTTCGTTGTGATATGCTCAGGTAATACTTTTTGATGTTTTCCTTGGCCACGGCTGGGGGTACACCCATTTCTAAGCTGGTTAAGCCTCTGCCTAAAAATTAGAAAAAGTCTATTTTTTGAACGAACTCTTTTCTTTCTCGAAACAACTTTGTTCGTGGTTGTCATGATATCTGCAGTTCGGCAGGCTCAATTGCAGTTCAGTCAAAATCTTCTTGATTTTCGAGTTTTTTGTTTCAATGTAAGCGCATCTTTACTGGATAAGAAACTTCAAATTTTTTTAAAAGTATATTACTTGTTTTTGTCTCCAGATTTGAAATTGAGGTTTCGGTACATTAAGGCAACACAAAAAGAGAATTTAAGGGAGCATTGGATAAGCACGCAATTGGTCACTCTTGGACTAGTTTGAATACAGTCAAACTTTCTTCTATCTCACTAGTTCGGTGTCGGAATGAAGGGTGTGTATGTGCTATCGATCCCGTGTTTCTTTAAGTCTCGAAATTCCTAGGATAGTTGGTATGTGATCTTTCTCTTTGAATTTTTTATGATTCATAGGCAGTGATAAATCCCGAAAATCTCAGATTATACGCCAAAAGAGACATACAAAATTTAGTTTGGAAATCATGCTTCTGCTTAGCGCGCAGTCTACAGAAAAGGATGTGACATTGAAACTTGCATTTTAAGGATTAACTCGTAGTCCGATATTTATAAAAAATAGGATTAGTTTATAAAGACTTTCAAAATTACATTTCCATAAAATGTTTGAACTACAAGAGCTTTATAAACCTTTTTTTAATTTTTTTATGAAAATAATATGAAAATAATAGGAAACGAGCCATTTAAGTTAAATGGCAATCGAGAGAAAGCCTGACATAAAAATTGCGAAATAAAGTTATCCTATGTATTTATATCAACTTTAAGCACTGTGACAGTTGTGATGAGCACTCAAGCAAAACTCAACTCCCAGAACTTTTTTCTTGCATCTGTATCATCTGTTTAAGGTTTATAGTAGCTGTTTTTTATGCGTCATTTCGAAGCTAGATAAATTATTTCAGCTTGCCCAGGAAAAAGGTTTAAATTGAAAGCCACAAAAAAACGAGTGAAGAAATGGCTGTCTTCGACTGTGCCGAAGACTTTATACCTTTCATGAATACGCATCACGGTTTTAAGTGTCCGATCAAAACTGATAATTTAAAGATACATAGCCCAAACCACATTTATCGGAACAATCGATTGCATGTGAGCTATATGTTATGTAGGTCCGATCTGGCTGATTTTCACCACACATTACATACATAACAAGTAACAAACCTGCAAAACTTTACGTTCCTAGCTTTTTAATTGCAAAATTTATAACCCAAAACCCATTTATCGAAACTATCGATTGTATGGGAGCTATGCGTTGTATTGCTCCGATCTTGCTGATTCTCACAAATGATTATTCTTATGTAAAATGGCGGCTCCATACCAAATTTCATCAAGATATCTCAAAAACTGAGGGACTAGTTTGCGTACAAACAGACAGACAGACAGACGGAGATGGCTAAATCGACTCAGCTCATTGCCCTGATCATTTCGGTATACTTATTGGTTGGTCTATCTCTTCTTCTTCTCATATTTACAAACATCAGACCAAAGTTATAATACTATTTCATGTTCATGAAAGGTGTAATAAGCAAGCTGAAAAATTATAAGTGCTCACAATTTTGCTAGTTATCTCCCAAGCGACAAGTTCACATTCGATTTTCAAGGAAAAATATTCTTAAAACAAAAAAAAATAATTTGGTTATTTTATTCATAAGGGGCTAAGTGCTTACGAAAAAAAAAGACTTATGTTGCAAAACTTCCTAAACCAAATTGATTTACTTTTGCAAGCTTAATTGTTACAAATCCTGGTATCGAGGCGAAACTGTAAATCCCGGTATTGCATAAGTTGAAAATGGCATCCCTGATACATTTACTACATAACAAAGCTTCTGCACAATGGTCTTTCTTGTATTTCTGCATGTAATTGTATGCGTGCACTTTGTTTTGTTTATAAGCAAAATTCAGTAAAACAGATTTTGTGTAATTTATTGTACGATCTACTTTGGCAAATTCCGATTTCATTGGGCTCGTATGTACTCTTCTATCTTAGTAATTTGCCCTGGATATTGGCTTAAATAATACAAAGTATGTTTTAGGAAGTGTGCAGAACAGCAAAGCATATTGAGAAGCAAACTTTATGGAGACACGTCTTTGTCAGTACTAAGCGTACCTTTTAACCCAATTTTATCAAAATAAAGAATATACTAGCTTCTTCATATGTAATTGAGTGCAAATTCTCTTTCTTTTCTTTTATGGCGCGATATACAACAGGTATATCATCATAAACCTCCTAAGAGATTTTTGCGCCACGCTTCTCTTCCAATTTGTGGTGTGCCGATTTGAATTTTCCCTACAAATTGGTGGGACCTACAGTTTTTTTCCGACTCCGAACGGCATCTACAAAGGAGACGAATTTTTGCTGAGAAGCCTGTCATGGCAGAAATACACTCGGAGAGTTTGCCAAACCACTGCCGAGGGGCGACCCCGTTTTGAAAAACTTTTTTCAAATCACTTTTGATGTTACCTGTACCAGGGCTCGAACCATGGACCTTCGGTGTGGTAGGCCGGCAACACTACCTCCACACCACGGCGGCCGCCAAAAATTTAGTGACAACAAAATTGTGTTAACAGTTTGTTGAATGCACAGTAACTCTTCCTCTATTATTAGCTTTATATAGAGATTATTTCGATATTCGACAAATGCCTTTCGACGGGAGTTCGGTTTCGTGAAAAAATAGTTGCGAATTTGGGTTCGAAAACTTAAAAAAATTTATTTGATCGATTTCCCTTGAATTGACTAGCCTTGTCAACACAAAATTTATAAGAAAATGGTTGACTTCCTTTGCAATTTGGCAACTTTTCACCCTGCTATTATATATAATAATTCTATATTGGTACTACTGAACTGTTCAGCCGGCCCAACATTACAGTACAGATATATAGAGATGTTTTGATTATCGTGGATACCTGCCAAGTCGGCTTAACTCCACAGTGCTCTCAACACTGGATCAAATGGGACGTTTGATCATCGCCCAAAAACAAGTTTTTGGTACCAATTAACGTACGTGGGCGGCCGTACTAGTTACCTTGGTATGGTTCGAGGGCTATCTAAACCTCTGCCGTGCTATGGGTCCGGCACCCTGTTGAAAGCAACTCCACTTCGAGCCGCAACGACCAAGTACCGACCCCCTGTTTATTTTTTGCAAATGTTCATATCGTGGATCAAACAAAGTTTGGCCCAGAGTGAACTTTTATTATATTATCTCTGCTGATTATCATCTAATTAACGCTTTGATAATCATTCTGGCACAGTTCAGCTTGTTTACACCTGTTATTGCAACTATTATTTATTTGTCAGTTCTGCTTTTTATTTCCTCCGAATCATTAGATTCTTCGGCTACCACATTATTCACTTGATGTATTCAAGGAATACATTAAGCATTTTCACTATTGAAAGAGAGTCGTTTAACGATCGTAGCCCAGGAAGTGTAGGCTCTCCCCGAATTTGGGTTGAACCACAGCCACCACGAAACTCCCTGAAGGGCCGTCGCCAGCGAACAGGTAAAGCAGCCACACACACACGCAAATTCCGGAGCAAAACACATGTGCGCTGCGGCTGCCCTAGGGCTCCTGTTCCCCGTGGTACCAGAGAAGTCCTCTGGTTGGACTCGCAAGTAGCCTGCACCTCCCGTACGCAGTATGTATAAAACAAGCCACATTCAGGAAGTGTTGACCAGTCTACTCACTAACCGGTAGAGCTCTGCCCAGCTCTCGGTCCGGCTGACCGGGATTTTTGTCGCCTTTTACGACTGGCATGTCTTACCCCGGGTATATTCTTTCATTACTCTCCCCTACCCGGAGGGGAAAGTACAGATATACAATGAGAAAACGAGACAAAATCTCAAAGTTGTCGTTAAACGTTTGTAAAAGGGGGGTATGACACATTTCAACAATAGCCGAATAAATGTATTTATTTAGGGTTCATTTCACTACTTGCAAAGTTAGCAGTCGCTTTCCTTCAAAATTACACAATTTATCAATTTATTGCCTTGTTTCTTTTTTCAGCATTTATTTATGTGAATATCATAAGTTTAATGGATGTTAGCCTGTTAAAATAATGAGTACATCAAGCCTTATATTATATTGGTTGCCTTTTCCAATTTCGCAGCCATCAAACTAGCGTAACTGTGAAAAACGACGTTAACTGTGAAAATTTTATGAACATACTAATTAACAAAAATTAAAAAGCAATATTAGACTTGAGTTCACATCCCAGTGTCTTGGAAGGGGGTGACTTTGAAACATGTCATTCCACACCATCACTGTGAACAAATAAAAAAATATAAATTAGTACTCGGTTACGCGAACTTTTTTCAGCATTTTCATTTTGATTTATTTTGTTTTGTTGATTTTCCGACAGGGTGGAAAGTTGATGTATATTGGAACGATTTTCCGTCATCCCTTGTTAAATTTGGTTTCGTTCGAAACTAAACACTGAAGATGGCGGAACGCCAAAACTGGTTTGTCACAAATCCAAATTTGACATGGGATGACGGAAAATCGTTCCAATGTACATCAATTTTCATTTTATTCTCTACTAGAAAACCCGACCACTGAGTCCGATTCTAATCATTATATCTTCAAAACCCCATTGAAATTTGTAACTTAATCATATCGCTTATTGCAGCACTCATAACACATTTCGTTTGAGATCCATATTGGACTAACACATTTTGGGTCACCCTGCTCCATATATTGGTCGATTTCTCCGAAACTGGTCAGGTTATCGCAATAAGGGATATCTTAAATTTTAAGTGTACTTCAAAAAGCATAAAGTGTTCTTCAGAAATCGTAAAATCTATTTCGGAATAGTCAATTGCACTTCAGAAGCCGTAAAATATTTTTCAGACAATTTACGGTTTCTGAACTTCAATTATTTATTCTGAAAATTATTTTACGGTTTCTGAAGTGCAATTGACTATTCCAAAATACATTTTACGATTTCCGAAGTGCAGCTGACTATTCTGAAATACATTTTACGTTTTCTAAAGAACACTTTATGCTTTGTGGAGTACACTTGAAAAAGGTGTAGACATCTAACTTCAAATTTAATATATCCCTTATTTCGATTGCCAATATGGAGCAGGGTGACCCAAAATGTGTTATGAGTTTCTGAAATACATTTGACTATTCGGAAGTTAATTTTACAATTTCTGAAGTACATCTGACTATTCCAAAGTACATTTGATGAGTTCTGGCTGATGAATTTTGCTACATTGAGAAACTCAAATAATTTTTTTTTCAGTGTATGGAACTCATTTTTCTTTTATTCATGTTAAAGCTCATTAAATTTTATTAAATATAGCTTAATTAGTTTTAAAAATTATGAAATTTAAATGCCCCCCCTGCTCGTCGATGCATGTGCGGCATCTTACCAAAAAGTTGTTCATTACTGCTTGGAGAGTTGAGACAGGAATAGCCGCAATTGTTTCTCGAATGGATTGCCTTAGTTCATTCAAATTTGTTGGTTTTGCTTTGAAGACTTCCTGTTTGCAATAACCCTACAAGAAAAAGTCAGGTGCAGTAAGGTCAGGCGACCTGGGTGGCCAACGGAATGTGGAGTTTCTGGATATCAGCTTATTGGGAAATTTTCGTCGCAATTCTGTCATAACAGGTTGGGCTATATGAGGAGCTGCACCATCTTGCTAAAACCACACAGAGTTGAAAGAAATTCTCATTCGGCGTAATTCTGGATAGAAAAACTCTCTCAACATGCTCAAGTAACGGTCTCCAGTAACCGTAACGGTGTGACCGTTTTCTTCGAAGAAGTAGGGCCCGACAATGCAGCGTGATGAAACTGCACACCACACTGTGACACGAAGTGGATGCAATTCCGTCTCATGGAGTATATGTTGGTTGGAAGCACTCCATATTCGAAAATTTTGTTTGTTTATGTTGCCGTTTAAATCGAAATGGGCCTCGTCAGACATGAAAAGACAGTTCAACATGTTTCCATCCTCTTCCACCATTTGAAGCATCTTCTGGCAAAATTCCAAGCGAATCGGCAAGTCTGCAGCGTTCAGTTTGTTGGCCATTTGAATTTTATATGGGAATAAGTCCAAATCTTTGTGCATAATTGACTGTAATGACTGTCTGCTTACACCCATTTGAGCAGATAAGCTTCTTGTCGAAACACGTGGATTATTTTGTATGGCAGGGTTTCGAACTAAGGGTTTCGATGGTAAGGTCTTCTGTTGACTGTCCCATGCTCGGCAAAATTGTTTACAAGTCTTATTATGGTCCATCTGCTCGGAGGATTGCCGCCAAACGTGCGCCTATACTCTCTTTGAACCGAAACTACGGACTCCAGTGCGTGATAGCGGCGGACAATCCAAATTCTTGTTTCAGTGTCCCAGTTATCCATTTTTGTTAAATGTAAAAGTCAATCTGCAAAATAAAAAGAAAATTAACCAGATTCATTAAATAGAAAAAAAGTTATTTAATTTTTTTTTGGTAGCGGCTTTCATCAGCCACCCTGTACATCTGGAAAAGTTGTATTTTGTGAAAGTTCCATTCAATTCCAAAAAGCGGTTTTCGAATAATGCGCGACCAAACATACAGACAGACAGACAAATGTTGCTCCAAAAACCGTTTATTCAATGTCTTAAACGACTCTTACCACGGAGTTTGAGTAACTTTTTTTTCATGAATATTCATTTTTAAAGTCCACATGAAAAATTGGCCCATAGTGGGTTCAGTTTGCAAGGTTTACGGGTTACCACATTTTGAGCGATAACTCATTTATCGATAAATATATATATAGAAACTATAGAAATACTATAGATACCGCATGAAACCTGTGGCCTTTCCCTTTCGTTTGATACACATATTGTACGTATGACTTATATATCAAATATCATTAGTATAGGTCGGGTATACTCAGGGATATAGAATAAATGTAGCAAAACGTAACGGTTCCTATTGGGCCCGGAACCCCTTTTTTAAAGATATAGTCTATACTTCCTACCACACTATTAACTGTTTGCATACAAAATTCCATCAAGATCCGACTTGCCGTTCTCACGTGATTGAGTAACAAAGACAAACATATAGGCATCCAAATATTTAGCTTTGTAATATTAGTACCCATATCTCCATAACAGTGAGTTATTGGAATCACATGCACCTTGTTATCCATCCTACACTCCTAAAAACAAGTGCACACAATTTTGTAGAGATCGGCTCAGCAGCTTACTCACAAACTTGGCCATTTTTAATATTAGTAAGATAATACTTCCCTATTTAGTAAATAGATATTTCAGAGGCGTTTCCCACGATATACACCCATGAGTGCCGACTAAGCAGGGTCACGTATTGTTACAGCAACAACAGAAAGTTTTCAAGTTCAAGAACCTTGGCTTGCAAACCATCCGATATGCAGATTGACTCAAAGTTCCCATGACTCTGAAATCAGATTATGTGAGACCTGCAATATTGTGTCATCTGCTCTAGATATAATCGACATTCCGGGGCAATTTCAGACGTCATCGAAAAGGATGCAATTTATTTATTTTCAGCTTCTGAAGGACCATTACCGTAAGTAGATTCACCTTTTCATGTTTCACCGTAGTGAGCTTGCTGTTAAAACAGTCCGACATACAGTTGGAATAATGGGCTTTATTCCTGGTGGGTAAGAGTTTAAGCTATTCCGGAGCGAAGTTGAGGAAGAGTTGACAAATGAGCCCAACGATTCTGATGCTGCTGAAGCCTGTCGACCGACGTTACTTTTCTTCAGAGTACAATTCTAAGATATTGTGCAGCCTCCAAGCTTAGGGATGTAAATATGTATATACCAACTCCATAAATGATGATGATGATGCGCTCTGATTTCCATTAGATAGTGGAACGAATATTGCAACAAATATATAATAACCCTGTAGTGTAATAGCGAACCAGTCACAAGAAAGAGCGACTTTGAACTACACATTTCGCATATAGTTCTGCACTGGTTACAAATGCGATAGTTATGAGACACTTTTCAAGTATGGGATATCGATAATCACTCGTCCACTACACAAACTACCCCTAAACTGTCCAAAATTGATCAAATTGAGAACTAGCCAAATCTCTGATATCTTAGAACTTTCCAATGTATATTCGACGTCTTACTTCATTTTTTCAACCTAGCTGGGACTAATAAAAGAATTATTCAAGAAAACGAGTGTTCAACAAAGATGGACTTGTTCAATCGAAATCAATTTCTACCAACACTAACAACAAAGTTTGATGCGAAAACAAAAGCCAAAATCGACGACAAAACTGTTCGCCAAAGACAATACCAAAGCGCTATTGAATCATCACTGTGGAGGTTCGATTGAATTGATTATTTTCTTTCTAAATATCTCTTGTGGCATAGGCTAAAAAGTGGGACAAAAGAAATGGGCAGAGAAGTATGTAAAGGGTGGAGAAAAGGGAAAGCATTTGGCTTCAAACCATCCGAAATTCGACAACAACAACAACAAAGCCACCTTTGTTTGGAGCAATTTTCTTCTTTGTTGTTATTGCAGTTGTGGGCGCTTGTAGCTTTTGTAGCGTGTTTCGTTGCTCTCTCTCTGTGAAAGGAAAACTTAGAAACTGCGTACCATAGATTAAAAAAAGCGATATCTTTGAGTATTTCACCTTTCCATCGTCCACTTTTTCTTTTCGCTTGGCTAACCAATTTGAAAAGTCAATTGGCATCTTTTACTACTATTAGGGTATGCAGACATACTTGCGCACTTATACCACATATTTCTCGTTATCCTGCAGTCAATCAAACTAGTATTTGAAAACAAATATCAACAACTAGTCAGCCAGATGCATTTTTTCCATATAAGGAATTGGTAGTTTTAATATGGCAATGTCTTATGAGATGGTAATTCTTAGAGATAAACCAGTCAGAAATAAACCAGTCCCGAACTAGTCTAAATGGACCAACATTTTTAGTGGCAATTGTTAATTAAAACTAATTTAAATGTCAAGTCACTGGAAAAGTCACAGTTGGGATCTCTGGCTCCGTAATCATTTAATTTAATTTAAAAAAAATTGCTACAGATTTTTTGCAACAGATTTACTCTTTTTGGACTAGTTTGGGTTGAGTTAGAAAATGTTGTTACTAATATTTTTTTCCTGACTTTCTGGTGCAAAAAACATTGAATTTAAATAAAAGATAGGTTTCACTGGGACTTTTCCAACAGATTTGGTCTTTTCGCACTAGTTTGATATGAGTTAGAAATAATATTTTACCTGCAGTAGCAGGTTCGATCTGTGGTTAGAAACATTAAATTTAAATAAAAAATAGTTTTTGCTGGGACTTTTTCAAGAGATTTGGTCCTTTTCGGACTAGTTTTAGAGGAGTTAGAAAATTTTAGTTGTGAACTAGTATTTTTCCTGGCTACCGCATATTTGATCTCTGGTGCTGGAATATTAAATTTAAATAAAAGTAAGTTCGACTCGAACTTTTGCAACAGATTTAGTTTTTTCGGACTACTTTAAGATTAGTTAGAAAACTCTAGTTGTGAACTAATATTATTCCTGGCTACCGCAGGTTCGATCTCTGGTACTGGAAACATTAAATTTAAATAAAAAATAAGTTTTTCGGTAACTTTTTCAGCTCTAGGCGCTCCAGTATTCTCCAAAAATGTCAAAGCTTATTGATGCAGCTTTGATCTTTTTCGTACTAGTTTGAGATGAGTTAGAAAAGTCTAGTTGTGAACTAGTATTTTTCTAGACTCTTTCACTGCACGGTAGTTAAATCCTCGCCCACCCTTTACCGCCCATCGCCCACCTCAACCCCGCCCCTGCAACAATGTTGATTGCTTTTTCTTGTCTTGGCTGCTCGAACAATATCAGCAAAGAACAACAAAGCTTGTATGTGTTTTCATACATAGATGTACTATGTGAGTATGTATTTTGTTTCATTGTATGCAATGCGTTGCTGCACTTGCGGGAGCAATTCGAAGCGTTTTCGGCGCATTTAGCTAAAGAATTAAACCCGAGCGAACAGTCAAAGCAAGGCAATGAATAGCACAAAGCCATGCGTTGCAATCTCTTACTCTCCTCTCCTTCAACGTCAAGCAATCTATTTGGCATTCACTTGTGGCTTAATGCCTGCTTGTCTGGTTGACTTGTTGGCGATAAATTTCCATTTTCTTGTTAAATTGCTCTGCTCTCAGCTTTGGCGTATGTTGTTGTTTGTTGTATGCAGCTTCTCTTCATATCCTCGTCATTGTTGGCGTCGCTGCTGACGTTGCACTTATTGTTCTGGTGTCGATTGCTTCTTGATTGCGGTGCACAAACACAAATACACCTGCAACACACATATCCAAGGCTCAACATACGCACACGAGAATTAATTTACTACACAATTTCCCGAAGAAAAATTTGACTCGCTCAGCACTCATTCCGAGCTAAGCAATTTGGCGATAGTACTAGTTGTAGCGTAATATCCAAGCAGCTTTTTCAGCTGTTCATTTCTACATCGAGTTGTTATTGGTGGTGACATTTGTTGCCCCATGAAGCATGTCGGTCTCCTTTCGGACAGTTCTAGGGTATCTTTGTACATAACTAAACACGAAGTATGTAGCTTTAAGACTGTAGCAATGTTCCAGTAACAAAACCTGGCAAGCTCCACTCTTTATGAACTGCCACAAGTATCCCATCTTAGAACATTTTTGCGGTGAGGCTACTAAAATCGACATCATCACGGTTCAACGAGATAAAAAAAATCGCTCCCGCTGCAGTTCGGCTGGTTCCAGATGCTGTTGTTCCCGGAGCGTACCAGATTCATACCGCCAAAGGACGGTTACACACATCCAAACCTTCAGTAAGTATTTCCGCGGGTACAACAACAACAAGTTGATATTTTTGCAACAATATTTTTAATGACTTCTTAACTTAATCATGCTAGTATCAAACTCAATGTAAAAATATTGATGTTATTCTTCTGAAAGCCATAAAATTTTACAAATGTTTAAAAGTAAATCTCCTCGCTCAAATTTTGAAGTTAAAAAGTATGTCGCACTCCCCTACGTTGAAGTATTCACAGCCCTTACGCCGCTGATTTAAGTTACTTTAAATAGGTGTAATCGTAAGAACTGTTCAGATTGGCGCCAAACATATCCCATCTGGAGTAAAATTAGTAATTAGACCGTCGGAGTCGGTCTTAGAGCCTACAAAACTTAATAACCATAGTGTTTTCTTGATTGAGTTGCACACAATCGTCGCAATAAAAAGCTGTCTTTCCAGTTTTATAATGCAAACAGAGTTACTAGCCTACTCTTTACCCTTACTGTGGTAGGATAGGCTTGTCCTGGTGGGTTCCTCTAGCTCACAATGTACTTGATTGTGATATTTGGTTTATAGAATGGTTTCGCTTCGACATTTTTAGGCAACTAAATTGCACGCTAATTATTTATTGTACAGGCTCCTGGATCCTTACAACATCTGTACAGAAGGCCCGGGTCGTATTCGAGAGCAAAAGTTTTTCGGAAGCTTTATGGACGTCTACGAATATCTGAAGGCGAAAGAGCTTAACGTAGCCATAGGCATAGTCCATGGCTACTTTGGGTAAGCCACTTTATGGGAATGAATATAATTACACCGACCTAGAAAGTAGTCTTATTGGCACCCATTGGTGTAAGCAGATGAAGAGGGAGGTCCCTATTTCTATGAAAAGGATAACTGGGAAACGATTTTTCGATTTTTTACAAAAAAACAAATTTGACAAGGGATAACGGAAAATCGTCTCAATATACATCGATTTCAGAAGCCTTGATTTCGGTTCAGCTTCAATTAAGTATGTTAGTAAGATACTCTACGACCTATACTTTAACAAGTACACTATCAATACCTTTAGATCTATGTAGGTCGTCCTCTTTCCTCATACGCCGTTGATTGCTTATTCTTCTCTATATGCCCGAGAAGTACCGCTGTAAAAGCTTTTCCTCCTACTTTTTATTACTGGGCATTTACTTACACATATGCAACCTAACAAAACAAAGTGATTTGGTGTAATTTTTCCTCGTCGATTTGGTTGCTGTTGAATTGTTGATTGTCTTTGAATTTGTGTGAATGGCTGCGCCTCTCAAGTTCTCCCAAGTGGAAGTTTTTTCAAATCAAAACTGATTGCAACCAACATGTGCTCGATTTTCGATTTACACACTCTAACTAAACACCGGTGCGGGAATAATTGCTATTAGGTATTTGTATAAAAAAAATTGCGATTGCTTGCATTTGTGCAATTTGCAAAATATCAACTCACATACATTCGTGGTAAGATGTTGATGATGCATACACGATCGAAGATTTATTTTGAAGCATGGCAAAAAACTAAAACGATTCTCACAAAAATTTAGTTAGAAATAAAATAAAACTTTGTCAATAAATTGGATATGAAATTCACAAATCGTTCCCATGGCAGTCTGGCAAGTACCAGTAGGTGCTTGTACCGAGGTTTACCGGGTTCATTACTACATAAACAGCATAGAAATCCCATGTCGTCCCATATCCAGCTCGAGCCAAATAATATTTTTTTTTTTTAAATAGTAGAATTGCTCAAGAGCTAAAGGCAGGGTTTACATACAAGCCCCTGGGTGCAAAATTTTTTAGCAGAGATCGTCCAAGAAGTAATAAAGGATGCTTCGCATTTATAGTAATTTTGAGACCTTACTTCCACCCTTGCTTCAATGCAAGCCTGTGGCTAGCCATTTGTAGCATCACATCAACGTCGTGGCCACTACTGACCTACATCCTAAAGTATTAGATATAGTTGTTGAGCAAGCCCCGGCTGTTGCCTAAGCTTAAACCCGGCTCTTGGGGAAGAGATAAGCAAACAGTCAGTCGGCCAGTCAGTCACGAGTGACGCGTTTGTCAAACCACTGTTCCTGGAACTGCTATCGGATGTCACCATATGATACCAATATCATTTATATTGCGAGTCAAAAATGCTCAATGCTAGAGACACGAAACTTCTCAACATCAACGAAACAAAATCCACAAAAAAGCGCGGAATTATTTTCTTAAACCATGTCCGGTGAGTTCCGTAATGAATTTTATCCCACCACTTGAAATAGTCAAATCACCCTGAATCCCGTTAAACTCTCAGGACTAGTAAGAAAAGCCATTGATTTCAACTCAATATAAATTACACAATGCCAATTTCTTTCCAGTAGATGAAATAATATCCTAAGCCTGGTAAAATTTCTCGGCTCAAAAGGATCTTTCGATAGTTTGTCACAAAACCATTTAACTTTGGTGTTACAAATATTGTAAAGGCTGTTTGGGTCTACATTATTTACACTCCCACTGCGGTGTCCTTCCAAATATTCATTCCACATGAGATTAATTTCATATCTAAATCTCTGGCTGCCTAACTTCGTACCTTGTTTTTTCTAATACATCTTTACTTTAAACCACTAAATCTTTCCTCTTTTTCTATAACTGTGCCGCCTTACATTATTGCATGTTTCACTTACTATATTGGAGTCTCTCATCGGTTTTTTCAATATCTTCTTTTAAGCCCCTCTTTACCCGTCTCGGTCCTACATACTTTATTTTTGAAAATCGTAACTTATACATATTTATTTTTAGTAATAATGTTTATTAAATACTAGCAGAACCGGCAGACGTTGTTCTACCTAAAAACTTGTTTGACTGTATGTATAAAATTTGGCTCTTGGCCTTCCCATTTTAGATCCATGTTCTTCTGTCTGCCGGCAAGTTGTCTCGTTTCTTCATCCGCTATTAATTTTTCATATCGTTTATCTCTTATTGATCTTACCCTAACCTTATCCGTATCCCTATTCCACAATGACATGTCACGGGCAGGTCGTGGTCAAGTTGCGAAATCGTGGTTCTTAGCTGTCCTTATTTTCGGCAGCAGCAAAAAGAAAAAATCCAAATGGTTTTTTTTTATCGAAAAACCCCCCAAAGTGACGGTCCAAAAAAGTACTTTTTACATATTACAAATCGGTTTAACCGTTTACACACCCATCGCGGTAATACGAAAGACTTTTCATTTTTATATATATAATAGAAATATAGGTTGAGTCTAGATAAAGTAGAATATAAAAAAAATTCCATTGAATGAAAAAAGTGGTCCAAGAACGAAAATAAACAGAAACTTCCTTTTTTCTGTTAGGGAATAACTTTGTGGCAGTGGTTTGGCAAACTCTCCGAATGTATTTCTGCCATGACAGGCTTCTCAGCAAAAATTCGTCTCCTTTGTAGATGCCGTTCGGAGTCGGCAAAAAACTGTAGGTCCCACCAATTTGTAGGGAAAATTCAAAAATCGGCACACCACAAATTGGAAGAGAAGCTTGTCGCAAAAATCTCTTAGGAGGTTTATGATGATATACCTGTTGTATATCGCGCCATAGAGAGAGAATAACTTTGTAAAAAAATGTTACGGCACTTTTTAGAACTTCCAATCTCCTTATCCGTATCTGTTCCGTCCTTTTTCTGTATCGATTTTTTCGTTTTTGACAAATTTCCAAAATAAAAACGTGAAATAAAAAAATACTAATACTATATAAGGATGGGTTCGATTAAAAATTTTGACCGTTTTTGAATGTACTCTCAAAATTAATTTTATGGTCTGAAAGCTTAACAATATTTTTCAATATTTTATAATATCAAAAATCACTTTTAGTAGTCTTATACTACATTTACACTGCATTAAATGCGTCATATTGGGCGAAAAAATCCGAATGCGCCGCATTTCCCAAATTACTGATTTCTTCGCATTTGCTCGCATTTGGGCCGCAACAACATGACATTTTTGTCGAACGCATTGCGTTTGAAGTTTCGCCAAATGCCAAACAAAATGCAAATCAGCTAATGTAAATGGGTTTGAAATTACTCATTTGAATTTTCCAAATGCGGTGCTATGTAAATGTAGTATTACATTCATAGTGCTTACATATACCCGTAAAAGAAAATTTAAATTTTACTGCAGATTTTGAAAAATTATTCGGCGAATTCACTTTTTGTGTCCGTCAAAATTTGTGTTCCCATTTCTCAGGCTATTCTTATGCCTATGAATTTTTCATTTTACACTGGTAGGTACTCGAATACCTCGGCTTTTATTTTTTAGATTTATTTTACTGTCTATTTAAATATGAATAGTGACTAAATCCAAACACCTGCCTTCATTTCCATTATGACTTCTATCTTCAACTAAGGTGGCTTAGTTAAATTTCGATCCAACTCTCTCTCCGTCCCCATATCAATCTATGACTGCATCTTCATTTCTACTCCATGATTAATTCATATTAACCGAAACTCCACTTCCATATCTATCTCCTTTACATTCTTTCGCTCAGTCTTTACCGTTGGAATGTCGAACTCTCCAGATATATATATTGAATCCCTAACTTCAAATGTTTATTATTTAAGGACAAAAACTTCTAAAAAAAAATATTCCCATTTTCGTTGTTTGCAGGACTAGTGTATGCTACCAAAAACCTCCGAAGAGTGTTTTAACAGCTAAAACAACAATAACTTAAATTAAATACTCAATCCATGACAGCTTTTTTTTCTTATAGCAAGGCTTATACAAACCTATTGACCTATCTTTACCACAAATTAGACACACTTGTCCAATTTTGAGTTAATTAATAGCTTGAACGTACGCTTCTAACAGCAAAGGCCAACTATGGGCCACAAATAGGTTTACCTAAGAAGTGTCATAAAGCGACCCACCAAAGAGCATTTAATCCGTTTGTACTATAAATGGAAAGTCTACTTTTTGCCTCGCTTATTTACATTTGCACTCAAGTAACTAAGTAAACATGCGAAAACAAACTTACAAAGTTACAAATGGTCGCCATGACAAGTCTATTATGAGATTATAACAGGAGAAGTGAAAACAACGCACGAAAAAGGACTTTTAAGTTGTGGCAAATGTTTATGAAGCAAATGAGAGCAAATGGAATCATCGACACCGCTGGTGTGCAAACAACATAATCAGCGCAGTTTTAATGTGGCAGCATGTGCGTATATACTCACGTGTTTACATGCATCTTAGCGATGTTACGAGAGTGACTTTAAGGGAAGCGGAATATGAATAGGATTTTTGAAATTTGATTTTTCAGAATCGGAATAGAAAGGTGTCATCGGAAAGCATTTAAAGGTAATAGAAATTTTATAATACAAATACGATAATACGCTATCCCTTCGTTATGATAGGGAGGCCGACAAAATGTTTTGCATATAGAGGCAATAACAACAATTGGGTGCAAGTTGTCAGCCAATTATATTTCTTTTTTACTTACTACATTGTATATCAGCCGAATATATCCAATATACAATTAAGAAGGAAGGAGTACTAAGTTCGTGAAACTTATTCAACTAAATTTTTGGCACGAATAGCTACGTTTATACCAACACCAGTCAGCTCAATTTTGAAATATCTATATTAAGTTGCGAATACTTGCCTTGGAAAATATCACTATTTGTCTACTGAAATGTGAGCGGCGCCACTCCTAAGCCCAAAAATTATATTTTGGTTCGAACTGTGATTAGAAAGCAAAGGTACAAATATATTATGTTGAAAATTTTAAAAACATATTTTTTACCCAATTTCATTAAAATTGTAGAGGAATAAAAAATTAATAAAAAGGTGATAACAAATTTTAAAAAGTTTCAAGTAGTAACTGACCCCCCGGGAATTTCAGGTATGGTAGTTATAGACCAATTTCGAAACTCTCTACCTACCCAAAACTTTTCGAGAAGGTGGTTTAAGAAAATCTGGCGTTTGCAAAAAAAGGTTCCATAGAATTTTGCCGAATCCTCCTTCTTTTTCCCAATTCTGTATTTCTTCTTTTAAGACTGGTCAACAAGCAGATGTTGTCTATAACGAGGTTGCAAAGGCTTGTGATACTGTTACTCACAGTATATTATTGCGCAAGATAGACAAAATGCGTTTCCATTCTACGTTTTTATGTTGGACTAGCAGACCCGGCAGACGTTGTCCTGCCTACAATTGGGATTGCCTACATTTAACAAATTGTACTCTTTTCCCTCCCCACTTTTCGCTTCTTCTACATTTATCCTTGTCTCCTCCTTTTTCTTTCAACTTTGCTCTTCTTTACCCTCTTAATTTTCCTCTTACACCACCTCTATATATCAAATTTCTATTCCTACTCCCCTTCTTCTCCCATTTCCTCTGCGGGTACTGATATGTACAATAAACCTTGGACATTAAGGGCACAAAGAAAAAACAAAAAATTTGAAGGTGGCACCTTCCACTTTTCCAAAACTTTGTAAATCTTGACTAAATTTCACGAACCCACCTATCGTGAAAATTTCATAGAATGACTATAAATTTGGGCACATTATTGAAGCACAAATAAAAGACAAAATATGTGGGCGTGGCACAGCCCAATTTTCCAAAATAATGTAAAACTTGACTAAAGGACACAAATATATACATCTCGTTATTATAGACCACATACGTTGAGAGTTATGGCGAATTGTAATTTCATATAGCCTGGGGGCGTGGCACCGCCCACTTTTACGAAACTATATATAGCCTATGATTTAACCTGTGATCCCAAGAATATACTGTGAAAAGTTCATAAAAATCCGTTGAGTACTTTGGACGCCTATAAAGGACACATAGACACAAATTCACGCAAAGCTAGAAAGGACTTCTCAGCATGCCTCTCAAAAGTTTTACCTTGAACAAGACACCAAGCCTTTCTTGGCGACTTTGTAATACCGCAACAGGGAGCAAGATTCCGTAAGTCTCTCGACGTGAAAAAATAGTTCTTTGCTAAGATTTCATTTAGTCGAAATGAATCTGAAAACGATGGTTCCACAGTAATGAAGTGTATTTCAAAACCGGACTTACCAACTACGTATAGGCATTTTGGTAGCATAAGGGTTATTGAATTCCTTAGACCAAAGTTAAATAAAAGCCAACACCTTTATTTACATTTAAAAAAGAAAGTAAGTTAGACAAACTGTCTCTATAAGTAATAACGACCGATTTCAATTGTAACAGTCAAATTTGATATTCACATGTACTTTTTCGGTTATCCTTGTACAAGGCTCATATCAGAAAAATCCTTAGAATTGGGTTGCGATATATCCATCCTGGCTTCCTGAGTTGCAGTCTTATATTCGAATATTACACTTTTACCGAAAACATATAAAAGCTTCCGTTATTCGATTTATTGTCCGAAGCATTTAAATTTTTTATATCGACTTCTTGGGAATAGAACTTGAGACCTTTAGTAAGGTTGGAAAACTATAGATTACACCAGGATTTTTAAGGTTAGAGATCCGTTAATTAAATAAATTAATGCTTTAAATATATATTCGATGCTAACTCGGTATATTTTCTGGTGCCTTGTTATGTATTAGGCTGGTTTAAAGTTGTATATCGATAAGAGAATGCTTTGCATTTACCCCATTGAAACCAAAATATAGTACGTCTGTCAGTGATATTTTAAATGAAATAAATTTTTTTGAGTTCAACTTTATTTACATTAAAAAAGGACGTTTATTTCAACGAACGAGATAAAACGTACGCGGCTTTGCGTTGGTGCCGTTATTTGGCATTATATAGTACAAAAAACCAAATTTTTGGTACTATCGTATGGGGTCTGGTTCCCTGTGGCCCTGGTGAGCAAATCTCGATTTTGACACAAGTGTGACTTACGCGGTTTTGCAGTGTCACCGACGATATGAATTAATTTGTGGTTGGGTGGACTGTCCGGAACTTTTAGCACAAATAACCTTCAATGTTCCGTGAAGAACTCTCCCAAATTTTAAGTAAGTGTTCCATATATCTCGCTTCGTGCGCCACCTAGCGAAGAAGTTTTTCTTCACTTTCATTGACAACAAGTTCTGAACTATGTTCAATATTTCAAGTTTATATATTGACGGAAAGAAATAAGCGGAAAAACAGAAAGGGACTTCCCCCGGTTATGTGTTCTTGATAAATTGTCAATCTTGATAAATAATCACGAAAAAAAATATTTGTATCATGTTTTTTGAATTTTAAGTCGAAATCAAGAAAAATAATTATATTTTTGACGAAGAATTCAAAAAACTTTATACAAATATTTGTTTCCTGATCTTTTATCAAGATTGACAATTTGTCAAGAATACAGAATCGGGGGGTTAATATAAAGATAATAATATAGGCAGCGCTCCTCACATTTCAAATTTTACGAAATATATCTTTACATACCACAAAGATATAAATAATATCAATCATTTGGCGCAATATACCTTTGAGCGGATTATGGTCAAGTTTCTCTTTAAATTTAAAAAAAAATTTGAAAACACTTTTCCAAACCTTTTATATTTCCTGTCCTCTACCGAATATCATTTATATACCGATGTGTATTATAATCGATTTTTACCTTCGAATATAACTACAAAGTAAGGACTTGTGGTGGAATTCACTGACATATAACGATGCATTTTTTCGAGATTTTAATTAACTATTTTGTATCCTGCATTATCGACTGTGCTATTCACTAACTTAGCTATAACGATTCGGGGTTAAGATTCCTCATCCCGCGATAAAACGTACGCTAAGTACTCAAATGCCATTTTTTGATAATAATATTGATATTATAGTAATATTATTTTAATTTTCGCTTAAAACTTGAAATTATGTGTTGTTCATTTAACGACACAGATAACAACCCCAAATTGGGTGTGGTTTACTTAACGACACAGCTGATCGCGAATAAACGAATATCGATAAAAAATAGTTAGTGAATAGCGATATCGTTATAAATATCATTACGACTGTAGATTGCGAATGTCGTTATAAAAGTTAGTGAATTCCACTACTGGAATTATTTTGAAGCTTTTTTGAACCTGCGCCGCATATTTTATTTCAGTTTGACTTCCATTCGCTAGTTCCGAGCTTTCGGAATCGGAGTCGAAACTCCGTAACATTCCTAATATTTATACAATAACTTTTGAACCAGCATATAGTAGTAGTTAATGTAACCAAAAAACATAAGTATGTAAGTGCATGACACGCCCACTTATCAGCAATTAGTAAACACTGAGGAAATATTATGAAGGCGGCAGGCGCACGAACGCACGTTCAACATTCATGCAACGCCACACGCCATATAAAAGTTGTCTAGTGGAAAATTGTTTCTTGTTTGGTTGCAAGCTTGTATATTTTGTTGCTGTTGTTGTAATTGTACTTAGCGGGATGCTAATGGGGTTGCTAAAGCATAACACGCAAGCGTTTGCACGCTTCCACGTTTTTCCAAAAAAATATTTTTGTGATCCTGCGCTGTTGCCTTGCTGCAAACGCCCTCACTGACCGCGTTGATAGCAAGACATGGTCCGCGAGGCATTGTTTCCACTTCTCAGTGTATGTTGTTGCTCTTATTATTGGGACGCATGCGGGCCACGTGTCAGTCGTTGCTGAAAAGGTTCACTGTTGCGCACAGGTTACAAGTATCCATTTCCACATTTTATGGTTGCTAGACATCGTGCACCTCACCACGCCGGTTGCACATAATGAACTAACTCTCTGCTGCAATTAGTCTTGAGCGTGTTTCAATTGATTATGAAAACAAAATTATTTCCATCCATTACAATATGTACACTTTTGATTTGGGGTAAGAAATCAATGCTTATTTTCATATTATTATTTTGTATTGTTATTGTTGTTGTAGGTAGTGCATTATGTTTTGAAATATGCTACATGAAGTGCCACTTGGCAGAGCTCTCAAGCATGCTCGAAGCTGAAGTGGCGAAGAGAGGTTTGGTGATGCTTTTCGGCTCACCCCAACCCCTCTCAATCAAACTTTTTTGTTGTGTTTGCTTTTTCAATATGCTTGTGAGAATTTTACCTTTTTCACTTGTCACGTGTGCCATTATTTTATTGAAAGACTTTGGATAAAATGGGCAGCGTAATTGAGTGCGCTTTCGAACTTAATCTCAGCGTGGGAATTGAAGTCAAAATGAGCTACATTAGTAACAAAATGTATGCATGTTGCTTGTTTCGTACAAGCGCTGCTATACTTTGTCTAGTTGTTATTGTTGTTGTAACCGCAAGCAAAATTCCTGAAGGTGTGTTACGGACAGACCTGTTAAATATTGATTACTAATCGTAATGATTACCGGTCTGATTAATAAATTTTTTTTTGAGAATCCATTTAATGATTGATAACCTTTGCTTTCAATTTACAATGATTATTTTCCAATTAATTAAAAAAAGAATAAAAAAAAATATGGTTTTTTGTGATTATTAAAAAAACAACAAAAAAATTTAAAATAATAAAAAAATTTTGTTTTGATTACTTTTGATTTTTTTTTTATTATTGTTGATTTTTTTCAGTATTGTTGTAGAAAGACATAAAAATAAACATCAACAATACTGAAAAAATCATAAGTAATCAAATAAAATTAAGAAAAAAAAATAGATAAAAAGTAATCAAACCAACTTTTTTGATTTTTTTGTATTTTTTATTTAATTTTTTTGTTTTTTTTTTAGATTTTTTCTAATCGTAATCAATTAATAAAAAAACAATTAAAATAATCATTACCAATTAGGAAAGCCGTCTACTTAGTTGTTTACTAATTACCAATCAAATTTAACAGGTCTGGTTAGAGATAACCTGAGTAGTTTGTCGAAATAAATCCGATACGTTGCGGTACTTCTGCTGCTAGTCCGACTGACGGTATAAACTTGTTTGACCCCTTTAACCTTCGGATCGGAAATTTTAGTGGCCTCCTACGACAGGCATACCTTGCCACGTTCCACCAGTAGGCTCTGTTCCCAAGAGAGTTTGATCACAGCACCCGTATTTATATTATTTCAAGGACTGACACTGGCGCATCGTTATAATAACAGCATGCAGGAGGCCAGTCCATTTATGAATTTTAAGGAGGATGAGTCTGCATTGGAATCATTTGATACAAAATTACTTAAGACCAATCCTTTTTTTGATTATCAAATGATGATTTTTCCTTTCCATTCTGGCCAGAGAAAATGCCATTGCGATCCTCTCTTAAATGTCGTCAAAAAATGTGTCAAAAACTAAGGCATAATATATATATATCAAGGTAAGAAATAGTAACAACTTTCCGGTTTCGGTTTTCTTTATGAAACGGCTAGAATGTCCGAAGACTAACTGCCTTTTCAAATAGTACAAGTCGTGTTAATATTACGAGGAGATGCAAGATGCTTAAATTTAAAACCAAGTATTTTGAGATAATAATAAATAGTAGGCTCCACTGGAAACTCTATATGGACGCTTGTCTATACTGTTGGGAAGGGGGTTTGGGACATTCCTGGCTACTCTCACCCAGGTTTGGACTTCGGCTGTATAACACCTTGCCAATGTGCTACCCTTCTATGTTCTGTCTGTCTTACAGGACTAATCCTCTGCCATTACTCTCATAGTGAATGTGGGCTTTGAAACCGAAACTGCTATTATACCTGCATATATGTATAAATTCGAGGGATGTATAAGGGTAGAACACAATTGTAGTGGAGGAATGGTTTTTTTGTTACACCTAGCAGTGCACGCACATAAGGTATATTAACTTCATTCGTCAAACGGTAGTATGTAGCGGCATAAACGAATCGAGATAGATGTTGACTTATGTATATATATCAAAATTTTCAGGAGGAAATAAATAAATTGTAAAAGCCATGTCCGTCCGACTGTCTGTTAACACGATAACTTGAGTAAATCTTGAGATATTTCAATAAAATTTGGTATACAGGCTCCTTGGCACTCATCGCTATTTAAAACGGACGTATTCGGATAATATCCAAGGCCCCTTTTCATATATAGAATTTTTTCAAAAATACAAAAAAAGTGATTATTCAGTACATAATACATCTACAGGGTGTTTTTTTTACAGGTTTGTTTTTCGAATAGAGATAAAACTGGCATGTTGTGGTCAAATCTGGCAACTCTAATGTCATTTATGTTCAGTTTGGTTTGCCATTTCATCATGAACAGGTTGACAAAAGAACAACGCTTGCAAATCGTGCAAATTTATTTAGAAAATAATGGTTCAGTTCGCGAAGTTTACCGTGAGCTCCGTCCATTTTATGGTCGACATAATCGTCCATCAGAGCAATTAATTCGGTTAACCATGGATCGTTTTCGCACTACGTTTACTCTATGTGATAATACGCATCCGCAGAGACGTCGAACAGTGCGCACCGAAGAAACAATTGCCGCTGTAGAGCAAAGTGTTGAAGAGGACCCGAATGAATCGATTCGCCACCGTGCACAGCAATTGGAGTTTTGTCCATCAACTTTATGGAAGATTTTGCGCAAAGATCTTGGCTTGCGACCTTACAAGATCCAGCTTGTGCAAGAATTAAAGCCGCGAGACCATGCAATGCGTCGTGATTTTGGTGTATGGGCCGAAAATGAGATTGATTTCGATGCTGATTTTCATCGCAAAATTTTGTTCAGTGATGAGGCTCATTTTTGGTTGAATGGCTACGTCAACAAGCAAAATTGCCGCATTTGGAGTGAAGAGAATCCACATGAGACCCTTGAAACGCCATTACATCCACAAAAACTGACTGTTTGGTGTGCTCTATGGGCTGGTGGAGTCATTGGGCCATACTTCTTCCGCAATAATGCTGGAGAGGCAGCTACCGTTAATGGAGACCGGTATAGAGCCATGATAACCGACTATTTTGTTCCCGAATTGGATGGCATGAATGTGGATGAGTTGTGGTTCCAACAAGACGGCGCTACATGCCACACAGCGCACGTCACAATCGATTTATTGAAGGAAACATTCGATGAGCGCATAATTTCGCGGAATGGACCTGTCAATTGGCCACCAAGGTCGTGTGATTTGACACCATTGGATTATTTTCTTTGGGGATATGTGAAGTCGCTCGTCTACACCAACAAACCAGAAACGTTAGGGGAATTGGAAGCCAACATTCGTGGCGTTATTGCCGACATACGGCCCCATATGCTCGAAAAAGTGGTTGAAAATTGGACCTGTAGAATTGGCTTTATTCGAGCCAGCCGCGGCGGCCACATGCCCGAAATCATATTTAAGCATTAATGGCATAAAATTATCCTTCCAATAAAGCCAAACTGATGGACCTTAAAACGATTTTCTTGTGTTTTATTTCAATTCGAAGTTCTATACCCCTAAAAAAAACACCCTTTATAAGGAGAAACTTTGGTGTGTACATTTAAATTAAAGCGGAAAATACATTTTTCCAGGAGTTTTTGAAAATGGGTGTGGCACCGCCCACTTTTGATTAAGTCAAATTTAAAAATATTGTTAATCATTAATCAAAAACCGTTGATGACATCGCAAGGAAATTTGGCACACTTATTTCCATGAATACAAGGAATGTTACGGGAAAAATGGGCGAAATCGTTAAGGCCCACGCCCACTGTTTTATAAAAGATTTTGAAAAGGATCAGAGATATATTTAATAGGCAATGACTTTGCGTAAAATAGCTATATATCTCTATGTCACTTTCAAAGCGTGCCTAAACGAAAAAGCCGAAAAATTTTTTTTTGGAAAATGGGCATGGCCCCGCCCCTTTTATAGTGGATTATTCCACAACACTTTGTATGCCATTACTCCGGTAAAAATAGATTTATCGAAACAATATATGGCGGAATTGTTGAATATAGAAAGGTAAGTGTTAGTAGTAAAAATGTGTAAAATCACATTTAACATTGTTATGAAAAATTTGTTTGTAAAATGTAAAACGCGATATTTCCATCATATATTTTAACATAATTTTTGTTTGCCCATCTCTACTTCTCGGAAGTAACAATTTCTGTATCCCACTGAGGCAATAAGGGAACATGTCCTTGCCTTCAATGAATTAATCAAGATCTCAACAATTTCTGAACAAAGCTAATCCTAGTATCGCCCGTGATTTTTGGACTTCATACACCCTAACAAAGCCCACCAAACACCAATGTATAAATATTTTACTGAACTTAATTTCTTAAATTATTTTCAACTGAAAGACAGAATAGAAAATAGTCAAATAAATTGTGGCCATGCATCTCCATAGTTCTATTAGCTAAATTATGGCGTATTTTAGTCGACATAGAAATGAAAATTCAAGAAAAAAAACGTCCAATGCCCGTTGCAACTGTCAACGTCACAATTTGCGTTAGCGCCGAACGCGACTCATTAAAATTGATGAATGTGACGAATGAAAATGCATATGCCGCCACCGCAAGCGAACTGCAGCAGCAAATAAAAAACGTGGAAATTTGCAAAATAAAGAATGTGGAAAACTATATTCGCATATAAAAAAATGGAAAAGAATGACACATACACACTTAGATCCATTGCACTGCAGCATTTGCGAAACTACAAAAATTGCTATGGCAAACACCAATGGATCGGTGGGAATGTGTAGTTGGATGTGCGCTTTTGCGTTCGATAGCATTTCTCTGATAGAGTACTTTTAAAGTGTTCCTTTTACTTGCCGTAGCGGGCCTATTCATATCTCGTTGAGCGTTGCCAGAGAAAGTGGCTTACAAGTTTGCTGTTTTTAAGATCCAAAACGAATTACGATTACCATAGATTCTTATGATAATATAAACTGTTTTTTATTTGTTTTTAAAGTTCCCATGTGAAACAAATGCCGAAACTAAGCAGGCTGAAAAGTATGCAAGAAGCTGTGCCTATTTTCAGTAACTGCTTAAGTAATAAAGTTCAGTTTACCGCATATTCACGTTTTAAAAATTATAATCTTAATGAAAAAGATAGGTTGGTATAAGAGGTTTAAAGGTCCGCCACATTTGTTTGAGTTTTATCTGTATTTGAAGGAATTTTTGGATGTAAGCAACTTAGTTGGTTATTGCAAACGTTAAAAGATTACTAAACAAATATTGACTCTATCGTTTATTGCATAAATGTTTTAATGGATGTTTATAAATGTCTTCAGTTTTCCTGTAATCTTGCTATGCAGTCCTTACTTAGTATACATATATAGTATATATCTTCGAAAATTTCAGGTAATAAAAGAGTAGGTTAGTTTGGTAGAAATACACTTTTTAGCTGCATCAACAAAAGCTTTACAAAATTTCGAAATAATAAAGGACATCGTTTAACTGGCGACCATCAATAACAGCAACAATAATGCCAGCGTAGAAATTCAGTAAATTATTTTTCTTGCATACAAATACTACTTCGGACTGAGAAGGCAATTCCTAGCTAACCAAAAGTAGGAAAAACTACGCCATTTGGAGCTATAAACCGCTCATTTCTTGCAGCTTTACGCGGACACCCTAAAAGGAGTCATAAAAAAATCACAATCTATGAATTTGGAACGTTCTATGACTCTGTTAAAATGAACTTCGGAGGCTTTTGGACTTTTTTGAAGCCTTTAATTGATGCTTTTCTGTAGTCCTTTTTTGATTCTTTTACGGCACATGTTTTCCTCTATTTTGATGATTTTTGAAACCTTTTTGGCCTCCTCACTTTTCTGAAGCTTATTTTGAACTATTTTTTTTAATGCTTTTAGACAAAATTTTTTACTCCATTATGAATATTTTTTGAGTCATATTCATATCTATGTCTTACTAATCAGAAAAAAAGTTTGTATTAAAAATATCTGTACAAGTAAGTGCATCTAAAAGTATAAATTTTTCTTTTGAAACTTATCACAACACTTCATACAATCATTAAAAATTTATATTATTTTGTTTGATTTTAAATACAATTCCCTTGACTTTCAACTATTGATAAACATTAAAAAAAAAAGACTCACAATTCTCTTTACGCGTACAACAAAATTCGTATAATTGAGCCTTGCCCTTTATCCGCTCAACAATATTCATTTCTTCTCCAAAGTCTCCGTGAATCCTTATAAAAAGTGGGTTTTTTTAAGTTTACTAAGTAGCACTCCAAAAAAAGCTCAAATGACGGACTCATTATTTCGGAGCGCCTCGACTTTGGTTAGCTGGGTTGTGAAGTAAAGTCCTCCCTCGACGAAAGAAAGTAATACTCTATAAGTCACTTATTGTAACTGACCTGATGTATGCTGCAGAAGTTTCGACGCTGACAACATATGAGAAGGCTGCTCTGGGAGTATTCGAGAGAGAGGTTCGTCGAAAGATTGACGGACACTTAAGCGTCCAGAAGAACCCTCAAGCGAGTACAGACGAAGATTTAAAGCGAACTATAGGAGTTCTATGCAGACACTGACAAAGTTAGTTGAACGAATAAGCCTTGGAAGGTATTTTTATCAGACCCCTCCGATGCAAGGACCAATTGGAGAGCGATTTGTGATCCATTGGTGTTTCCAATTGGCGCCAGTTGGCAGAAAGAAGAAGCTACAGGCGAGCTTTGTGGAACGACCAAAACCATCTAGACGATTAGGCACCATTTAAATAAGTAAGTAATCACTATCGGTAAATGAATTCCCCGATTAACTTCCCGGGATGACAAAGAATTTCGAAGTGGTGATATCAAATGGTACAAGTTCAATATTCAATCCCTAAATTTTGTATTTTCCGTTTTCAAAAATCATCAAACTGTAAGAACATTTTCATTGTGAGATCATATGCAAGCGATCCCACTAAGTCGGGCCAGTACCTGTAGGTAGTAGTATATAAGCGTATCGAAGTGATACACCGCAAAGAAAACTCGTTATAACAATACTTTGGAGTAGTTAAAACAACAACAGGAAGCATATTTAAATAGTAATTTTAAAAATTTTTTCATATTAATTTTAAATTTCTAATTTATTTAACCGGACAGAAAAATACTTGTATAATAGTTTAATTTAAAATAGTTTATCATAATTTTAATCCAAAATTATGGGGGAAAAGCTAAATAGCGTATTTGGTTCTATATGTATCCTAAAAATATAAATTTTACTTTGGAAATCAAATAATAACCTAAAATACTACTGATTTACTTTAATTTAGTCTAATAGTTTCGAGTTGATCTCAAATGCCTGATTTTGGGACACAACTTGACCTTTCAAACCCTCTCCAGGAAAGCTTTCAAAACCGAATTTGGCTGCTTGTGCTCATTACCACTGATAAAGAATACATAGGTACTCCAGATTTGGAGAGTACATTCAGTCCCCAGTTAGTTGTGAGTAATTACTTCTTGGTGATTCTGGACTACTCTTTAAATGACTACATGTTATTCTTTCGATTGTTGTAGGCTGTTTTCTTTTCAGCATCATTGTGCATTGGTGTGAGTAACACAACTGAATGAAAATGAATTGTTATTGGTCTGTGCGGCAAAAAAAGCTGTTAGTTTTATGCATGAAAATTTTTTGCAATTGAGGGCGTAGCAACAGGACATTCACACACGCGCCTTAAATCTCTATCCAAAAAAAGAAACAACAAACCGAAATAAAAAGAAAGCGAACAAATTTATTTCAAAATACATATCACTTCCATATCAAAAAATCATATTCGAATGAATAAATTTATATTAAGAGTGGGTGTTGCCGCTGTGGTTGCTGTTGCGGCATTGCTCATGGATATGAATATATTAGGGTGCACCTAAGATGCAGGGACAAAAATTAATATGAAAGGCTTTTACTACAAATGTTAGATGCCATGTTAAAATCATGACGAAGTAATGTCAAATGTTTTTCAAGTCTTACTCAAGCCCAAAACTAATTTTGAGAATAATCTTCGGCGTAAAAACATTCTAGTTATGTTAATAGTTATAATTTATTCAAATGCTAGGATTAGAACAATTTTTCAAATCAGTTTTAATACGTACTCAAGCAGTGAAACAACCTTTGATAAAAGTTATTAAGACAGTTATTTTGCCCTGAAGCCTCCTAATTTGAGCAAAGAAGCTGGAAACTTGCTTACACTGTTGTTTTAGCACTCGATTGGTGCCCTTTAAAGTCAAGATATTTGAACTCGCAGATCACAAAAATAAGTTTTTAGGAAATATCTCAATTCATATGGCCTAACAGCACTTTACAAGTTGCAAAGTTTGATGCGATCTGCCAACTACAACTCGATTGACAACTTTCGAAGTGACCTACTATGCCTATGAGGGAGGCACAATTGTTCTAGTTTTTAATTTTTCTTGTTTGTCGTACTTATGCTGGCCTAAGAAAATATTAGACCGAATTCACTTCATTTATAACTTAACTAGAATGAAGAAAATAGATAAGTGGCAACGATTGAGCGCATAAAAATATATTTGGGGCACCCCTTGTGCACACGAGAATTATGATGACTTTATTTGACACTTACAAAATCCCACCTTTTTGTATTGGCTTTGAGATGTTTTGGGTAAAATTTGGCAAATTGTAGACTTGAAACGAAACATTATATACTCGTATGTAAGTAGAATTCTGGGAAGAAACAGTGACTACACTACATATATACATTCCCACAAATATTCGCACTTGATTGGTACAGCAATACCCTAAAGACGCATGTTTTGAAAGGTTGGAGAAACAGCTTTTTAAAGCCTAAGTAGCTTAACAACAAAGTTACTTTTATTGCTAAGTTATTTAAAACCAAATTCTAAACTAAATATTTTTATGTACGACTACAATCATTATAAAACTCAAATCAAGCTAAGTCGATTTCAAATAATCGATACTTTTCGTCATACTTAGTTGCAAGGGTCCTCTACGGAATTTTTATGTGACGTAGAAACTACATAGAATCTGTGTAAGTAGCTTAACAACAAAGTTACTTTTATTGCTAAGTTATTTAAAACCAAATTCTAAACTAAATATTTCTTTGTACGACTACAATCATTATAAAACTCAAATCAAGCTAAGTCGATTTCAAATAATCGATACTTTTCGTCATACTTAGTTGCAGGGGTCCTCTACGGAATTTTTATGTGACGTAGAAACTACATAGAATCTGTGTAAGTAGCTTAACAACAAAGTTACTTTTATTGCTAAGTTATTTGAAACCAAATTCTGAACTAAATATTTTTATGTACGACTACAATCATGATAAAACTCAAATCAAGCTAAGTCGATTTCAAATAATCGATACTTTTCGTCATACTTACTTTTTATGTGACGTAGAAACTACATAGAATCTGTGTCACAGAGCATTAAAAAAATAATCAGGCTATAATCAAAAAGTTTGACAATTTTCAGAGAATTTTTTCCGATTGTTGGGTATTTTTAAGATAGATCAGAATTTATTCAAAACAAATATTTTGCTATTTTTAGATCCACAAAATCCGGGCAGTGCATTTTAGTGTTTCATTTGGAAAACCATTTATGATTTCAAAACATTGGCGCAATGTACTTACTGTACTCCCCTTTAAGGCAAACCCACTAGGTTTGAATTCGTTGAACTATGTCAAGGTCTGCATATAGCTCTTACAGCTCGTCGTTAAATCTTATTCAATACTTGGAAGAACCTTCCTCTCAAATACTCCCAGAGCCGCCTCATAAGATGTTGACAGTATTCAAACCTTTGCACCATACATCAGGACAGGTACGATAAGTGACTTATGGAGTGTTATTTTTGTTCGTCGAGAGAGGACTTAGTTCTCAATTACCAGCAGAGTCCGAAGTATTATTTGTTTGCAAAAGTGGTACTTCGTTGGATTTCTAGGCTGGCATTATTGTTGGCTTCCGGTAAGCGAAGTCCTCTACTATTTTTTAAGCGACATAAGCTGTAATTATTTCTTTCGTTTATTTCATTTGCAATGCATGCTATTGTAATTCGCAACCAGCTTATGAAATATTCCAAAGATATAGGTTATGTTTTGTAATCCCAAATCGGGGGGGTTTCACAGCGAAAATGAGGAGGTTAATCCCGCGCTTATACCTCAGAGCCACAAGTGCTCGCCCCCAAAGAGTACATACAAGTTGTAACAGGTGCCCCGCACCCCCGTTCTATAGGACCAAATAATTTATAAAAATTTTGCGTAAGACTCTCATCTAGAGCCTGAACCAAACCAAATAAAATATTACAAAAAATTTACTTAAATAAGCTTCTCACCCTCCCTAAAGCTTAAATAACTGTTTCGCAATTATGTGACTTTAAATATTATTCTGGTTTTAATTACCTTTTTTTAATTGAAGTTTTTTCTTTCATTTCTTTAGCAATCGGAACAAAAGAGTAGCACACAAAAAAGTCAAACTTGTAGAATAAGGGGCACCTTAACGTACACAAATGCATACGCATACGAAGTTTTATGTTTTCTGATATTTCATCATCATGAAACCAACTGACAAATGCAAGAGTAAAAAATGCATTTATAACTTATACCGAAAATTGATGTTGCAAAATAGCTAAACAAAAACTAGGCACAGTATAAATTACATAAACAAACTAAAAAATCCATTGCATCCCCGCCCAACCATTGGTCTAACTAAGCAATTGCACAGCAGCCAATGCGTGTAGCCGCCGAGCCCCGTACCAACAACTCATGACATTATAAATCAAAATGCAGTTTTTTATTTCTTCTCTCTGGCAGTACAGCTCAGCTTTCCAATTTAGAAATGCTCGGATATGCCACTTCACTGCGCTCTTTTTTGCATGTCGGCCTTATGGATTTCATAACTTTTTTCCCAAACTTACTAACTCCTACACACTACAATGCTAACTGTCAGCTAAAATTTTGAAAAATGGCAAAATGTATTTGGCAAAAAGCTTATGAACAAGCGATTTTTCTTGTTTCTTCGCCGTAAACATGGTAACCGGCACTCATAACCTCACCAAACTGATGCGTTGAAGGAAAACAAAAAAAAACAACAATGAAACACGGTCAACACAAAATCGACGAACAGAGGTATGGATGTCAGGTGTGCTGCTTGCTGACAAATTTTCAAAGCGAAATTTCATGCTATCATTTTTTAGGCAGTCTGCAGCACATGCAAAACCGAGTTTCTTTTTTATTTTTAGTGAATTTTAAAATTTTTTACGTGGATTTTGCATTTGCAACATCACATTTGTTTGATTAATTGAGAAATGCCTTTGGCTGCAAGGGAACAGCAATGCAGGTAGGTTCGTTTGGGGGTTTTTAGAAGTCCAGTGGGGCGTATAGCGTCAATGGATTTGGGAGCAGAGGGGCGTGTAGTTTGTAGTAACCAAATTAGAAGAACATTTATTGGGTTGCCTTGACTATTTAGTAGGTAGTGGGAGTATGGACATAGAGAAAAAGTCTAACATAAATATTGATACCTAGACTGAGTAATCCCACATGAAAATCGCATTTGCTGCTATCTGTGATTTAGATTGTTAATTAAAATTAGCTTCGTTAAGTCACTACTAAAATGGTATTTCTCATTTTTTTAACTGTGCAATGCATTTTGCTTTTTGAAGTACCAAAAATAACATTTTTTATGTGTTAAGACGGTAGAGGCTGTTTGCCCATAATGAGTAGAATGCTCTATCTACATAAATAATAGAAGTACTTAAACCTCACTAACAATGTTGTCTCCGCAGCATTTAAAAAAAGATTGAGAAAAACTTTCAACTAAAATGTTGATGACATTTTGACGAAAATCAGCCGACATTGCTTAAAACTCAATTCTAGGTCCTCTTTTGTTCAGTCTATGCATGAATGATAACTTTGGTGTGTGTAACTACGCAGGAATGCATGCTTATGCGGATGACATTCAGCTATATTCGTCACATTCCTTTAAAAACTTCGGCCTATTGGCGCGCTAACTTAACATTGCTCTATACTCTATTGAGCAATGGTCTTCTGTTTTTTCCATCGCCAAGAAGAAGATCGATATGTCAATCTTATCCCAAATAGTTCTTGGAAATGCATTCTTGAAATACGTCAACAAAATAACCAATCTGGGTTTCGTTATTAATTTGAGTTTACCTTGCATAGATCACATAAACTCTGTTGTTTCCAAAGTTTATGTTAGGCTGAGAAACCTTTACCAAACCGCTGAATGAGCATGAGACAAAGGTTGGCCATGCAAATTATAATGCCGACTATCACGTACTCTGAGCTGATCTATAAAAAGCTGGATTCAGTATCGGCTCACAAAATAGATGTAACATTTAACCATATAACTCGATATGTGTACGGCTTGAAGAAGTTTGATCACATATCAAAATGGTGAACGAGTAGACTTGGATGCTAAATTCAAAACTATCTTAAGGTAAGAACCTGTATTTTTCTTAATCAGCTTATCACAACTAAGGGCCGGTTTCACAAACAAACTAAGTTAAGTCGAGTTTTTCACTTTTTCAGTTTCACCATCTAACTTAACTAAGTCACAACTTAGTCAGCCTGACTTATTCTCGACTAAGTCAGTGTAGCTGTCGTTCAAAACCTAAATGTCAGTAATGCTCCAATTTGTTTTGTACAATGTCCCAGCAGGAAAATTTGTCAAGCATGAATTTAACGGCGTATGCGTAGATGCATGTGAACGCTTGTTTTCTAGCATGCAACCATTACGAAACTATCGTTTTCAATTAAGCGCTAATTTTAGTACCTTCCAAAAACACTTATTTTGGCCTGCATACAACTTTATAACATCGACTAGGCTATTTTTCATCAATACTGTAAGAATTTGGTTTCTATTCCCTCTGTAACTAGGAGCTCGTTAAACGAAACTAACGTCAAACAAGTTCTTTATTCTTTTTTCAATTAACTTATGCGACCATCAACGCTTAATTAGTTTCTTAAGTTAAATTATTGCTAAAAATTATATACAATTATTGTTAATTTATTTTTTTGGTTTTTCAACATGCTTCTATTTCTATAATAAATGAAATTAAATTACTTTCTTGTTTGTGTTCCGATTGTAAATACAAAATGGTATACTCATTCGAACTTTGCTCATAGTTGGGAACCTAGAATGTAGATCGTATAAAATTTGATAAAAACGCGATGGCGCACCGATAGCGATCTATAAAAAATTCATCTTTTTGATATAGAGACTTGCATGACGTAAAAAATATTAAAAAACAAGTAAGGAAAGGGCTGTCTTCGATTGTGCCGAAGACTTTATGCCTTTCATGAATACGCATCACAGTTTTAAGTGTCCGATTCTTACTCACAATTAGTAAGAACTCTGCAAAGCTGATAATTTAAAGATACATAGCCCAAACTCCATTTATCGAACAATCGATTGTATGGGAGCCATATGTTATGTAGGTCCGATCTGGCTGATTTTAACTACACACATTATATTCGTAATAAGTACCAAACCTGCAAAACTTTACGTTTCTAGCTTTTTAATTGCAAATTTATAGCCCAAAACCTATTTATCGAAACTATCGATTGTGTGGGAGCTATGCGTTCTATTGCTTCGCTCTTGCTGAATCCGAAAAATGATTAATCTCATGCAAAATGGAGGCTACATACCAAATTTGATCAAGATATCTCAAGAACTGAGGGACTAGTTTGCGTACAAACAGACAGACGGACATGGCTAAATAAAAGAAGTTTACCAGCTCATCCAAAAAAAATGATTACATAATCTATATCTATGCGACAAACCTCGTTTTTTTTTCGTTATTTCGTGGAATATCCGTGGCTCTTTATGGCAGGCTCACATCCTGTTGGCATTGAGTGTATTATTTAAGTAAAACATCTTAAGAAATAATTTTCCACGCCTGTGCAACTTGTACTTCCAAAAAAATCCACCTTAATGTCATTCCTTCCCTCTCAAGAAATAGGATGAAGATTTTATGAATATCTTTGTACATGAAATGATCCAATACCAGCAAATCTTTTCGACTTCTACAGATCATCCAACCTCGTTTAACGGCTAAATAAAAGAACGGGCACCGTTGTTTGAAATGTTTCGAAATATATCGGCGTGGTTATTGTGGCTCACGTTTACCACGATTTTGAGGTTTTTACAAGACACTTAAGGAAAAACAAGGCCTTCCTTCATTTCGTGCTTTAGTTTGTCGTACCAATTTTTTAGTTAGCCTGAAAAGTGTAATTAATTTATTTTAATGGTCCATGAAAACGGGTTTTCTCTTTCATATTTCAAATAACTAATATGTGACCTTTATCAGTAAAAACAAAATAAAAATTTTTAACCCGCACTTATAATTTTATTTAATCATATTTAGCAGAGGGTGTTTTAGTTTTGTGGTTCACTTTATGATTCACTGGTTTTCATTGCGAACCCACTTACCAAATTCCATGTGTCAAAAACTCATGGGTGGTCTGATTTATGATATAAATTGATGTTCTTGAGACCCAAATCAATATCAGAACGACCTTCCCGACAATTTTTTCCCATGGGCCATGTCAGCCGTTCCGTATTAAAGAACGTATGTCATCTCTTTTTAGCGACAAGCCGAGAGGCCCAGTCATCTATTAAGTACTTTTTTTCAACGCATTAGAGCCTCGCCCTTCCTCAACCGTCGATAGCAAAACCCTCTAGGCCAGAGCTTATTTGTTCATTCGCGTACCTGTACAGCGGAGTAATAGGGCTTTAATACGTTGAACTTTTTCATATCTAGTATAGCGTATAGCTCGTAAAGCTCAAAATATTTCTTTCGAATACTCCATAGCCCATCGAACATTCAAACGGCACCATTCATGCTCTTTGGCTTTTATATACTCGTAGATTTACACGATTGGAGTGAGGGGGAGAGTACAAGTACTATACCGGTATGTAAATACTTTCCAGAAATATTAAACGCAAGCAGCACTGAATTTTGCAAATTCCTCAATTAAAAGCGCTCTAACGTTTTTTTAATTTAACATATTAATTTCATTTGTTCAACCATGAAACTTATAACCCATTTATACCGCTCTAAAATGCATGATTTCAGACCATTAATTCGAATGTGTTTAAATTAGCTTTGAGGGTGTTAGTGCCTTTGTTTTAAAGATTAAATCAAACAAGTTTGACGGGTTCGAAACGAACTTTCATGAGTTCATCGCATTTGTTGCATAATTTGGTTTGAACGCGTGATTTTGTTAATGCGATTTGTATGGGGAAATGTGCCGCATTTCGATATTTCCTGTAAAAATCACGCATTTCATTCAGCGTAAATGTAGTATTAAAAAATGTCATTTTCATACTCTCTTCTTAAAAATATTTTTTGAAAAAAAAAAGATGTCAAAGGACATTATATGTAGAAAATTGTTTTTATTTTTAAATACAATTCAAACTAACTGATATTTACTCAACTACCTTGATTTAACTAGTGAAAATCTAGCTAATATGAAACTGGTTCTTATTTGGTACTTAATATCTAGTTCTGAAAAAGAACTTCTTCTCACTAGTTGCTGCGTACCCTGCAGGGTAGAGACTGGTCATTCAATTTTATCTCCTTTCACTAAAATAAGTATGCACATATACCTAGGTATCTACCACATATGGCACAATATCTACTTCTCCCTTTCAATGCGTTATTCTTTCTTCTTTCAGACAATATTCTGCTCCATTGCATTGTCGCAAATTTTAATGGATTTCTGCATTATCGTGGAAATGGAATATGCATATTTGAAGAAAAGTGAAGAATTCTCACTCATCACTTGCCATTTTGCAGCCGAACGTCAGAGCTGCCTACATTCCATAACTCTGATCACCCATGTTAGACTATATTTGCTTTCTATAGCTATTATTGTCATGCAAATTTTGTTAGAGCTTTTCATTTAGTGTTTTGTTGGTAACACATCTTTACCTTTTTTTGATACCATTTTAGCCATTTTCCCCGCTATTGTTAGGTAAATTTTTTTCTTGTGATTTACATGCATTTTTTCCGGGCGATATTTGGTTTGTGTACCTTGATTCTATTGTAGTGGTTGTCGTTTTGTTGTTGTTGTTATTATTATTTTTGTTCGAGCTCTGTCATCAATTTGGCCAAAGTGGTTTTTCACTTGTTTTAGCGCGAAAAATGCGCAATTTACAGTGAAAATACTCGTGTAAGAGCGCACAATAGGCCTGATGATGGCAGGGAAATTAGTAATAGGCGGATGAAATGCATAGGGTTGAGACACAAACAAATAGCAGGAAAAAAGAAACGTAAAAAATTCTTTTTATTTGAATGTGTGCGTCGGAGATAAATCGAGAAATGGACTCCAATGGCGGACAGCAAGTGATACGAAAGTGAAAAATATTGAAGTGTGGGAGTGTAATTTTTTATTGTTTCCTTGACGTAAGATGGAGGAGGTTATCAGTACTCTACAAAGAAGATAAGTGGGAAATGAGAACGACTGTGTTTTTCGTCTCGTTTTCTGGATTGTGATGGAACTGAATGTTCGATGAAGTATGCTTCAAATCGGCTAAACTTTTTGCAGCGAAGCAGTTGTTTTTTCGGGCTAGCTGGAACAATGAATGAGTTCTCATCAGCGGGACGGACTGCTCGTTTACATCGATAGGCCAAAGATTTCTCGCAGAAAGCCGAGTGAAGAATTTGTAAGCTGTCTGTGCTGTCCACAGCTTCTTCGCGTCTAACTATCCTTACGTTACTTTTCCCGCAAAAACCTAAGCTGCTGCCAATCATGTTAGGGCTTTTTTGATCAGCGGGCAGTCAGCTGGTTTATTGGATATTTTTGTGCTGGAACTTGGTACATATGACCCTATTTCAAGGGAGAGACCGCCTTAAAATGTAGACAGTTCACTACTTTAACGGTCCACAGGCGTCGGTATTATTCAGCGACACAACTAAGCTAAAATAATAGGGGGGACCACAGGGTGGTCCCCTATCCGTACTTTTTTAATTGCTATATATCGAGACTTAGCACTACACCCGTGGGGCCTTTGTAGTCTCCTACGATCACGACTGTATTATTACGCCTTCGGGCTAGGACCCCTGCATTGACGAACTCTGCACAAGGTTCATTTGTTTTCTGTTCAACCTTTCCAGCTTCTTCGACGAGAGAAATTGAGAAATTTTACCCCATCTCCGACTAAATCGACGGCGGATCTCTTTACGACGTGGAATGCCCAGATGAGGCAAGATGTCCAAGTAGACTGCTTAACGCTACCCACTGTCAACTACCCTTACATCTTGAGTGAGATGTTTGACAACGGCCTTAACTTCGCTACTCATGCCACCCCAACAGCTTATCTGTTGGACGAAGGTCAGCCGCTCAGGGTCAATAGGGGACATTTCAATAAACACTATCCGGAACCACATGCAGGCTCTAAATGATCTCCACACCTAGTCAGTAGATGCCTCCCTCATATCTCGGCCTGTGAACCCTGCTATTTACATACAACCACCCCATATAGCTGAAGTGGAGGGCGTCCTTCAGAGAGACTAAGATCTGGACACTGTAACAGTTTAAACGTTTACTTTTCCAGACTCAACGCCACCATAGAAAATACTTGACATGTATGTGGTGTTTCCCCTCACGATAGTAAGCATCTCTTTTACTGTTGAATTGAATTTAGTTTTATAACACCAATATGACTCTGGTCTAACCCTGTTAAAACTGAGCGTTTCCATAGACTTCCGACAGAAGAGCTTAATGACGGACCTCGAGCCATCGTGTTCATTAAGCAGGGCGAAGAACTGTTAACAACAATCAATCCTGTCGTTTAAGTCGCCAAACACGATTTTGATACGATTTCAGTTATATTAAAGGACCTACGAAACAAGTACTACGGCTGTCGTAGGAATGCGAATACCTTTAAACCTTCCTCAAAAACGATCCACGTTATCTGACGGATGTTGCCCATTGACCATTGATCATTTTTTTGTTTAGGATTGTATGGGCTGAATTACTTTTCTGACCATTTTTGCCTTTTCGCTCTAATTTATGTGATTGGACGTACCGCTCTTACTAATAGCTTGCGGCATTAGTCGTCTCTTACGACAGGCATACCTACCTTTTTTCCTATTCTAACAACATAACCCGCAGTCCATATTCTAACACCCTAACAGGCATAGCGCTATACTGCCCACACGCGTCACGGCGACTGTCTTGTGCTGGTGAAATAACCGTAATTTTTACAGTCATATGCTAGTAAGTTTTCGAGTATTTTAACCATAGTTTTAAGTCATCGTTTTACCATTACAAAGACCTTCGGCAGTCCCAAGCAAAATTGTACTTGCCTCCATTTACATGGACCGCAGGGTTGCATTTCTTAACAATAATTGTTTACCACTCCCGCTGCTCACTGCTTCTTCCAGTTAACAATTGTTTTTTACTTACATCCATACCTACACAAATTCGAGTTGTTGTGCATTTTAATCACTTAAGGGACTTGCAACTCACACACAGCAAAGCTATTTTATTTGCTTAATGGCGTCAGCAACCGCGAAAAGTGCATTCAATGAGGAGGAAGGTTTGGGAGAAGAACGTGGGTACTGCTGCTCAGTTGCGTGCGGAAAGCGAAGACGGCAGCAAAACGTGGGTTGACGCTGCATAATAAATTGCTCTAATTTTCTTGTAACACTCTTTTGTAGCACACCTTAAGCTGTGTTAGTGGAAGCTTCTTATTCTTGTCGTTGTATTACTCTAACGCTTCGGCGACGCACTAACGGGCATTTTAACATTTCCACACGAGTACATCGTAGGCGCCTACCTACATAATTGTGAATGTCGGTTACCGAGAGTCAGGGGTGTTGCTGGTGCTACTACTTCTGTCACCTCTTCGGCGTTTGCTTTTTGTGCTCTCGCATATACTTACACCTAGCTCATCTCAAGCTGCGCCATCAAGTCATGCAGGCGTCTAAAATAGCTTTTAAAATAATTGACATACACTTGAGGACGAGGATGCTCACTATCTTATGGAGCGCATGCACAAGGACATTTCGCGCTTTTTGTTTGAGAAGCAAAACTTTTCAATTACGCAATGCAAAACTAACACAATAGGCTGCTAGCCTGCTGACAAGGCTGTAATTACACGCCCCTTTAACACATGTCCCACTTATTGTTTACTCTTCTTAGGCTTTTATGAAAGGAAAAAAGATATGAAAAAACACTTTTTGCGCTCCTCCCTCCTTTATGCATAAGCTTTATAAAAATTTGCATGCTCTGTCAGGCCATTCACTTAAACACAATCGCCGTGTTGGCATAAAGGAAGCTCAGTGCTTCTGCTACCGAGATTGATTTCTTTAATTTCTCGACAATTACTGGCAATAGCCGCAGCTGTTCTACTCATACTTCTTCAACTTGACTGCCTGCTTTTATTAATTCTTATTCTCATTCATTCACATTTATATATTTTACTTGATTGCACAAAAGCCGCGTGCCCATATGCGTCGGCCGATCCATATTATATTCACATAGCCCATTTGGGATATTCGAATTCTATAGATCTTGTGATTTAATGGGAACTGGGAGCTGAAAGTAAAAAAAAACGTGCAAAACAATCATCTGCGCGCCTTTTGATTGTTGCGGGTGGCCGTGCTTGTGCTTTTGTCATTCGCACCCTCCTTAAAGGCGCTTCGTACATCAATCAATCATATTTACTTGTACGAAGTCAACGAAATGTCACTTTTGTTGGTTCCTGGGCGGCTTTTATTGCGCATTTCTATTATGATAAAGTCGTTCGTTCAAACTTAAATGGGCGCTTTAAAGCGGATTGTGTAGTATTTTGCGCACTCATCAGGTGAAGATATGAAAATAATTTTGGGCAGCTAGCTTCTATTGTTTAGCAAAACTTGTGGCAAATGAAAAAGTTTTAAATAAGAAATCAACTTAACATATTTCTGACAACAATTGAAAAAAAGAAACGCGCTTCCCACTACTACGAAATTCTCACCTTTATAGCGCCTTCAATAAGAAAATTTAAAAATAAAAGTGTTGCATATATCAAAAAAAAAATCCGATTAAATATTATAAAAAATAATCAAACGTAAACAAACCAACTTTTTTTGATTATTTTTGTTTTTTTTAATAGTAATAAAAAATAATTTTTATTTTTAATTTGTTTATTAATTGGAATAAACAATCATTAAAAATTGAAAGCAATGATAATCAATCATTTAATGGATTCTCAAGAAAATATTTAATCAAATCGGTAATCATTCCCAGGCCCGTGCGGAGGGGGGTTTTGGGGGTGAAAGCAAAGTAAGTGGTACTCCGAGTAGGATTAGGTGATCCAATCACCGGACATCGCTATGTAAATTGGACCACCTTTTTTATATGAATGAGGATAAGTGTTGGAGTACTCTGATGCTCCATTGTTTTTACAGAGTTATAACTGAACCGCAATGCGGCATTTTCTCTCTCTTTCGCACACATAAAAAACGAATTAAAAGCTTGTAACTACTACATAATAGCTCTACTTATTTAATGCATATGTAAATACTCCTTTCTGTTTGTTGTTGTTCAGTGTTGCGCATATTCCATCATGTTATTAGAATGTTTGACAATTTTTTGCCGCACACTTTATTATCATTTGTTGACCAGGGAAAACTGGTGAGGGACACACTACGGTAATTTGCATTATTATTAAATAGTTTGTATAAGTCCTATCCTAATATTTTTTACCACGAATATTCGTCGTTTTCTGTGTAAAAAAAGGCGAATCGACAACGAAGATGTAAGTCTAACATAATATTAAATACAGCATAAATTCAGATTTGTACTAAGTGCATAATATTATTTGGTTTATGCTAGGACGTTGGCGAATGTAGTCGTACAGAGCTTCAAACTCAGACAAATATTGCTGAAAATGACGCACGTAATCCACAAACAGGATTAGCACTGACTACTACAGAAGTCGAATTTAATTTGTAGGTACCGAAAAGCTCGTCTTTGCCAGTTTGCTCTTTGAAAAATTATCTCAGTTCCTATGATATTCGATTGTTTGTTCAAAAGTCAGTAGCTGATGGAATAAACTAAATTTATGGATGGCATCGGGTCCTAAAAGTGTCTTATTGTGTCTGTGTCTTATTTTGTGCTACATTGAGAGGAGTCGGTAATCAAACACAGTTAGTTACCACCCCATTAAAAAACTGGAAAAAAGCACCGGGAACTTTCGAAAAGCACAGCTCATTAAAATACCACAAAAAATGTCTTTGAGAATGGGAATTGAAGAAGAAAATGTTGTACCCATTGATTTGCAACTGTTGAAACAAAAATTAGACTTTCTGAATGAAAGCAAACTACGCATGATGCCAATTATTGAAACCGTTATCCTGTGTGGCCGACAAGGACTTGCTCTCAGAGGTTCCAATGATACGGGAAGAATTTCTGAATACGAACCGTTGACGAATGATGGACAAATCGAGGGGCTTTTCTTTTCTCGGAGATGACACGCCAGACATTGCAGGAGTAGAACAGAGTTCAATTTGCATTCGCTACTTGGATAAATGCGGCGAAAAGTTCATCATTCAGGAAGATTTTTTGTGCTTTATTCCTATCACCGATTTCAATAGGAATAGGAACTTCTTACCTTGATCTTCCGGACTGGATTGCACGTGTATCTTCGGGCAAGGATGACGGTGCGAGAGCGGTTAGCGGAGAGTTCCAAGAAGCTCAAGCTGTTGTGAGAAAATCCTATCCACTCGCGCTCTACTCGCATTGTGCTGCTCAAAGCTCCAATTTGGCGGTAAGCTCTGCTTGCAATACAACGGGAATCAAAAATTGTCTGGGAGTTCTAGAGAATATCCATTGCTTCTTCATTTATCCGAAATGCCCAAATGTAACTTGAGTTTAAACCGCCCCACGGATATTTTCTGCGCATGGGCCTGGTCATTACGATCACTGCTCATTATTTAACAGGTCTGATGCCAACATTATTAAAATTCCCGCGAAATAGATTTTTAGAGCATTCTAATGCACACCAAACTCGAAAATAAAATGTTGTTAGACTTTCAATAAAAGAAGTCTATACAAATGTGGAGCACAGCTAAGCCAAACTGGTCTAATTTATTTGAAGAGTGCTAGAATCTTTGGCGTTTGCTGATTATATTGATATCATTAAGAAACTGGCATTAAGTTCTGCCTAAGTCACTGGCCTGAGTAAAGAAGAGTGGGTCTGAGGGACAAGACTGATTATTTCCTGCCATCAAACAAAGAAGCGGCGCACATACTTTTCAATCACAGTTGAAAATCACAAATATTTTTGAAAATCACAAATTTTTTTGAAATTCACAAATTTTAAACTGTTGGGAACTTCGTCTATTTATAAACTATAGTAAACACCGAAATTAATGTCAGCCGAGTAATTCAACTAAGAATCCCTCTTTCCAGCAAGTTATAAGAAGTAAAAGAACAAAGAGCAGATGGGAAGTGTAGACCCATTTCGACGAACACAGATCACGAGCTATAAGTCTCTCATCATTGCTGTACTAACGTGTGACCAGGGGCATTTAGTAAAGAACATGAAATGATCCTCGAGATAAAAGCTCTACAAAAATTTTGGGCACCTTGCGTGACGGCAACGGCGAGGATCGATGGAAATTTAACGATGCGCTATACGAGCTTAATGCAATTGTGAGCACAACGGTTTCGGGAGTAGGGCACGTAACGGCGTTGGACAAAGACGCCTTGGTTTAGAAAGTTGTCCTACGAACCAGCAACCTCGTATAGACACAAAATTTAATTTCTGCTGCTATTGTTCCGGGTAACATAAAAATATTGAAAAATATGTAGAAACGGCATAATTGGCACAGTTTCCAATGAGTAAAAGAAGAGTAATGAAACTCTACGTAACAAAACTACTGGCACCTTAAGTAGGTATGAATTATTGGGTACGGAAAGGATACCTTTAACGCTTTCTGAGCAACGAAATTATAACGAAATGTTTTTGTATGGAAACGAAAATAGTAATGTTTCTTGTACGAACAAACTATAAAAACCTCAGGCATAGAAACTATACCAGTAAGGTTCCTTGCGTACCAAAACTGTCCGTAACCGTATGCGGTTTATGCTGATAAGATTTTATTCAAAAGTATATGCAATTTTTATTTTACCACAAATTCTAATCATTGTAAATTTTTTTTTTTTTAGAGCAAAAAGCGCCTGAAATATTTTTGGATTTGAACATAAACGTACATTTCCAATATGTTTGAAATTTTCTGAATAAATGGTTTATTTTATTAAACTGTATCAGAGAGCGTTTCATTTTAAATTGACCCAGGAATTTAAAAGAACCAATTTTAAATATTTTAACATGTCGTTTCACGTCAATTTGTGATTTTTCACGTAAAATCAAGTGAAAACGAAGTTGTACTGCATTTAAAATATTCAAATGTTCCTGAGGTTTCGTTACTAGTTTCGTTTCTATCCGCAAACGTTACGTTACTCAGGTAACGTTACTAGTTTTATCTCTCGTTTCGGTTACAATTTCTGTGGGGGGTTTTGATTCCACTGAAACCGTTGCCAGGAAATTGTGAGTGAATTTCGGTATAGCATAATATATTATATCTACATGGAGAGTATGGCATCGGGCTTATAGAATAAATTTTGAATAATTAAATATCACCAAAAGTAATAAGTAAGCTATAAAAGTTCGAGGATATAGCCGATGAATTGATTTTATTTAGCTCTTTTAAAAACATATCTACCTCATGAGAAACAAGTTAAAAGCGTTAAAAGAAACATGCACAGACAGGAGAGTATATGGCCTAACTAATCCACACTTTGGGAACATAAAAACCTTTGAAATAATCTTGACAACAATAACGCCAACCGCGATTTTCCCACTTCAAAGCAAATTTCACGATGCTCAAATCACCAAGTCAACATAATGCACGAAACATTCTAAAATTCAAATAATTTATGGGCTTAGCACACGCTGTTAGCTTGCAACACTTGCAATAAAGCGCAATGCAACGGAAATCTCCAACTGCAAATTAATTAATTTGTATAGCAAATTTTGTAGACAAAAAGCAAAGCTAAATAAAATACTAATCTTATCAAGCAAATGTCCAATCACTGAAATTAATTGACTGAATACCTTTTAACACACAGGGTGCAATAATACACTTACATACATATTTGTTTACATGCATTTAAAGCAGAGCACCCGAATAACTCTCAATTAAACTAGTTGCATAAAAACTTTTATTGAAGGAGAAACCAATTTTGGTCAGCAAATGGTTTGTAACCTTAAATGATCCTGTGTAAGTAATTACTAGAAAAAAGTAGGTAACAGAGATAAAGAGTGTAAGCGAAACCTATTTCCTTAAAGTTTGCAAGACAAAGTATTTTTACGTAGCATTAATCAGTTGGCGGATCTGACAGGATGGGATGGGACCCCGCTAGTATATATGTATCTCTCATATAACCGATTATTTATATAATTCTTTCATTTACTTAGACACCTAGGATCATGAAAATTTCTTCTGAGAAATCAGGATTTGAAAAAAGGGGTTATGGCACATACCATAAAAAAACATAATAGTACTGGAGATATCACCAAAAATAGTCGTAATTGAAATTGTATAGATCAATTAAAAAAACAAAAAGGTAAGTAGAAGATATTGGAAGAAATAGCACGTTACAAAGCATACAAAATGTACAGTTTGCATAATCTAATGCTACCAATGCCAAATCAATGCAATTTTGTATTCTATATTACAAATATGAAAATTTCTACTATAACAAGTAATTAATTTTCTCAACATATTGGTTCGATCAAAACTAAATATACTATAGATATGAAGAGTACAATTTTTTAGGTTATGCGATTACTATAAATCACAAAGAATTTTCAAAGTAGTGCTACGCACACAAGATACATTAACTTCATTCGCCTAAAGGTAGTACGTAACGGCATAAACGAACCGAGATAGATATTGACTTATAAATATGTAAATGTTCAGGAGGAAAAACGAAATTAATTAAGCCATGTCCGTCCATCCGTCGGTCTGTTAACCCAATAACTTGAGTAAATTTTGAGATATTTTAATAAAATTTGGTACGCAGTTTCCTTGGCACTCATCTCCGAGCGCTATTTAGAATAGGAAATCGGGTGATAGCCACGCCCACTTTTTATGTATAGAATATTTTCGAAAATACAAAAAAGTGATTATCCAGTACATAATACACTTATAAGGATAAAATTTGGTGTGCGCATTAAAATTAAAGCAGAAAATAAATTTTTCAAAATGGCGCCGCTCACTTTTGATTAAGTCAAATTTTGAAATATTATTAATCATTAATCAACAACCCTTCAAGATATAGAAACGAAATTAAGCACACAGATTTCCATGAATACAAGGAATGTTCCGAGAAAACGGTTAAGGTCCATGCCCACTTTTATATGAGAGATTTTGAAAAGGATCTTAGATATATGTAATAGGCAACAACTTTGAGTAAAATAGATTTATATCATTTTGTTTCACTTTCAAAGTGTCTGTGAATGAAGAAATTCGAAAAGTATTAATTTTCGAGAATGGGCGTCACCCGTCCCTTTTATAGTGGATTATTCCACAAACATTTTATGCCATAACTCCAGCAAAAATTTATTTTTCAAAATGAAATGTGACGAAAATGTTAAATATAAAAAGGTTACTGTTTATTGTAAATATGGACGAAATCGGTTCAAAGCTACGCCAAGTTTTTTAATATACGAGTAGTTCTGAAAAATTTGTTTGTGAAATTTAAAACGCGATATTTCTATAACCATGCGAACTTTATCAATAAGACTTTGCACACATAACAGGGGTTTTAAGCAAATCTCGGCCGCAAACAACATTTTTTGGATTTTGGTTAAGTAGACGTGGCTGCCACTTTTCAGCATAAAAGTTCTTTATAGCATCCCAATTTGCGCAGGTCTTTTTTTATATTTTTCAGTTCGTATTCGCGTTCAAATAGACAGACGGACAGACAGACAGACCGACGGGCATGGCTAGATCGACTCAGCTCATAGTCCTGATCACTTCAGCATACTTATCGATGGGTCCATCTTTTCTTCTTCTCATACTTACCAGCATTTCATGTTCATAAAAGGTATGAAAATCAAAAAAGATATATAACTTCACTATTGCAGTGGGGTATCAACTACCCCACCACCCCTTTGTCTAATACAAACAGCTTTTGACAGCGCGACAGGAGCACAACTTTAAAGCTATGTCAAAAGACGTTTAACAATAACCACAGCTCCCTGGGGATAGGAAATTTGCGCACTTTAAGTGCTGCCATATTTAGACTAGATAGAGAGACGAAAAAAGTTTGGCTTGTTGAGAAAATAATGTCATTTATTGGTTAGGCAACTGCGAAGCAAAGTCCTCAAGCGTCGAGCAAAGTTCAAGTTTCACAAGTAACTTAACATACCTCCATGGTTGCAGTTCTCGGAATGGTGAGCAGTGTCGAAATACGACAGCAACTTCTTCGAAAACTTTATGATGATGTACGATCTTTATGCAGATTTGAACACAACAAAGAAGCTCCACTCCAGTAATAAGGTTGACTTTATCTCCATTGGTGTTTCTAATTGTAGTTAGTAATCGCTAGAAGGGATGCTGGTGTGCTTTTTTACGGAACATCCAACATCGCAAAGGCAGTTGATCGTCAATGAAAAAGCTCAATTTATCAAATAAGACTCTTATTTTGGAGCCCTGCCTTAAACACGAGTGGGACCAAATCCCGTGTATGTATATAGTAAATAAGTACCTTAATATATAAACAATAAAACATCAAAAGCAAACGAGTGCACAATGCGAACCCTTATTGCCAATGGTAATAAAATGCATATGCTAGTGGAGTATTTGTGTTTGTGAGTGTGTGTGCATATGGGTTAGTGTCTACTTAAATACATACATCCATTATACTGAATACAAATGAGGGTCCAATGAAATTTATTTGCTCGTAGTCAAACGCCCCACATATTGCACCCAATTTTTAAAAGCACTTATTCACCAGCAAAAGCGCAAGCACACGCTTACACACACAAACACACACTCACATCGTCCTTTGCTTGATTTGATCCTTCGCCTGCTAGCTGCAGTCGTCTGGATACAAATGTAAAAATTGAATTTATTACCGAGTAGCAATCTCTTAGATGCCACTGCTGTCAGCAAGTCGACTGACTCTATTACTTCCTTTACATTCATGGCAACATATTCACAGGAGTGTGTGGGTGTGTGTATGTTTATTACACACACATACGTACATACATAAGTAAACACTGATCACTTTGTCATGACGAGTAACCGCAAGAATTATAACGATTTTACACGTTATTGTGGCATAAGTCATACTGTCAAAGTACTATACCATCCCACATTATGCTCCTCGTCGCTTTCGCTTGACCCATCCTGCCTTTGTTTATACCAACTTTCATTGCTTACAAACCAATTTCAACCATCATCAGCTCATCGTTTGTCGTTTGGCATGCATGTTGCAACATATGTCGTATTTGTGTCTGCATCTACATACATACATACATACGAACATTACATGTAAGTGGCACGACAGCCTTCGTTACTCGTCCTGCGTCTACTCGCTCTCGTCGCATATCCTGCGGCATTGCACACAAACACAAACCGCCTACACAATCAAATGCTTCTTCTACGTCATTAGGTATTTTAAGCCACTTGGTGGTGAAGCACAACACCGGCGCACAAGGGTAGCAAAGTAATCGTTTATTCTCATATTATTGAGACATTTATGCAGTTAAACTTGAGGTTCATTAAAAGCCGCCACTCCTCTGCCGAACGAACGAAACGAATTGGAAATCAAACTTTAATTGAAATATTATATATTAGAAGTAAGCGAAGAGGCAAATGAGCCAAACAAATCGTGAATGTGCATGAAGTGGATATGGTCTGGGGATATTTTTTCGGTTTCAGATAATGGGTGGAGCGCAATTGCAAGGCAGAGTTAAAGAAGGTAGAAAGAATATTAAATGCGTCCAGAAGGCATCTTAGTCGTTACTGGACGTGATACAGCGACTGCTCATCATCACGAAATCATGAGAAGGAGGAATATATGTATTTATAGCAGAACTGTTAAATAATGATTACTAATCTTAATGATTACCGGTTTGATTAATTACTTTCTTGAGAATCCATTTAATGATTGATTACCAATTACTTAAAATTGCTAATGATTATTTTCCAATTAATTAAAATAACAAGATTTTTTACGATTATTAAAAAAAATTTTAATTAATACAAAAAAATTTGTTTTGATTACTTTTGATTATTTTCAATTTTTTTAAATTTTTTATTTTTCTTCAGTACTGTTGTAAATATTTCTATCAACAGTACTGAAAAAAATCAAAAATAATAAAATAAAATCAAAAATTATCAAAAGTAATCAAAACTACTTTTTTTTATTATTTTTTAATAATTTTTTTTCTTGATCTTTTTTTTATTTATTTTTTTATTTTAATCGTAATCAATTAATAATTGACTTTTCTTGAAAAACAATAAAAATAATCATCACCAATTAAAACAGCAGTCTAATTAATTGATTACTAATTACAAATCAAATTTAACTGGTTTGATTTATAGTCCATGTGGGCTCATCGGTTTTTCTTTTGTTTCTTCAAACTTCGAGTCATAAAGTTTTAGTCTCTTCTCTTTAATTTTGTTAGTTCCCTCTAGTTTATTATTTATTTCAAGTTTAAAATTTCTAAATTTTACACAGCAAATTATGGAATTTATTTTGAAGTTAACTTCTTAGGCGGCGATGTAAAGTTTTGATTGAGAGTGAACTGTTTTGGAGGTGTTTTGAACTAGATCGACACTTTTTATTGGTGCAACGGATATAAAGATTTTAGCATAGATTGTAGTAGAATTTAGAAATTAACTAATTGTAGCAGAATTAAGCAGCATTCAGGTTTTTGTAACTATTTCAGGACTTTTTCGAAATAAGTTCGAAATTGTTTTCGGAACTTTTTCGGGATCTTTCTGAGTATTTTTACAAAATCATTTCCGGGTTATTACAGGGTCATTATTGTTTTGTGCACTTTTTCGGGGATTTTCGAGGATCCCTTCGGGACGATTTTTGGGTATTTTTCGGGATGAATTCGAAATTGTTGTCATGATGATTTGTAATTGTTTTTGATTCCAAAAAAAAAAACCAGAAACGGTTTCGATAACAATCCTAAAATGGTCCTGAAAAAGTCCCAAAAATCGTACAGAATTAATCCCGAAAGGGTCACAAAAATTTTCGAGAAGCATCCCCAAATGGCAGCAAAAAAATAATCTAAAACCAATCCGAAAATGATTCTGAAATGATTCCGTAAAAGTTAACTTCTATAACGTGTACTTTGCTACACGCGGGTGTTTTTTTATTCAAACCTTTGGGTGCTGAAATTTGACCCCATCAAGAGCTTGCTACCGGATATTTTGGTAATACCTTTTGAGTAATAAAAAAATTGCAACCAAGGTTTGGGTCTGTACATTATAGATATAAAATACAAGTATACGAGTATATATAGGGGGTATTTTTTAACACAATTCGTCATAACTCCGAACTTTTTTGGTCTAAATTTATGAAATTTGGATATATGTGTCACTTAGTCAATATCTACATAATTTTCCAAAAGTGGGCGGTGCCACGACCACATATTTTGTGTTTTGTTTTGCTCTTGAAAGTTCACGATATGTTAAGGAGTTCGCCGGGCACGACACAGTCTGCATATAGCTTTTTGAAAAGCCCCCAGGTTATATAAAGCTGCAGTTCTGTATAGTTAGGAGTTTATTTGGTTCAAGTTAATGACATTTTATATATAGATGTTTTCTATGTATCAAAACGCCAAAACAACGTATACCGGGTTTGCATTTCAGCATTCTTTTGTAAAACAGAGAGACTAGTTTGCGTTCAACTAGACATACGGACAGACAGATAGACGGACGGAGAGACGGGCATGGCTAAATCGACTCCGCTCATCGTACTGATCATTTTAGTGAACTTTTCTCTCCTTGTTCTCATACTTATTATATGAAAATCAAAACAGATATATAACTTCGCTATTGCAATGGGCTATTAACGACGTGCCCGAATATTTTGCTTGTGTGTTTCCCGATTTGGCAAATTTTTGGCAGGAGTATAATATATACTACTAAGAAGCAGCTGACCAATTTTCATTGAAATATCAAGATTGAATTATAAGCGATTGCCTTTGAAAATAGCAGAAATTTTATGCTGAAAAGTGAGCGGCGCCACGCCGAGTTTTTCTTATTATGTGTGCAAAATCTGATTGATATAACTTGCTTAGTTGTAGAAATATCGCTTTTTAGATTTTCAAAAAAAAAAATGTCAGAACTATGTAAAAAAACTGGGCGTGGACATTAACCGATTTCGCCCATTTTTACAACAAACAGTTACCTTTATATATAAAACATTATCACAGAATTTTTGGCGGAGTTATGGTATAAGCAGTTTTGTGGAATAATCCATTATAAAATGGGAGGGGTACGCCCATTTTCGAAAATTTTTGTTTTTTGGATTTCTTAGTTTACGCAAACTTTAAAAGTGAAATATAAATGACATAAAGCTATTTTACGCAAAGTTATTGCCTATTTAATATATCTACGATCCTCTTCAAAATCTTTCTAAAAGTGGGCGTGGACCTTTACCGATTTCGCCCGTTTTTTCCTCGAGCATTCCTTGCACACCTGAAAACCTGCGTTTCGATGTCTCAAACGGTGTTTGATTTATGATAATAACATTTAATTTTTTAATTTAATTTATTTATTTTATCCTTATAGGTGTATTATGTACTGAGCAATCACTTCCTTTGTGTTTTCGAAAATATTCTATATATAAAAAGTGGGCGTGGCTATCATCCGATTTGACCCATTTTAAATAGCGCTCGAAGATAAGTGCCAAGGAACCTGCATACATATTTCATCAAGATATCTCAAAATTTACTCAAGTTATCGTGTTCACAGACGGACGGACGGACGAACAATTTCTTTTTTCGGACTGAACATTTTGATACATATACTCGTAAGTCAATATCTTTCTCGATCCGTTTATGCCGTTACGTACTGCCGTTAGGCGACTAAAGTTAATAGACCTTGTGTGTGTAGCACTACTAGGTATAAAAAAATTATAATTATACACAGATGAAATATAGCAAAAAATAGTTATTTATCTTAGCTGTTTATCTCTATATCTGACCTTTTTTTTCCAAATATTTATCTTAGTTACTTATTTTGACCACCTGCTTATGGTATCATAACTTTGCTAAGTGAAATACCGTGTTCTTTTTATGTATCCCATGGTAGTATTGCTTACAATTATTTCCTTTTATTACAGATCTTTAAAGGCCGTTCAAGTTTACGGTTTTTTCGATATCCATTTACGCCCTTGAATGCAGATTACAACCCTTAAATATCTTAAGCAAATAATAGCTATGGATATTCTTCAAATATTTTATGCCTAGAAGGTGGTTAAGCCTATGTACATACATACTACGGATGCCAATTTTACCGATTTTTAAAATCTTTATTTTCGGGATCTGATTTCACAATCGGCAAACGAATATTCGATTTAAACTATTTGACTTTAAAATATATAATAAATAATTAGATTTTAAATTCTTCTTTTATTTAAAACGAAAGTTATTTTATTAATAACAAAGTAAAATCAAATATGTAGGTCCCCAAATTTATTTTCAAAAGGTGTTAATCTTGATACAAATTTTTTGAATTGTTGCTAGGATTGTGTATAAATAATCGACTTTTCCTTACATCGATTTTTCAACGATTTCATTTATAGTAAATCGATGATAGGAATTGCGCATTTTAAATATTTAAGGTAAATAGTGCCACCTGTGATCCGGATTCAAAAATGTGTAAAACTATGTACATATTAAAGCTGAGAACACATAGTTTCGTATAGAACACTTCTAGCCAATCTTCTTTCTAGTCAAATTTTAGGTTAGACTGAATATATGTTTTAGGTTTATTATTTAAACTATAAATTTGAGAAAAGGCTCATTGCATCCTTGAGTTTTAAGACCAAACGGTTTCCGTTTAATTTATTTTTAATACTCATTAGTATACTTCATTTAGTCAAATGTTAAGCTGTATACTAACCTTTTGCGGTTATAGCAATTCATATTCGTTTTTTCACTATCTTCACTTAAATTATATCATAAAGTATTTAAGAGAATTGAAGATTTGTATGTAAATAATTCGAATCTGATTTAATAAAATATGAAAAAAGTAAATTTGGTTATTCTTTATACTCATTATCTCAAATGATATTCACTTGTTTTTCCCTAGTTGTTAAGGGATTTTTTATGAAATTTGTAAAAATGTATCCCCTTGATTTGTGAAGAAAACATTGTATACATCCAACCTATACATCCATTTCAGGAGGGCAGTTCACTTGGACACATTTACATCGATCTTCGATATTTCCACCTGGTATAGAAGATGTTACATTTAAATAATAGAATCGAGACTTAAATAAATAAATCTAGACATTTCGATAGTGGGTGTTATACAAACAGTATCTTGTTTACTGCAAGAAAGTCTCAATCACAGCAAACAAAATTAAAATATTGCACGTCACAAAAAAAACTAAAACCATTTTCATTAATAAATCAGACATATTTGATTCTTAGTAACATGTTTCCACTCGAGAAAATCTCGAGATTTCTTTATACAATCCCGGAATTTTCAGTACTTAAAACAAGCAGCATTGGCACAGGATCCTGGGATAGGCATTCCTAATACACACATATACAAACTATATACATACATATTTAAATAAAAACGAGTACCTACTACTTAGTAAATTTGTAATTAATCAATACATTTACCGTATTCATTCACTTGCCTTCCCTCATCTTCTTAATCTCAATCAATTCTACTTACTAGGCTTTTTATGAAGTGTGAGCTTCCTGGGGATTAACCGAAGCTATAAAAGCATTTAACTGTTTGAAGAGAGTAAGGGTGTTTGTGGCTGTAAGTCTTGTTTATTTAACTTTTGCACTGAGTATTTACATTGTGCGCTTTGTTAATTGTAAAATAAAAACAACAAAAGTATCTTTTCTTGATTGATGCTGCTAAGAATACTTTTTTAATATGAATATATTCATCGGTTTTATGCTCAACAGGCATTTCTGCAAGTGTTTTTAACAAAAAATTACCCAGTTCAAACAGGAAGGACCAAGAATCACTTACGGTAGCTCTTCTCTGGAGTCTAGAGGGATTTACCATCTTGATGAATTCGTTAGGTATTCGTTTTATGAACTGGGCCAAATTGCAAGGCCTTGCCCTTACGCTTCCGAACGAATTCCTTATAGAAGGAGTTCGCTTCAAACACTCCATATGTGCTTCGCTGCACATACAGGCTTTTATGCTTGACACCTTATCACCTGGCTTCTCGAAAAGGGACACAGGAAGCGCTATTTGTGGACCTGTGTGGAGACGTGACTTGTTCTTGCTAAGAAGCTGTTCTGTAATGCCTTCCTAAGGGGAAGTGCTTGGCAACTTTCCTACTGTGTACAGTAAGCTTACTTTAATAAACGCTGTATAAGGGTATTCACAAGATCGTTTAAATAAAACATTCTAGAAAATTATGGGAACTGATATCGATGCAATTATTTTTAAGGTCTACAACGGAGACTTAAAATTTAGATTTCGAACTAATTGAACAATACCCAATTACTACAGAATCGTGTATCGTGTCCCAAATTTTTATTTCGATTTAAAAAACATCATTCTAACTAAGCTACTCTCTCCTGCGTATAACCGTATGATTGTTTCGTAGGAAAACGATGATGACAAAATCCAGGAGAAGAAATATTGAATTCGTCCCTCAATTGTTGGCATTGCTTTGGTGATTATAATCCATTCAAAACTGTTGGGTCAATACGGGCAAAAAAATATGCAGTAGACACCTGCTTAGTCATAAGTACTGAGGTATCTCAGTCAGGTGACTGATGAGGTGCGGCACTATATTTACGACCCGTTTTGTATATAAATCTAGGTTAGACATTTAATCAAAGATGTAGTACAAGTGCTTCCAATACGGGCTGATAACCCACTAGCAAATGAAACAATAGCAACAAGAACAGTAGGACTTTTATTTTGATATCAAAATGGTTAAAGCTATTAAATAGAGCTAACTCAGAGAATACAAGAATGGAAACGTACGTGGCACAGGAAAGCAGAAGTGATGGTGGTGTCGATTAAATAAATCACCAACAGCGCTTTCAACAACAACACCCGCCACAGAAGTCCAACCAAAACAAAATTTAGAATACATACAAGGTGGCGCAAAAGTAATCCTCCTATCAGAAAATGCTATAAATTGTGCGATTGGCCCCTAAAGTCGTTCTGTTTTGACATTTGTGTAGTAAACACATGCGAAATACACGTTAATAAACAATGTTACGCTACACTGCTCCAGAACGCGGAATATTGCTGACTATTTATTTGACCAATAAGGTCGGGGCCAAACGGTTACTGTGAATGGTGAGCGCTACAGAGCAATGATCAACGAGTTCTTTTTGCCGCAACTTGATGAATTGGGATTGGAAAACATGTGGTTCCAACAAGACGGTGCAACAGCACACACTGCACGTGCCACAACCGATATGCTGAACATCGGAAGCTTACTTTTGCGCCACCTTGTACATGTGGGGTAGTTCCAGTGTCACTTTTTTGTAATTTTAGAGAAATGCAGCACATGTGTGATAGTTAGAGATTTCTTGAAAATTTTAAACAAAATAATTAAATTACTAAGATTCTTTGATTTGAAATCGGCATAAAGCACTAAAATGAACACACCACAAATTTCAAGGAGGTTCCGACTTCAGTCTTCTCGGAGTTACATGACGCTAAATTATTTCTATTACTACTACTACAAGGGGTGGTATTATTTTTTGTCATAAAACTGGCGCTTGCAAATGCCGTTGCGAATCGAGATAGATATAGGGTGCAATGTATTGAAGTTGCTAGGATAAATAGAGATATCGATTGGGCCATGTCAAATCGACCATCAGCACCTCGGTCCATCTGAGTACACGATAACTTGAAAGCAGACCTGTTAAATAATGATTACTAATCATAATTATTACATGTTTAAATAATTATTTTCTCGATAACCCATTTAAGGATTGATTAACATTAATTTCAATTTTAAATGATTATTTTCCAATTAATACAGAATAATAATCAAAAAAATTAGTTTTAATTGCTTTTAATTATTTTTTTTTCTGATTTTTTTTTTTTTTTTGAAAATCAAAAATAATCAAAATTTATCAAAATAACTTTTTTTTGATAATTTTTAATTTTGTTTTTTTTTTCTAATCGTAATCAATTAATAATTGCCTTTTCTTGAAAAACAATTAAAATAATCATTTACTAATTAAAAAGTCGTCTAATTAATTATCTGTAAGTCTAAGTCTATATCCATTTATTTGAAAATTCTGTTGAACTCAATCAAGGTTCTGGTAATTGGAGCATTACGCGCATAAATAGCCTTAAAAAGACCAATATGGAAGAACTCCGGACTACGAAGAGCTCTAGCCGGTACATTAATGAAAATCCTCTCAAAAAGAAGGGAGCAGTCAACAGCACCACGAAACACATCGAAAATGAACTACAACAACAAGATGACCCTCCTGTTCTGCAATGATTTTAAGTTGATTAACAAGTGGCGCTCTTCATAAGCTGGTATAGGGTCCAAGAAGCGTAGGTTGCGCAAGGCAAAATGTAAGAATATTTTCTGGATACGTTCAATTCTCGCGATATGATAATACGGCGATCAAATAAAAAAGGCGTACTCTAAATTGGACCGAGCAAAAGGCCAATATAAGAGCTTAAACGTAGAAGGGTCAATGAAATCCGAGCTATGGAATACGATTTCGAAATGAATAAATTAATATGACTTGCAAAGGTAAATTTCAAATCAAAAACGACTCCTAAGTCGTTAATTTCACATACTCACAACATAGGTGAGTTAGATATGTTATATTGACACGCTTCGAAAAAGTAGTATGAATCACTTTTTTATGTTTAGTGTTTACCGATTATTATTACACCAGCTTCTAAATTTATCTAGGTCTAATTGCATCAATTCAGCAATGCTTTTCATGACTTGAATACCTCTTCCTATGAAAATGATATTAAAAGTTTTTGGCTTAAAAATCATATATTTCTGTAAACATTGGTATTCAACCTTACTAAAAGACGCATGTTTAAATTTTTTGCAAACAAAACGGATTTTTCTCTATTCAACATCACTTTTTTTGGATTTGCCCACCCATATACCTTTAACAAATAAAGCTTGTGCTACAACAAACAGTAGCTCAACAGTTACCAAATACATTTTAATTTGTTGCGAACTGATGATGCTGCCGGACTTCCTGCTGATTCTAATAACAACAACGAAATATATACAAACATACATATCTACTTACGAGTACATTAAATATTTTATACACATCAATACAGATTGTAGGCAGTGTTTAGCTTTCATTCATACACCAACCACTTGAGGGCAAAACATTCAAAGTAATACCACCCCCCTGACAAACAATAGCAGCAGTAGCAGCATGAAAAATTACGCCCGATGTTTGGCAACCCTTAAAGAGCACATAATTGGTCTGTAATCTATTTTTGACAGATTGAATTTCGCTTTTTATCTTGATTTTGTTTGGACTAACCGAGTTGGCAGTAAGTAATTGGGTATTCTTTATTTAAAGATTACCATTGTTGTTGTTTTTGTTGCTGTTGTCATGCCTTATGTTTGTATTCTTTGTTGTTGTTGGTAGAAGGTTTTTGTGTGTACCGTTATTGTCAGTAGTGACGTTAATGGCTCGATGAAGCTGAAGTTAAATGCGATAAGTGGAATATTAGGTAAAGTGAAGGTGGAATGGAGTGAAAAGAGTGTAGATGTGGAAGGAAGTGAAAGGTTACTGTTACTTAAATGTCCACAATTTATGCGGTTAAAAATTGGTAATACTAAACCGTTAGATTATCTATGATAAGATAGACAGCAATTTTGAAAAATGCTTCTAGAACGCGTCGATGAATGGCTGACACAGCAGGAAATTTTGTTATTTTTAGGTTTATTGGTAAGATTTGAGATCAAATTTCGATTCAAAATATATATAACTATTTTAAATTTTCAAAAATTTACTCGTCTTACTAATATTACAAGTCATCTTATGTAATATCTAATGAGAATTTTCTATAACTGGTGGCTACTAAAGTAAACTAGTCGAAGATACTAGCCAGTAGCCTTTGTATGGTTGAGTAAATTTTCCATACACAACAACAATGCCAACGCTCATCTGCCTTATCTGCAGATTCCATGGAGGTCTCGCCAATTTGTAGGAAAAATGATTTAGGAGCAACACAAAGTTGGAAGAGAAAGGTATATCTGGTAAAATTTTTATCACTGGGCGATTTAGTGGTGTAAATTGAACCACAAACATATTTTTACCTTCCTCTTCTTCATTTTATTTTAGTATTTTCTTTTTTAATTTTTTTTTTATTTTACTTCATTTTATTTTATTTATTTTTTTGGTTTTATTTTCTTTTATTTTACTTTTTATTTGATTTATTTTTATTTTTTTTTATTTTATTTTATTTTGTTTTATCTAATTTTTTTATTTTATTTTTTTTTTATTTTATTTAATTTGATTTTTTTTTGTTTTATTTTGTTTTATTTTATTTTATTTTATTTTATTTTATTTTATTGTATTTTATTTTATTTTGTTTTATTTTAATTTAGTTTCTTTATTTCATTTTTTTAAATTTTATTTTATTGTATTTGATTTTATTTTATTTTATAATATAATATTTTATATTATTTTTTTCATTTTTTTTTTTATTTTATTTTACTTTTTTTTGATTTTATTTTATTTTATAATATAATATTTTATATTACTATATTTTATGTTATTTTGTTTTATTTTTTTATTTACTTTATATTACTTTATTTTATTTTATTTTATGTGCTTTTTCCGTCATACACTTTTACAGAGTAATTTAATTTATTTCATTCGTTGTATGGAAGAAAATATTCTACATCCTCGACACAAGAAATTCTGAAAATTCAGTGAAAATTTTAAGGGACTTCTAACTTGCACATTATTTCGGAGATAAGAAAGAGCACTCATAGAGGGAATCAAGTAGACTGTGCTTCTATGGAATGCACCGAAAATGTGGAAACCACCCCAAAGTGCTCACACATTTTCGCAACTAATCACATCCAAGCTTAATATTCTCTTCATAAATAATTACCACATTCCCATAGGAAATCAGCAATATAACCGAATTTCACATATTTGCGCACACCAAGTACTTGTAGGCTTTCCCAAAATATGCGTGCAATCATACATTCATGGCTATCATACAATAAGCATTATAAATTATTATTACATAAGTACTTATGTGCATAAGACCAACAAAAATCGTATTAGTGATCACAAGAGTAAGGAATATGACTGAAGCACTGCTTTCTTCCAGTTTATTCAAAGTCGTTGGGTACGTCCATTGTACTGTTATAAATGTCTTATAGTAATACCTTAATTAGGCCTTATAAAACATGGCTTGTCAGCTGTATTCATAAAGATGTTTCTTATAAAGATAATTTTTATAAAGATCTCTCTTATGAAGATTTCTCTTATAAAGATGAATCTTATACAAATAAAATAATACTAATTATGTAAGGTAAAACTTTTTGGTGGGTAAATGTCAAAAATACGCTTGTATATGCATGAGCGAAGAAAAGAAATCTCTAACTGTTTTTGTTTTTCCAAATATCTAATGTTCAATTTCACACTTCGACGCATAAAGTCGGGCAAAGTGACAAATGATCTTAACAGCCTAATGTAATAAGTGTCTGTATGACAAAAGGCTCAAGGGAATACATAAATATATGCTCGGCAAGCACTTTGTGGTTATCTTAAATTGGGTAATTTTGAATCTTAAAAGAAGTGAAAAGAAATCATAGAAATTACTCAAAAGTTCGCTGAGGGTGAATAAAGGTTCGAATACTTGAACTTGTATTATTAAAGATACAAAACATATATGTAATATTTTTCTCCTTAGTTAGGCATTCCGGTCTAAAGCTAATGATTATAACTGCGAGCTTGATTTTCAGGAACATTATCAGGGAGGATTGATTCCACATCATAGTACATTTATAAAAGCTATGAGGAGTTTAAGGCTGAGACTCTTTTCCAGGGGTTGTCCGGGTGCATGTTTTCGTCGATATCTCCAGTCACTTTTTGGTCGGAATTGTGAATCCAATCCATTATTAAACCCAATGAAAATGTCGGTTCGAGTGAAAAGTGGACTTAACAGCTCTTACCGCTCTTCTCTTCCTTCATTCTGTTGTTTTTTTACAATTAACAAATACATACATTCATTTATGAATCAAAAATAAAATAATTGTAAGGCAACACCATTCGTTTACACATTTACGCTATTCAAAGCAATCGGCCAACCAACGTAACCAGCAATTTTGACACCATTATATCCCTTTCGGTATCCTGTCTTTGTTATTATTATTGAAATTTCATTTGCAATTTCAACGAAATCGCTGAAGGCATGTTGTGCTAAAAAAAAATAAATATTTATGATTTAGATCTATGTATGTAAGTATGCGTGAGCATATGTTGGAGGCGTGTTTTTTAGGCCCGCTAGCGGCGAATTATTTAAATACCATTTTTCAATAAACAATATACTGCATGTGTAAATAAATTCAAGTTTGTTCACATGTACTATGTAAATATATATTGTTTATATAAATGTTAGAGCTTTTTAGCAAGGTTTTTTCTCGTCTTGTCACTGATATCCAGCCGGGTCATCGTGCTGGTTTTGGCTTCAACTCCCTTTAAAAACTATTGCAGATATGTGAAGTTTTATATGTGATACCCACTTTCAGGCAACCAATAATTACACGTTGTGACATTAATTACTAACAAAAACTCTTCCTATGTGATACGTGCACATTTTCATACTTTTTTATTTAAACAAGCTGCAAGCGCACGTTGAATATATATTAGACGGTGCAAAAAAAAAACAATAATTTATTTTTACAATTGTATGGATACTATTTTTTAGAACAATAACAATTTTCTTAGAAAAAAAATTATCTTTTTGACTTTGAGCTCATTTACAGTTATGAATACTTTCAAAAGGTACAGGCCGGAGGTCGGAGTGTCAAAAACGGGCATATAAAAAAAAATTTCAAATGGCGGTGCTTGCCCATAACTACGCTGAAATTAATAGAAATAGCAGTTTATCTGACAGAATACCCATGGTACTGATAACCTAATGGTTAACAGGGCGTTTCAAAGACTCTCTGAAAAGAAGTCTAGCAGGTTCCGGAATGGATCTATAAGAACAGCTTTAGCCTTTGTCTCTAAATTTTCCTCTATATTCTAATAAAAACCATAATAATTTTTCATAAAAAAAATTGTATTCTTGAACTCATTTATAGTCAAGAATTTTTTAAAATAGCGGAACAAAACAACGATAAAATGTTAGACAATAATAGCAAATATTCATGAAACGAGCTCAAAGCAAGGAATAATAATTTTTCACTTTTTGAATTTTTATGAAAATTATTATTGTTTTTATTTTTTAATAATCATTTTTAATTAATTATTAAAAGTTTTTTGATTGAATAGAGAGCACGCTGTTGTATAATTGTTAAAGATTATAAATACCCACGGTCAATCTATTTTTTTAAATTCTATTTTCCTGTAACACAGAGCTTTGCTTGGCATATTTGGGGCAGCTGTTTAGTTTAGTTTGTGCTAGATACCTATCGTTTTCGAGAAAATATCGGTTATGTAAAAAAATAAATATAATGAGATTAGGTGGCAGTTCTAGGTATTAAACTTACCTAGAAATATTTTCAAGTTTCACATTCGTGTTTGTGTCGTCCAACGGGAAGGTTGTGGAAGCTATCTAGCAGCTAAGCCAACTTATAAACAGGCTTGTGTGTGGCTAAGATGCAAATAAATGGACTTGAAGGATAGCTCAAGCACACCTTTCCAAGATTAGTGGAGTTCGGATTTGCAGAACCTCCTTGAGCTTGTCTCAAGGATCGTTTTTGCAATCCCAACCATAAAATAATATTAATAACGGAACATTAAAAATGTGTAATTTAACGTAAAGTGAAAAACTTGATAACGGAACTAAAAACCAAATGGCGGATCAGCTTTAGAAGCAAATGGATTTAAACTACTACAAATTTGATACCATAGTCCTTAATTAAACGTATTACCAATTAAACAAAACGGAAATAAGAACTCAATTATAAAATTATAACGAAAGAAATACTGAATATTTGAATACATTGGCAACGCCAAAAATATATAAGAATAAAGCACATTGTGCGTAATTGGTGATGGCGCTATAATCTATTGATTGGGCCAAATAATTATCTCTTCGGAGTCCTCTCCAACCTACACGGCGCGAAAGTAACTTAAACCACTAAAAAAAAAAATTCAAGTTTTAATTAGGTGGCAATGCCGTAAATTCTCTTAAGGGAAACACTCAAATAAGCGAGTTAAGATAAGAAATATTCTATGAATATTTAAATTTGATTCAAACCGTTTTCGAGAAAATAGCGGATATACAAAAATTAAAATTATAAAATAAGGTGGCAACCCTACCTAGAAATAATTTTCTTCAATTCACGTAAATTACATTTGGTTTCCCTTCGTTTTGTAAGTTGTATTTCGGCTGTGTCATAGACGGGAGATTTGTAAGTTTGTAAGTAAGCATTCTCATTTAATCTGACCGGCCTCGCGGGAAAAATTGTCGAATCAACGAAAGTGATCCCTTTTTAAACAATTGTAATTGAGGTTTCGAAAACACTTTTTAATTAACGTTTCATTCAACGTACAGTAAGAGTTGATTGATAAAACTCCACTTTAGGCAACTACAGTGAAAACAAGCCAGTACCAGACCTTTGCTCCGAAGGTTGCTGGCTGGAATCCCGACAATTTTCTCAAAACTTGCTTAATACATTTATATAAATGTTACGAAAATATTTTATGTTTACTTCAATTAAATTTATTATTTTTTTAAAAATAAATAAATAAATGAGGAAATCACGAAAATTTTAAAAAACTTACTTTTCAAACCTGCCAAACATATTTAAACCTTTGTGAAATTTTGTAGTCCAAACTCGAAAACATTGATTTCAACGTTGGGAAAGTATAGTTTAATAAGCTAGCTTGTTTCATTGTTTATTAGGTCGTTTTCAGCATTAAAGCTGTTAATTCCAGTTCAATAAAAAATGATAGTTTAAGGCCAACTCTGCAAGAAAGCAAGAACAAATATACCTCATACTTATAAGTTTTTAAGTGCGTGAGTAAATACAAAATGGCTGCAATTTAAACGCATACACCCAACGAAACTATTTGCAGTTAAGTACTATGTACAAGTTTTTCCTCAACTTTGCCCAGACTCGATTGCAGACGTGATTGCAACACTTTACGGTCGCCAATAGACCAACTCAATTTTCACTATGCATTGCTGCAGGGGTTTCCGGTGTCGCAATGACGCCGGAGCTGGTTTATTTATTTTTACAAATTTTTTATGTCTATGTGTTACAGGGTGATCCATACAGTGTTACAGTCAGTGGAAGGTTTTTTTATACTTGAAATATTGATAAGGTAGCTGATACTTCAAAACGTTCCTAAAATTTTTGAATTGTTTAATGGTCAGTTACCTGTAATTCAGTGAATTTTTAAGTTTGTTCTTTACAATGAAACAATATCTGAACTATTTAATTTCATTAAAAAGAATTTAATTAGATAAACCCAGTTTTAGTGGTATGTACTGGTCGTAATAACTCCAACCAAAATAAGTGATATGGAAAGTTTTGCAGTATCACTGATGATATGAAATAAATTGCTTAGTGCTTGACTACCACTTCATCCAGCAAAATCTTTCAGTACAACGAAAAAATTTAATAAAATATTCACTCCCTTTTTCAAAATTTTAATCCGATGCCAGGAGTACGCGAGCGGCATAGTAATCGTTCCAGCAAGGGGGAAGTTGGATTGATTCTTTCTTATATATTATTCAAAGAGTATTAGACCAAACTAAAGAATGGTTAGATATATATTGATTTTTGAATTTCTGTTTAAGACAGGGTCACATTTTGGGATACAATTGCGGTTTCTTAGTTCAATTTAAGTTTCCGGTCACTGTAATATCACCATTCACAGTAACTATTACCAGTCCGGGCATTCATAGTTACTGCCACTATTCCTGTGGCTGTCACTGTTCCGGTCATGGTTTCCACTATATCGACTACAGTCACTGTTCCATTCATGGTTACTGCTCTGGCACGGCTGCGTTCATGGTCACGTGTCCGGTCATTAACACTATTTCTGCCACCGCTCAGGTCAAAGTCAGGATAACATTCACTGTAAAGGTCACGGTTACCGGTCAAATGCAGTTAATGTAGCTATTACTATTGTGACTAGTTCGAAATACAATTTCGCGAGTTAATCCACTCAACAGTAAGTTAACTGTAGGTTGTTCGTTCATCGTGCTCTTAAAAGCCGTTTTTTATAGTGGTAGGAATGTAATTGAGTTAGGGACGGTCAGTACTTGATAACATTCGCCACACTGTTATAACCATCTCTCGGGCATTACCATCACAACTGTCCTGCTTCTTCTCTTTCATTTAGAAAATTTGGTACTCCCTATTGCGAAAACTTTTAAAAATTTTATTAATTTTTTTTTATCAAAAAAATCATTTTTAAGGGTTAAGAAAATCACTGTAGACGGGAAATAATTTAAGAATGTTAGGTCAAAAATTGGAAAAATTAAACAACAAAAATTTTTGGAGATTAGAAGTATCTAAATCTTAAAAAAATTGTATTTAATAAAAACAAAATAAAACGAGTAAGGAAAGGGCTGTCTTCGACTGTGCCGAAGACCTCATACCTTTCATGAATACGCATCACGGTTCTAAGTGTCCGATCTTTACTAGCAATTAGCAAAAACTCTGCAAAACTTTTAATTGAAAGATACATATCACAAGCCCCATTTATCGGAACAATCGATTGTATGTGAGCTATATGTTATGTAGGTCCGATCTGGCTGATTTTCACATTACATACATAATAAGTGCGGCCGCCGTGGTGTGAAGGTAGTGTTGCCGGCCTACCACACCGAAGGTCCATGGTTCGAGCCCTGGTACAGGTAACATCAAAAGTGATTTGAAAAAAGTTTTTCAAAACGGGGTCGCCCCTCGGCAGTGGTTTGGCAAACTCTCCGAGTGTATTTCTGCCATGACAGGCTTCTCAGCAAAAATTCGTCTCCTTTGTAGATGCCGTTCGGAGTCGGCAAAAAACTGTAGGTCCCACCAATTTGTAGGGAAAATTCAAATTGGCACACCACAAATTGGAAGAGAAGCTTGGCGCAAAAATCTCTTAGGAGGTTTATGATGATATACCTGTTGTATATCGCGCCATAGAGATAGAGATACATAATAAGTACCAAACCTGCAAAATTTTACGTTCCTAACTTTTTAATTGCAAAATTTATAGCCCAAAACCCATTTATCGAGACTATCGATTGCATGGGAGCTATGCGTTGTATTGCTCCGATCTTGCTGATTCCGACAAATAATTAATCTCATGCAAAATGGTGGCTTCATACCAAATTGGATCAAGATATCTCAAAAACTGAAGGAACTAGTCTGGGTACACACAGACAAACGGACATGGCTAAGTCAACTCAGCTCATCGCCCTGATCATTTCGGTATACTTATTGGTGGGTCTATCTCTTTTTCTTCTCATACTTACAAACATCGGACCAAAGTTATAATACCATTTCATGTTCATGAAAGGTATAAAAATTTAAATTAATTGTCCGAGGGCCTACGTTCCAACCTGCGTCCGCAAGTGTGGTAGTCGAGGTGTTTACCACTTGTGCTACTGAGATATGCTCTATCTAGTACTGTTCTTAAGATTTATTTAATGTGTTTTGCTCTCGGTTGAAAATTTGTGAAACAGTAATACCCACTTTTATCGAATATCTTCCAAAGTAAATTCGAACGAACTGCAGAGTGCCGATGTGTATTAGAATCGATTTTCGCTTTCAAGCTGAACAGCCTTTCGATTAGAACAACATAATAAGGGCCCAGTCGACGAAATCCACTGCGCTTTCGAATGCAGCAGTAATCTACCAAGCAAATCGAGTTTAAATGTTGTGTTTGGATCTTTCTTATATAAAAATTAAAAAGAAACCACTTTGTTCACCAACCTTTATCTGGATTAAAGTATATTTATGTATATATTGATACCTACTATATATTCCACGCTTTTTATTTAAGCCTCCATGCTAGTTGTATATACGTTTGTTTGCTCTTGACTATGCACTCCTGCAATGAATGGGCGTTTATTTAACCGCAGGCAACAGCAACAAGCAACTGTAAAAAAAATCCCAACGCATAACAACAATAATTCGCTGTCGTACACCGTCCGCTTACCCGATCTCCACTGCGCTCTACAATCGACTCGCTTGGTTTGTAGGAAAGTAAGCTTTACAACCAAATTACATTGCGTATCCTGTGCATATCCTGGGAGTGCTTGTATCGTTGCAATATTTTTAGCTAGCACTGTAGTCAGCTTGTTGTTGTTGTTTTGCTGCGCTTGGTTGGTTATGTTGGTTGCATTGTTTGTTTGCTTTGATTTCCTGTGTATGGCGCTGCGCTGACATGCCGCCACCTTGTTGGTTGGTCTCTCACTGGCTTTGGTTGTTGTCGGGTGTGGATTGTGTTGTTGTTACTTTTTGGTTGTTATTGTTGTTTTCTTGTTTTTATATCAGTTCCAGCAAGCAATTTTTCCACGAATATAATTTGTAGGTACATTTACGGAAATAAACAACGCACAACAATGAATTGTGTTGCGAATGAAAATGTGAAATGGAAGGCGCACAAGGCTGAGATACAGAAGCGATAGCATGGCAAGACACGTCCAACGAAGGGTGCAACAAACAACAAACAAAGCCATAGGTACATAGGACCAAAAAGTGACGAGGTGGTGCCATGTGTAATGAAATTACGAAATGACAATGCGGGGCATCAAATGACAATTCAAAGATTTTTATTGTCATTCAATTGGATTCGAATTCATTGCCAGCGCAGGACCTTCAGACAGGCGAGCGAGCGTACAATCTTCTTCGCACCTTCGTACCTATGGCTGTGTGTGTGTCTTAAATGTCTCAAGCTGCCTTGCATTGTGCACTGGCATTTTTGGTGGCGTCAACAGGAAATTCGCATTACATAATCTCTACCTTTTTTTTGTCAAAACGTTTTTTATATATTTTTTCTTTGGTTTTGTGTCTCGCTTTTTATTTGGGCGTTTTGTAACACGAGGCTACAATAATCATGATGCCTGTCGTTATATCCCATTCTATTGGCATTCAACAATTCCTTCACTTCCCATACAAACAAACATACGTACCTTTTTTCGGTATCATGTTAATCGCAGCTAATTAGTCCTGCTGCATTGCATTTCGCACTTTCATTTCGTTTGTTGAATTTCAAGTGTTGAATTAAATTGAATTGAAGTGAATTGAGTTTAATGGCTGGCAACAAGCAGCAAATCGTATTGTTAATATTGGACGAATTTGATGCGCTGTACATTAGGCTGGAAAACATTTTCATATATTTTGAATGTCGTCGTTAGATTTTGTAAAAGCTCAAAGTGGTTAAAATGTGAATAAAATGCAAATTCAGTTTAAGATTTCTACCAAAATGTGGACAAGGTTAACACTAATACTCTGATTCTAGTGTGGTAACAATATTATTCTTACCGGCAAAGAAAAAATCTTCCAACTTGTACACCCTTTTGGAATTTTGGAGGCTAACGTTGCCATCTAATTTCGTAAAGACTCAATTATGTAGTAACGTGGCGTTACGGCAAACAAAAAATCAAGTGTGACGTAAATACATAATTTTTTGCAAAGAAAATAGCACAAATTTTGTGCACTTACTAGCAACAAGAACTTTTAAACAATAGTAGCACTTTTTCTCACGAAATTTCGTCCCAGTTTTGTTAGGTTTTAGTAGGCCATCGCTGTCACTTTAAACGGAAGTTTTTTGTGAGGTTAGGTTTTCAATCAAACGAAAGGAATCAAAAGAAAGAAATTATAGAAGGTCCTTGGCAGCATTATATATGGTGTTGTACAACACCTTTTCCATACTGAAATCAGAAAACTGCAATTGAGTTTCAGAATAGGCAATTGTATTCCAGAATTTGTCTTTTGGATTTCAGAAAAAGACAATTCTATTTAAACTATACGGCATACAATTTAGCAATTGATTTATTGCACAGAAAATAATTTTTTGCATATTCCATGGCCTTTATACATAATTAAGTATTAACAGGGCAAAAACAGTCCAAAAGGTATTTTCTGAAATCCAATAATCTATTCCGAAATTTAATTATCATTTTCTAAAATACAATTGGAGTTTTCTGATTTTAATCTGGAAAAGGTGTTGTTACATATTATATTTATTTATTTGCAGGCACTTGGGCTTGTATCCCAGTGTTCGAGAAGGGTCTGATGCGAAGTTAGTGGCTTCGAAACATGGCATCCCATACAATCGCTGTGCATATCGTTGTAATTTTTCTCTAATATCAATTAAAAAATTTATTTATTTAATTTTACAGAGATGCAAAATGTGGACTTAGAAAATAAAAAATTCTGAGACAAATCCTTTAAATACTAGGGTATTTATCTTAAAGGTTGGCCTATAAAATGCGTATGAAATTCGTAGATTTCTTGTCGGAACGTAAAAATTTAATTCGCTCTAGTAAAATAGGACACTCTACCAGACCGTTAACTATTTTCTAAATAATTAACATAGAAATAATACTTCTTTTTTTCAATGTGATCAGATTAATTAATAATAGCCTTGAATTATACGGAAGAATGGGAATATCGAACATTATCGTTCAATCCTTTTCGCTCAGAATAAGTCTATGGACTGCAAATAATAACTGCATATTCTAGGTGAGAGCTGACCAGGAAAGTAAAGAAGGACTTAAAAGAGTTACGGTACAACAATTCGGTCGACTAAAACCTAAAACAAGAGTAGAACTTGCATAAAATGAAATTTACATGAACATTTTATGAAAATTTAGAAGCAAATAAAGCTCCGAGATTTAGTTTTACTATGATTACTTAACGTATGGCTATATAGAGAATGCTGTGAATTTATAACAGTTTGACGCCTAGAATAAGTAACACGAAAACTCGTATTAATGTTCAAAAATAGACAAGACTACAAAGACCACAAATGGGGTTCAGCCAAATCACTCTGTATATTTTGGAACGATTTCCATCATCTCTTTTTAAAATTTATCTTTTCTCAATAAGCTCCAACATTATTATATATTACAGCTAATACTCGTAGTAAAAATATATTTATTTATAAGATTTTGTTTGTGAACAACTTTATTATTATGAATATCCAAGAAAAGTGCCAGGAAGACAAAAGTGCCCATCCCAACTTCTATTAGAAAAATGTCAACGTTGAAGAATTATTTCTGAAACTTTTGAACAACCCTTATAAACACATACTTATAATAAATTATCTAAATACATATGTATGTATGTAATTTTGTTCAAATGTACGCTGCAATCATTCTATATACCATATAAAAATTACAAATGTACTACATACATATGTTCACATTTATACCCAAACTGTTGTAACTTGAGCTCATTGCTTTTATACTTATTATTATCCTGTGACTGTGCGATTTTGGTGACCCTATTGAACCTAAGTATGTACCAGCTATACTTAAATATGTACCAAGAATGACATATCTATATATTTTCTATGTATATATGCACCCAGTTGAGCGAATATTTTACATAAAACATAATAGCTCTGTTCTTTTATTCTCCCGCATAAAATATGTTAAAATATGTTTCAAAACTTAGATCCGGTATGCAAAAATCTTAAAAAGTAGCTCGTAGGGGAAATCTTACGCCATTTAGTTAAACTCGAATTCATTATAATTTCAACAAGTTGCGCTGAATAGAAAGATGAGAAAGGAACACCCCCTGCGGGTTAGGGGTTTAGAATATGCCCGAGGTAGGCATACCGGTCGTAAGAGGCGACTAATATGCACAAAGGTAATGACGTGCAACTCGATGGCTGATCTACGGATATGATGCCTCTCACCTCTCATTACCCATCTCTCCTTCCTGACATGGTGACATGACCTAGAAGGTTCCACTGGTCATAAATCGCTACCACGACAGTCGGGCAGTACCGCAAGGGAGTACCGGAGCGAACCGGGTTCAAATCCGGCCAAGGACTGTTAATTCGACAACACTCTCCAAAACCTTCGGGGAGTGTTTTTGTCGTTACTACAACAACAACAACATGAGAAAGGAACAGGTGATTTATAGGAAGTTGCAAAGGGACAAAGAAGATACGAGAGCGATTGCGGCAACGATGTAACGAGGAACGAAATGATAATAGAAACAGATAATAGGGCTTTTTGAAATACCTGAAACGGTTTAGAGATTTCGTCCACCAAAAATTATAATTTTTGTGAACAATAATGGTATTAAATGAAAATTACCAAGAGGGCTAGAAGATTCCATGGTTTTTGGCGTTATCTAAATGGGTTTCGGAGATTTCGTTCAAAATATTGTCCACCAAAAAGTATACTTCTTGTGAATAAAATATAATATTATGAATACATTTTTTAGACTACTGACCTCAACAAAAGTGTGGTCAAAGGTAGTCGCGGCTTGCCTGTCATCGCTCGGGAATGCATTGAACTACTTTATAATTAAAACTATTTGTGTGCCCGATCAAGACGACAACCCTAGTATATGTTACTCTGAGTGTTCGGCCCAATTGTTTACATGCGAACCGTGCGGAAGATCCTCTGGATCGCCGGTGATATCTTAAATTCTTCTTTGAACATGGAATGAAGCGAGTGCCCCCTAAGTAAATATGCGCAATCATTTTCAGAACTTATGTCTGCTGTTTTGATGATCAAATCCAAGCCACGGCTCAAGGTTACTCTTGGCTTGTTTGCAAAGATGAACTCACGTAGACTTAAGAGTGTTGAGGCAGAAGCATTTGAGTACATATGCGTCAAGATGTCTCTTCCAATTGCCCAGTAGAGTATTTAAACACCGTTAGCGCACGTAGGCACAATTTATTAAATCACGTTTCTAGCACTTCTAAATAAAATGTTTTATACAAGGAAGCATTATAAGATACATAAATACATACTTATAATGAAAATAAAGTTTTAAAATATTTTTTTAAAAATACTTATCCAACCCGAACCTGTTGGTATTAGAAACAACAAAATAACTAAAATTGAAAAACAATACAAATTTTATATTTCATAATCATTCATTATTTAATGCTTTCCCTTAAAGATAATTATTGTAAATTAAAAAATATAAATAAAACTTTTTTAAAATGCCTTTCAAAATAGCAAAAATCTAGCTACTATTGAACTGGTGCTTATTTGTCACTTTAGAGCTAGTTCTCAAACAGAAATTTTTCTTACCAGCTTCTAAATTCCCTGCAGGGTAAGGTTACACATTTAAACGAAAAACTTTAATTTTGAATCAGACTTGTTAAATTTTATTAGTAATTAGTAAGCAATTAACTAGACTGTTCATTTAATTGGTAATGATTACTTTAATTGTTTTTCAAGAAAAGACAAAGTTTAATTTGTTACGACTAGAAAAAATCAAAAAAAAAAATCTGAAAATAATCAAAAATAATAAAAAAGTGTTTTTGATTACTTTTCATAATTTTTGGTTTTTTTTTTCAGTATTGTATGTGTATATCTATGTGTTTCTACAACAATACTGAAAAAAAATCTAAAATACATGTATATTTATGTAACTAAAAAAATCAAAAATAATCAAAGATAATCAGAAGTAATCAAAACAATTTTTTTGATTATTTTTTATTTTTTAATAATCTTAAAAAAGCATAATTGTTTTTGATTATTTTTTTTATTTAATTGGAAAATAATCATTAAAAATTTAAAGTAATGGTAACTAATCATAAAATGGATTCTCAAGAAAATTATTAATCAAAGTAATCATTGCTTAACAGGTCTGTTTTGAATACGCGAACGCCAGAACATGATAATTTATAATACTTCTCACTGTAACTTACCATATCTTCCTGTACGATGAGTACGCGAACATTACTCTTGTCAAGCGTATTTTTGTTAACATTATTTACATTGCCGACATTATGTTACATAGCATAATGAGTTTGCATCTGATGGCCATGCAATTCTAGTGCTCGCTCATAATTACAGGTAATGGCCAACGGTTTCGCAAAACAAAAACAATAAAGAGGGGTATGCCAATAAGTTTGTATGTATGTCAATCGCAGTACATAAAATTAAAATGCGTTGGGTGTCAGCTTCGGTAATTCCATGAAATATGGGCAGTTCTTGGTAATCTGATTAGTTTTGTGTTCAAATTAGCTGCAAGACAATAGCTACAGATTTGCAAGGCTGCTAAACGAAGTATTTAATTGTTTTAAACATTTTATTTAGCCCATGGGAAGCTAGTTTAAATCGAGTAAGCAAGATCATTTTTCAAATGTGTTTCTTACTTTTTCCTAAAAAAGCAATAGAAAATTAAGCGCCACAAAACACGAAGGACGGTCAAAACAGTTTTTAAATTTATTCATGCATTTAAAAACTCCCTTGACCTCTAACCCTTTACATTATTCTTACCGCATACACATCAACTCATAACTTCTAAAGTCGGCATTAAAACTTATAACATTTTTCCATTACGGAACTAACTGGTTGTGCTTGTCTGCAATTGATTTATGGCCGAATTTTTTTTTTTAGCAAAACCCAAGCAATCCCCTTTTAAAGGAACTTAGAACAACTCAAAATTGGAAATATTTAAGACGCAACTTCACCTTAAATCTCACAATAGCTGATATCATCTCAGAAACAAACAGCAAATTTTGAACTTTCAGGGCGCTTGTATCCCCGCTACAGCTTCGCACATTTGGAAAAATACATTTGGTAAAAGAAAACATGCCGACGGTTGGTTAGAAGATCACACGGTCTTAGTTGCCGGTTTGACTTACTTCCACAAGAGATATAAGAAGGCTCTCTCCTACTTTTTTTCTTCTCGACAAATACATATGTACTAGTTCTTCGACCAGCTGGGTCAGCATGATGGCTGATGGAATTGTCATTACAATCTTCTAACGAAAAGCACAGGAAACTTGCAGTTGCAACAGGAGTGGACACAGAAATGAGTTCTTTCGCTGAACAACTGAACTAAGTTGGATCGAAGTTGAGGTAGACTGACTAGAGTCTCGCAAGCTGGGTCGCGTTCTGCTTCATATATATGTGGTGTTTGAGCTCTTATTGCGGGGTGCGTAGGCCGAGGGCAGCATCAAACGGCTGTTCCATGTATTTTAGGTAATCTGCTGCCTTATCTCAGAATTTGTTTCAATTACGATCTGCCACAGCTGAAAATTTATAGAATTTGTGACAGTGGTCCGATTAGTCAGTTTATGAATGGGTCCAAGTTGGAGAGCAAGATTTGGACAGCGAGGGTTGTTGTTTGGGAGTCAGCATAAAACATGTAGGTCCCGCTAATTTGTAGGTAAAATTAAAAACAGGAACCTAGATTTCCTCGGAGGTGTATCCCGCCAAATTATTATCATTCCTGCCATCTAACCTAATTTGATAAGAATTGCGTTTGAGCTTGTTTAACGCGAGCCTCCTCCTGCAGATGTCCTTATTTTTCTGTAATAAGTGATGATTGAGTTGCAAAAACAGAATTCCTCGGATGAGAATTTACAAAAGAAATTACTGACCATCGGTTTATGCTATCAAAAGTTTCTCGCTACAACAACGGATTGATAGGCTGCTGTATGCTTGTCATCCCTCGATCAGCTCATGGAGAATACCGAGGAAGAAGATATCGGACGATATTATTTGATTCTTACGCTTCACTTGTGAGGCTCTATTGATGGCGCTTCTTTTCTGATATTTGTCTCACAGGAAAAAACATTACGTTTGGTTGAAGAATAAATAGAAAAGGGAGCTTCGTTTTACTGTCGCTCTCCGCCTCTCTACATTGGTAAAGAAACAACTTACGTAGAGGGGGGGACAATTTTCAGTGAAACTGAAGCTCAGGTTAGGTCTCATCTGTAGAGCTACATTATGTAACCATGTGTCAAGATTTCACTATGCAAAAGTTATTGGAAAAACTTTGTTGTAAATATCAACACTTGAATTGGTAGGAACGACGTTAAGGGGGTCCTCTACTCTCGCGGTTTCAAACTATCGATTTGTTTTTTGATTTAATTTTAATCTATATGTACCCAAGAATACGCCACAGAGAGGATTTCTTTGAAATCACATTCTTGGCATGCTCCTGGGCTCCGTAATTTACCCGTCTCCGTGTACTGCAATCATCTTTATCTTTAAACGCGTTTTCCTGAAAGTAGGCTTTTTTCAGCTGCCGAGTAAGACTTTTCATAAAAGTATTGTTCCGATTTCGAAATTTTTTATATTGAATTAGTCAGTGAACAAACCGCTATGTTTTCAAGAGTACGATTTGCGAAATTATATTTTGTTCTATTTTTAGTGTCTCTAATATGTCAAAAAATAACGTGAAAATTCAAAATTTTAACAAATTGTTGCATAAATTTTACAATTTACAAAGTAAATTAATTCTGTTTCAGGAAAAACTAGCCAACGTAACCGTGATTAGTAAGAATATTTAATTTTTGATTACAGATTAACCAACTGGCCTGAATTTTACTCAAGCGGGACCCATGCAGTTTCAACATCAATTTAGTTAATGAAGTTTCAAGGTCAACAATATTTTTTTTTTGGTATTCGATACAAGAATTTTGAACTACCTTTAAAATAAAAAAAATAAAAATTTTAAATCCTTTTAGTAGATCCTTCTTTTCAAAAAACCGCTCGGTTTCAGGCCTCGAGAGTAGAGGACCCCCTTAAGGCAGAATTTCATAAAGTTTTGAGATATTTAATTTACCCACCTAAAGATCGAGGTGAAATCCTGCAACGCCAGAAAGGCCAAGAAGCATGTTGCATAGTTGTAGCTTTAGAGTTTAAGATACTCTTTGTAGCTTAAATTTTAATTCGGCAAAGACTCTTAAATAAATCCAGTATGTGCGAAGAACTCTCTGTAATACATAAGTTCCAAAATCACATAAATCATTCTAGTGAAAACCAGACCTGAATCCGGTTTTACTTAATTTTTTGTTAGCTTCAGAAAAATATACCACTTTAATAACATTAATATGGTTTGATATACTTGTTAAGTATCCTTTTCAAATACCCTTAATAGACCATTACTGTCTCACATAACGAGCACAAAAGTCACTCCCTACGCATTAAAAATAAAAAAAGGAACTATCAAGGATAAAGCAACAATGTGTTACAAACCACGAAGCCATTTAGCCAAACGTCCAAATCGCTTTGTCCGCAATTGTAATAATCATAAAACACCATAGAACAACTGCGTGTAATAAAAAATAATAAAAAAATACGCAACGAAATAAATTTATAAGAAAAAAATTTTATAAAAAGGCAGGCAGCAGCATCAGCGAGACTTGAGGCTACAGCCAACAAAAATAATGACAATAAACAAGGATAATGCAAACGGCGCGTGCAAAAAATTGCACATCAAATAAAAATGGCAAAGCACAATAAAAAGGTAAAATTGATGAACTCGCCAACAAACGCAATCAAATGCTCAAAAACGCGCCAGCGCACACACACACACATGCGCATGGTAAGTGGATAATAAAACACGCCATTATTACCGTCAAAACAGGACATTCGCACAACAAATAAACTACCGGAGCCTAGACTGAGGGAGGAAGCTATGCACAGTGGGGTGTTTTGCAGAAAATTGACTTAAAATTTAAGAACTCGACAATGGTTACAGGCGAAGCAGGCACGGCTTATCTCAGCAAAAAGCTGATCCTATCTCAGAATTCTTTTGAAGAACGTTCTATTCCAGAATTGCATAACCTCTCTGTCTTTATAAGCTTTATTTACTTGAAATATTTAATTAATTATTTAGTCTGTAAGATTTTCTGTAGAAGAATATAAAATAAATATTCTTCTTCTTTAAATGTTCATCTAACCGCCTGGGCGATTTTGACCGTCCAACATAGCTCGCCAGTCGTTTCTTCGTTGCGCCAACTGGCGCCAATTGGAAACACCGCGGGATCGCAAATCGGTATCCACTTGGTCCTTCCATCGGAGTGGTGGTCTCCCTCTTCCTCTGCTTCCACCGGCGGGTGCCGATAAGAATACCGTCTGGGCTGGAGCATCTTTTCTCATTCGCACTACGTGGCCTAGCCAGCGAAGCCGCTGTGTTTTAATTCGCTGAACTATGTCGGCGTCTGCGCAAAGTTCGTACAGCTCATCATTAAATCTTCTTCGGTACTCGCTGTCGCCACTGCGCAGAGGTCCACAAATCTTTCGAAGAACTTTTCTCTCGAATACTCCCAGAGCCGCCTCATCGGATTTCTAGGCTAACATTATTGTTGGTATTAATGCTGGTTCCCAGGTAAACGAAGTCCTTTATTATTTCGAAATTATTGCTGCCAACAGTGGCTTGGTTGCCAAGGCGCGAATGCGCTGACTCTTTGCATGATGACAGAAGGTACTTCGTTTTGCCCTCGTTCACCACCAATCCCATTTTCTCCGCTTCTTTTTCTAATAGGGAGTAAGCAGAAGTTACAGCGCGGTTGTTAAGGCCAATGATATCAATATCGTCAGCATATGCCAACAGTTGCACGCTTTTATAAAACATTGTTCCAGCGCGGTTAAGTTCTTCAGCATTAAATTAAAGAAATCGCACGATAGGGGGTCACCCTGTCTGAAACCTCGTTTAGTTTCGAACGGCTCGGAGAGGTACTTTCCAATTCTGACCGAGCTGGCGGTGTTGCTCAAGGTCATTTTGCATAGCCGTATAAGTTTTGCGGGGAAACCAAATTCAGACATAGCGGCATATAGGCAGCTCCTTTTCGTGCTATCGAAAGCGGCTTTAAAATCAACAAAGAGATGATGTGTGTCGATTCTTTTCTCACGGGTTTTTTCCAAGATTTGGCGTACTGTAAAAGCTGGGCTATGGTAGATTTACCAGGTCTGAAGCCACACTGATAAGGTCCAACCAGTCAGTCACGTCAGGCTTCAGTCTTTCGCACAATACGCTTGATAGGACCTTATATGCGATATTCAAAAGGCTGATTCCGCGATAGTTGGCTCAGTTTGCAGGCTCACCCTTCTTGTGGATTGGGCAGAGAACACTTAGATAAATAAAGAGATAAATAAATGCATCCGATTTTAAGAATATTCGTATCCGAAATACCAATTCGTGTTATTTCATTTTAAGTGTTCTGTAAATCGTAAAAATTTTATTAAAATCGAAGTGGCTTTGAGAGTTAACTATAAATATATCTGTGGCAATGAGCGGGAAAACCAAAACTCAGGACGGGACAAAATTGATATATTACCAGCTTTGTGTTCTCTGTACACAAATCTCTTATCACTCAAATTTTAAAGGCGTTTGCTTAAAAATTTTTGATTTTATGGACAAAAAAACCATATCTCAATTCCATACATTTACACTACAATTTTAACTTTCAAAGCGCGCTACTAAAAAATAAAAAAATTAAAAAATTATATGGTTTCTTTACCTTATTGGCACAGATATTACACATTTATTCTCCGAATTTTAAAAGCTGTTGTGGTATAGCCATAAGACTGAACCTACTTTCGAGAGGATAAGAGTTAAAATACGTCGTGTACCAACACTTTTTAAATGTTTTTTATTTTGTTTCTTTTTATTTCTGTTTTATACCTTTGGTTTCATAGTTTTTTTATTTTGTTCCTAATTCCCTCTTAATATTTTTGGTTTTCAATTCCTTTATAACCAATTACTTTTTAAGTTGTATTTCATTTATCTGGTATTTTATCTACATTAGTTAGAAACTCCTCTATACTTTTTCTTCTAAAATTTAAACTTGAAAATTACGATTTCCAGAAAAGGTTTAAAAACGATTTATCGATTTTCGAAAAAATTCAAAAACTGTACGTACAGAACATGATTAGCAATTTGAGAACGGAGAAAACGGTTATTTGACTTGAAAATTATGCCACTTATTAATGTTGCGTTGCTGATTTCGAAAATATAAAAAAAAGTTTAATTTAATCCGAAAGTTACAAATATTTGCGTTTCTTCAAAAAATCCAAATAAAGCATTCCAACGCTTTACATACAGTTAAGTCCAGTATTACAAGCTGTAATTTAAAAAAGCAGTTTGTAATGCTGAAAGAACTGGAAATTAACCTTAATTTTTGACAATTTTTTCTTGGGGTTTTTCATATTATTGCTCATACAGCTGATGCTCTTATATAAAATTAAATGTCAGCAACACATTTTCTAAAATCAAGAGTGATTTCTATGGATTTTAAACTTGTACTTGTAGAACAGTTTTCAAAATGTTTGTGAAATACTTTTTTGACACTTTAGAATATCATATATTTGGATAACTTTCTGCACTAGTTTCATCTTCATTTATATATTCGAATTCAGCACTCAAAATTTAAAAAAGAAGAATATTAAAGTCCGGATTACTGTTGGAGCAAAATTTTCGTAAGCTTATGCTATAGTGATGGACGTCGACTAAGTGTTTTTAAGTTTTGATACATAAATAAAGAGAAACAATTTGGTTCATCGACAAAATAAAAATGTAGCTTCCAGCAAATTTTTGGCGTATGTGCAGAGATAATTTAAGCGACTTGTCTGGATGTATTGCACATTACGTGGTTGATTGATTGAATTGATTAATGTCTAGTATATATATACAAAGGGAAAATATATTTTCAAAGGGAAGCAGGTCCTTGCTTTTTTCCGTTTTTAACTTGTTTTGTCAAAAGTTTTGCTTGGACGGTTCAGAGGAAAAGGTTCAATAAAAAATTGGTCGAAATTTATAAATTAAAAAATTTTACGATTAAATGCATTTGATAAATCGCGCAACTAATCTCTAAAAAGCCCGCGGTTAATCTATTTTGTTAACATTAGGCTATAATGTTCCCATCTAGTCCCTTCTTGGCATAGCTGGAATAACTCAATTGTAATTTGTGTAGCATACTTAAAGGAGTAGAAAGTAAACCTGTCCGACAGTATCTGCAGGGGAACAAACTTATACAACTGGTTCCTTCATAGGATATACTCAAACAAAATGGAACAGCTCGACACTTTTAAAGAGCTCAAAACTGGTATAACTTGTATGCTACTCATGCCAGTTTCATCCAAGACAATTTTCAACCATTTTCACCAACAAATTAATTGAGATTCTCTGCCCACAAAATATGCGTGTGCACCGTGGCCAAAACCAGAGTTTTTCGGAGATGTTTTTACTTTTGTTTATCATTTCAACGTGTTTTAATAAAAAAAATTCGAACTAAAAGAAAATATTTCGGACAAACAATAATGAAAGTAATGTTAATGCTGTAATTCGAATACATAAAGTTATTTTCAAATAAAGTTAAGTCGTCTAGATTTTTGCGTCAAAATCATTTATCACTTCTTCGAAGAAACACTTATTAGGGCTAAAGCAACAAGGTTTTCAATATCTCAAAATATAAAATAGCATTCCTCAGTACACGTAACGATAGGCAATGTTGCATTAGTTACAAGTAAATGGAAAATTTTGGGCAGATTTGACTTGGCACTAATTTAAAGCTCTCAGTGCAGTTGTTTCGCGGAATTTGGCATCCACTTGACTTCGTTTCTTTTTCCATAAAGTAAATTCTATAGCAGCACCTTGTTTGTTTTCTTACCAACTAGGTTTAGTAGGGATTATAAAACCGGTTCTCCGCCTCCCTAAATACGGGCCTCTTGTAAACTGGGGAAATGGATTCAATTTGTTTGACATATTTAATCAGCAAATCTATCGCCAACGTATAGAATGTTAAGAAGAAGAACCTACAAATTTTAATTACGATGGTGTGTGAACAACGGTATGATCCAAGAACTTTGAAGGCACACTCGAAATCTTTTGGGAGTAGTTTTTCTGTTAGAACAACAACCGCACATACGCCACTGTGCGCAGCACAATTAAGAGGTGCATAGTGCGAAGGAAAGAGCCTGCCGCAGTCAGCTCGTTGTCTTTTTAAGGTTTACAACCGAAAATGTGTTGTTTTGCTTTTTGTGACGGTCATTTAATGGTCAACCTTAATTGAAATGTGCGCGCACGCACAACAACACAAAAGGCGCACCGCATACACTGAAGCCAGACAAACGAGGCATAAAAAGTTGCATAAATTTCCACATCTCTCAAAGAGACATAAAAATTCACAATTTAGCTGAGCTGCTACGGTGTCGGTCAATCGAGAGAATGGACAGCAATATAGGTAAATGCACATTCTGACAATAATACAAGTATATGGCTATTACCACAAAACTTTAGTGTCATTATACAACTTTATATTTAGGTGCATAGACATGTTTTTATCAAGAGGGAGGCTGTGAAAATGTGAACAGTTGGTGCATTTGATGCGTTTGAGATGATGCTGGTGTATATCTATCTAGCCGTATGTGTCAGGTTATGATGGATGCGTCAAGTATGGCAAATAGACTTGTTACATCACAAACATATACTCGTAAGCGAGAAAAAAATAATATATTCATAACAATATACTGACAAACATTTGTATGTGATAAATGGTTGTGAAGTGAGCCATCGCACATCGCAACATGAGGGATTGGCTCTCATATCATCTATTAAACAATGTTTTGGGTAAGAATATAGCACAATCAACGCAAATAAAGGAAATAATTATTTATAAAAAGAAGACCATATAGTTCGGAAAGCCTATTTCCGCAAGCTGCAATAAAATGGTAATAAAAAACGAAAATAGTTTTAATTGAAGTCGAAGCAAAAAAAACTCAATTCTTCTATAGTGCGTTGAGAATTGACATGTTTTAAACACAAATGGACAACTGAGTGGAAGATCAGCCTGTTTCAAAACTTTTTAGAAAACGTCCTTTCTCATTATTGGTTTCTTATATAAAATAAAGTTTGGCGATATGTTAAATGCAGCTAATCCTGTTCGAGTACTCTTTCCGCTGTGTATTTCAAAGAGACTTAAGCACTTTCTAGAATTCTTTCTCTGTTTTCTTTCAGGTAAACTACGAGGCTGACTCCAAACTTGCTCGATCGTGCTATACAAACAAAAATTGTACAGTAAAGATGGGTTCGGTAACCTTAAAAACTGCTGATATTGAAGGTGGAATACGACAGCTGATATGAATGGGTTGGCATCATATTTGTTCAAAAATTGTTCTCCATTGATTTCCTCACTATTGCTTCTTTTCAATAAATTAATTGCCCTTGAAGAGCTCATTGATGCCTGGAAAGTAAGTTCTATTACTCCAATGTTTTAAAGAATAATTTGGCCAATTATAGATCAATTTCTAAGATATCCTCGCTATCAGAATTATTTGGGGTTATAGTAACAAATAAAATCTACTTCTCAGTAAATTGCACAACACGGTTTTGTAAAAGACTGTCAGTATTTTCTGCATCATGCTGCATTCCTGCTTTCAAAAATCGTTTCCAAGTTGATACTGTGTATACTGACTTTTCAAAAGCATTTAACAAGAAACTGATAGCTCTAGGGTTTTTTTCCACTCTTTGGTGTTTATCCTATCTCCCATGTGTGCTTAATTTTGCTGGTGTGTCATTTAATTCTTTTATAGCGATTTTCAGGGTAGCTCGGGGTAGCATATTAGGTTCGCTTCTAATCATAATTTTCAACAATGATATATCCTCTTGTTTCAATTATGAAAATTTCAATTTTAAAGAATTTTGCTTTTCAATTTTTGCACTTCTGTGACTCATTTCAGTTTTATAGTAGTCGTTGTTTACTTAATAATTTAAAGTTGTTAGACAGCAGACGTTCTATTATGTCTCTTACACGGCTGGGTCGCGGCGCCAATTTTTTGGTGTTGATACCTTGAAGCCAGCGCCATAGCCGGTATCAGGTATGGCGCTTCTAGCGTCATGGCGTTACGGAGTCACAAATAAAGATATCAGCGCCAGTGACGCCAACACCGGTATCAGCGCAATCCCGTGAAGCCGCGCAGCGTTACACACCCTTAGTCTCTTATTTTTGTTTTCAATTAAATTAAAGGGGGGATTGACTGCCAATTTTTGCTAGGAAGAATTAGTTTCAACATTCCACAGAGGACTTTAAAGAATGACAAAATTGTTTGGTTGGACACTGTTAGCACTAATTATGCTTCTTTCTAATGGTTCGATTTCTAGAGCATTGACAGAATTTAGTTCGCCTGCGAATCTTGTTAGTCCTATACATATTTTAATTATTATTAAATGACTTATTTCTTGTAGTCTGTATAAAAAATTAATTATTTTGTTAATAAATAACAAAGTTCAAAAAAGTTGAAAAAACGTTTTAAAAAATGTTTCAACTTTTAAGAAAAGACAACCGAAAATAAAGAAACAATTAAAGTTTATGTGTTATATCTAGATTACAGAAATATCCCAAAAAGCAGAGTTAACGGAAAGTAAAGTTTTAAAAGGCTTAGAGAAATAAATCGGAAAGCGTTGGTAAACTTACCTTTTTAAAATGATATTTCCATTTCCATTAAAAAAGATTATATTATTATAAATATAAGAGCTTAATGAACACTTTAGATTTTTTATGAACATGGGATAAGTTTACAAAACGCTGATTTTTTATTTATTTTTGAAAGGAACGATATGTAAACGAAAAGAGCACCATTGAAAGCTCAGTAATCTAAACCTGTTAAATAATTTCAAAGAAGATCTAATTGTTTCTTAGAATTGACCTGTTTTAATCAATTGTATAATAGCAAATTCTATTTCTATGCCTTTCTCAATTTCAATGTGCTATACTTATGAGGCGCACTCTATGTGCAATCGCCGTCATTTTCACTCACTCAAGAGGCGAGGTGTCAACGTACTGTAAACAAAATAAAAATCCACCTCCCAATCAGCATTATTATCACAATTTTTTTTTACAATTTGTTAAATTATCTACTCCACGTTTACAATATTTCTGACAGCAGCAGTGGGCCCTCGTTACGACCTCGTTTTCGTTCTCATTTTATGCAACTTTTACATTCACCAATCTTTCTCAATTGCTTTTCTCTTGTTTGTTGGTTTGAGGTTTTCTGTTCCTTTAACAACGTTTTGTTGACATTGATTGATGGCTGACAGTCGTTTTTGATGCTCTGCAACATATTTTCTTTCTTCCTGACCATTTATGAAATATCAGCTTTATTATCCTTGTGACAGTTCACTTATCTACTCGCTCACTTTTCACTTTGTGCACTTCACAATTTTTTTATTTTTTTTGTGGAATCATTCATTTAATACATCATACGAGCTCAATTAAAATTACTTTGAGTTTTTAATTTGAATAATGAATAGTTTGGTTAATCTGTGGAAAGCATTAAATTAACTTATGAATTGGGGAAATATTTAAAGAGGGATCTCTTCTTAGCGTACGTTTTCCAACTGAGAGTATCAAGAAAAGGTGACAAATGCAGGAAAGCTCTCAAAAGAAGCGTTTCGTCAATTTGTATTTGATTAGTTTTAGAAAATAAGATAATAAGGAATTGTTGGATAACTTGATGGCGAACACACATAGCTTTTGTCTTGATTACGGAAACATTTTATGCGGTTGCTGTTCTTAACCCTTGTAGCATTGCACCTTATAAGGCAAGACGTGATGAACGCTATACGGAAACCACCCTCAAATCAAGCACGTCGTGAGGTTTTATTAATGGCACAAACGGTTCTCAGAAACCGTAACTAATTACGGCTATAAGTCATTGGAATGGCTGTAACTGAATAGGTTTCACGACTTTTGTACTTAAAAATATTATTTATAGAAAAATAAGGTACACATATTATTTTTTTATATTAAATAACTCAAAATATTTTATTGAGGAAATTAGCCAATATTGGGAGAGATCAAAATTTTTTCGAAAGGCGAAGAACATTCCCAAATAATTGGGTCATTAGTGGTGAGTAGCTTGAAGTTTAACAAAGTAGTGAAAACACCAATTATTTCTTTTACCTACTAGCTACACCCTATTGTTTCAAGAACTATATATAAAAGAAAGTTATATAGTTAAGTTTAATCTTTCTTAAAGACGAATATTGCAGATTAATTAATTATAAGAGTAGAATGTATATTTGTAAGATCTTACTCGTAGGGGAGCAAAATGGATATGTCCGATAGTAACCGAAAGAAAAATAGATAACTTAATGAAATGGGATGTGAACAATGATTATTTTGATAATTTTCAAAGAAAATTTTGCACAGGTGCTCTTGATTTTGATCAACTAAAAAAATTGTCCACGAATGTGGTGCTAAGTTGGCGCTCTTTTATTCAGTAGACTCATGTACTCGGTAGACTCATGTATCAAATAATCTACAACTTTTCCAAGTGTACTTCAGAAAGACAATTAAAAGAAGTAGTAATATTCTCTACGGCATAATTTCGTTTGTCTTTAAGTTCAGTACATTCAAAGTATTTCAACCAATAATATTATGGACTCAAATATGATAAGTGAGTACATCCATTGGGGTAGGCGTAGATTTCCAGTCAAAGAATTTTTCCACCCACATTCATACAAGTATGTAAACAAACAAAATATTTCAGTATGTATGTATGTATGCATGTACATATATATTAACATGTGTGTAGCCAGCATAACCAACAAAAATTCAAGCTAATTAAGAAAAGACTAGAGGCATATCCGCATTTGGCTCAAACTCAAGTTTTTGCAATTCATTTATTTATGTTATTTTACTTTGGTTTTTGCATGGTCACATTTTCTTTTCTTCAAAATGACAATTTTTGTTTATTTTTTTCACAATGATTGTATACCCAGCTTGCAGTCGAACTAACTAACAGGATTTTTTAATGATTTATTTTGTTGTGTTGATCTTTCGACAGGGTAGTAAGCTGATTTTTGTTGGAACGATTTTTCGTCATCCCTTGTCAAGTTTGGTTTTGTGACAAACCGGTTTCGGCGTTCTGCCATTTTCAATGCTTCAATCTATGTATTTTCAAGCTCTAAATAAGTTCGATTAGGATTTTAACAATCCTGGGCTCACCAGTATTCTCTAAACTCATGATTTCTTGTCGTGTATAAACTAAATTTTTTTGGACTAAGTTGAGATGTGTTAGAAAATGTCAGTTGCAAACTAGTTCTATTTCTGACTAGTTTAATGTTCGGCTGCAGCGCATGTATTATGTACATATGTATGTTTATATGTATTTCACGTATGAGCATGAACTTTCTTCTGTTGCAAATCAGTCAGTCAAAAATATTTATAAAAACACTTATTCAAATAAACTTTCGCATTAAAAATAATTTTATTTTTGTCTTCACAAATCTGTTAATGTAGAGATGTACTCGTATGTGCAATTCGGTGGCCCAAATAGTAAAAAGGCTTAAGAGAAGCAGAAAAAGAGTAAAGAAAAAACCAGCCAAGCAACCAATTCAACGTTTAAGGCTTAAATCCCAAACATTAGGTAAGAGTGAACAAACGCCCCCTCCCCCTTAGCCCTTTCTCAAGTTAATTATCGTTTTTCCTTTCAAATCGTTTTTTGTTGCATTTTAATTTGGCTGCAATTTTGTACCAGGCCAGTGCCGCATTACGAGATGGATTGAAATTTTATTTTTATTTATCGTATTCTACATTTTATTCAAACTTTTTTTGGTAACATATTTCATATGCTTATGTATGTATGCATGTGATTTTCCATGTATGTATGTATAGGTGGGTGGGAGGACTTAAGCCTTAAAATACATTCATGCGCTTAAATAAAATGCTCGAGCACTTGACTGCCTCCGTGCAAAAATCGTTCATAAAGTTTCTCCAAAATGAATGAAAGCATATTCACTATACAGTGCAGAGTTGGTTTTTGGATATACCATGTACATACCAGTGATGTGGCGAATATTCGCATTCGCATTCGGATTTTGCGAATATTTGCATGTTTTTGGACATTCGCATTTGCAATATTTCTGCGAATCTTTTGCGAATGTGAATATCAGAAAAAAAGTAATTTGAAGATAATACCAGGTTAATAAGACTAAAATCCATTTATTTCCAATGTTCCTTACTGCAGGAAAAAGTAACTCAACTAATAATATATGATCAAACTTAAAATATATCCTTCAACGATAAACAATAAATGTATGTAACTAAACAAATAAACAAAAAATTGTAAACGCAAAAGTACTTCTCTCTTAGAAAATAAATCGATTCGCGAACAAAATAAAAACGAAACGCACGTCGATCGAACGAGACTGCATAGCCATACACAATTGGCGGAAAATTTGAACAAAAACTGAATATTCACATTCGCGAATATCATTACTGGATATTCGCATTCACATTCGCGAATATTCAAAAAGTGGCATTCGTTACATCACTGGTACATACAGCTGTGTTCAATATAATACTAGTGAAATTAAAATGGATATCGTTTGACGAAATAAAAAGAAGCTGTGATTTTAATAATCTTAATTTAAAATATAGCGAATTCCAAAAGAAATTTTAGAGTTTACACAAAGTTCAGGAAAGTTAATTAAACTTTGAAAAATGGCCATCAAAGCTTAAATTTTTTGGCAGAATTTCCAGAAAATTTTTGAGTAAGCAGTTTTGTAGACCAATCTATTTTAGGTATCATTTGTGCAAGCAAGAACTCATTCAAAAATTTCCCTAAATTTTCAAAATTCTTTTAGGCAAGGGTGAAGGAAAATAAATTTTGTATGGAAAAAAAACAACATCCCTGAAAAACAAAATTCTAAGCATTCAGGGAAAATTTTGAGGGACCTCTAACTTGAACATTATTATGCTAAAATTAAATGAGCTATAAAACTGCGTACCCAAAAATGTGCTAAAAATTCTGCCCAAAAATATTGAAATTTTGATGTAAAATTTTAAAAATTTAATTAACTTTCTTGAACTTTGTAAACGTTTGAAATTTCTTTGACTTCTGTGATGGAATGCGCTATACTTTGAATTAAAAATATTAACAACAGAGGTTCTTCTTATTTCGTCGAACGATATCCATTTAAATTTCACTACTATTATATTGAACACAACTGCATGTGTATTCGAACCGAGCATTCATAAGTGGCCGCATGTCACACCCAGCATGTGCATAAAAATATTTTTTCGTACATGGGAAGAGGTTTCAAACAGCCAAAATAAGAGCATTGAAGGTATTGCGTAGCAAATGAAAAGCACTCAGTAGCTGCAATCAAAAATTTTATAAAAAAGCAAAGCGCTTATAAATCAAGCCAACAAAATTACCAACATTTGAGACTCAAATTAATTTTAGCTACTTACCCACACATGCACATTTACACACACACATATACATGTATCATACATGTACATTAAAAATTTGAAAGTCAAAAAGGGTATTTCACAAAAGATGGAGGCTTTTTCCATTGCAGATAAAATATTTTTTATTTTTTCCGGAAATTTCTTATTACGTTAAGTGGATATTATGGAAAGAAGCCAAATTTTTATTGCAACGTTAAAACTCATTCAGTAGAGCACAGTTGGAATTAAAAAAAAAATTAAAAAAAGGTCACAAAAACTGTACACAATGCCAGTAAAAGGCGAATTGCAAAACTCTGTGTGATTCAATTGGCATTTAGAGAAATAAGAACGAATAGAAAATTTCTGCAGTTTTCCATAGCATATTCACATTTCACATACCCGTTCCAGGCCTATTGTTGTGACGCAGAAGCTAAAAGTGGTCGTTGCTCGTCAGGTGATGTCAGTGAAAGGAGTAAAATTCCAAATTGCCATTGCTGTGGTGCACCAATCTTGCTAATCTCAACTACGTATAAAAATAAGAAAAAAAGCAAATTCAACCAACTATAGTATTCTTTATATTTTTTTTTCTTGTTGTCGGTAGTTACGTACCATGCCATACCTGCCAAATGTAATTACAATGTGCCTACAAAATGGAAACTCAATGAATAAATGGAATTGTGCAGTCAAATGTGTTTGATGGAAGGAAAAGTTGATTCAAGAAGTAAAATATGGAATTGACAATAAAATACTTTGCCTTTAAATTTGTCTATCTTTAATTATTTAACAAATAAATTAAGCTTTTTGTTAGGAAAAGTCACTTGATGGGAATTGTTATAAATAATGTTTCAGAATCTTTTTCCAACCATGAAATTTTTGGTCAAATCAAAGAGTTGGGTAATTCACCTTCTTTTAACAAGAAGTGGAAGGCCAACATGAAAGGGAGTTTCTTAAATGTCACTATATATGAACACGTTGGGTTATTTGAACAAACTGAGTACTACCTTACATGATCGATACAACTAATTTTTCCAAAAACTGTAATGACGTAGTTAACGTAGAAATGTGACCATAAGTTAAGTGTACATATTTTCCAAGTGTTTGTTTGTTTGAGTAGCGGCAAAAACACTTCCCGAAGGCCCTGGAGAGTGGACATCGCCACCTTAGTCGGATATGAACCCGGTACGCTTCGATACTACCACCCTCTCCAAGTATATTTAAGAAACCGTAAAATGTGTTTCAAGATAATCATTTGTACTTGAGAAAGTGTGAAATGTATTTCAGAATAGTCAGCTATACTTCAGAAACTGTAAATTGTTCTTCAGAAACGGTAAATTCCTATTAATTCTAAATTATATTTCACAGCTTCTGAAGTACAATTAACGGTTTCTCAAGTACAATCTATATTTTCTGAAGTCCAAGTAAATTTTACAGTTTATGAAATACAATTGATTATTCTGAAACACATTTTACGATTTCTGAAATACCACTGACTAATCTCAAGTAAATTTTACGGTTTCTGAAGTACACTTCCGTAGAGAAGGAGAAGATGATTTATGAGGTGTCGTCTCTTATGACAGGCATACCTACGTCGGGCATATTCTAGCCCCCTAACTCGAAAGGGTGCAGTGTACTTAAGAAATCTTAAATTGTGGTTCATAAAAAGTAAAATTTAATTTAGAATAATAGTTGCTCTTCAGAGACAGTAAAATATGCATCAAAATACATTTTTGTTTTGAAAATAATTGTATGGTTTCCGAAGTGCAGTTGACTATTCTAAAACAAATTTTACGGTTCCTGGTGTTGATAGGCTATTCGATATCCAAACCCTTGCAAGGCCTAGTGAAATGTTAAGCCCATTCCTTTTAAACTAAGTAACTTTAATATTCCCTCCACAGCTTCAAGACATTTCAAACCTATTCTTTTGAAGTAATGCATGACCAGTTTTTAATTACATGAACCTTTCCAGTGTTTGTGTGAAAACTATAACTCTTATTCAGCTAAATACGATATTTTGGGACTCGCTTCTCATAATTAAAAAACTGTTTTCTGCTCTCTTTACAAATGATTTATATCTGCTTATGTATTTTAATCTTCTATGTATGCACCTTACTCAGCTGATGAGCATTTTTCAGTAGATGAGCAGTTTGACATCTCGACACTTAACAAAGCTCCGCCTTTCAAACACTCGACATATTTCAACCTGTGGTTTGATTTGTTATGTTATGAAAATCCGTTCATGCCTCGCCCTTTTTAGGAAATGTGATAAATTTTACTTAGGGCTTGGTTAAATTTTCTCTTCTTTTCAATCATGGCCCTGCCAGGGAAAGCATACACAGGCCCTAGCTAGTTTGTTAATGCTTTTTAAGACGGGGCTTGAGAATTAATGTCTATCTAGGCCCTGTCTGGTTTTTCCAAGGCAATGCCAATTAAAAAACGGCGTGAGTACCAAGCACTCGTGGAGTTTGATGTGTAAACATGTGTATCCTATACATAAATTTAATTATATTAGACCACGCCCATTAGTTGAATTTCACCCAAAAAACTTTATTTTATTTAAATTTTTAGCTACTCCTTTCGTAGCCTTCTTTTCCTTCTCTCCTACGCTGTTCCTTTACTTTATTATATTTTTATTCTACTTTCTATTCTTTCAAAAGTTTCTATTCTTTATTTGTTTCATTATATTATATTACATTGTTTCTTTTTCTTGCTTCCTTCCCTTTAATTTCGTTTTCTTTCCTTTAATTTCCTTTCCTTCTCTTGCCGTTGTCACAGTTTCTTTTAATTAATTTATACTTTTTTAATATTATTTGATTTTTCTTTATTTTATTTTATTGGTTTTTATTTTATCTTATTTTATTTTATATAATTTTATTTTATTATATTTAATTTTTATTTATTTTATTTCATTTGTTTTTATTTTATATAATTTTATTTTATTATATTTTATTTTTATTATTTTATTTTATTTGTTTTTATTTTATATAATTTTATTTTATTATATTTTATTTTTATTTATTTTATTTTATTTGTTTTTATTTTATATAATTTTATTTTATTATATTTTATTTTTATTTATTTTACTTTATGTTATATTAGTTAATTTTTAGGCATTTCATTGCATAAGTATAACCACAAAGATTACACAAACAAAACAAAAAAATAAGTACCGTCTTGGGTTAATTTAACGGAAATAATCACTTATTTTGTTTTTGTAAACAAGGTGTGTATTTCTGAATTAACAGTTACCTTCTTCTTTTGTTAGGCCCCTTCCAGCCCGCTGCTAGATTTTCCAATCAAGGCGTAACATGTGAAAATCCAGGCAGGCCACTGCAGAGTATACGATAATTTGGGAAACATCCGCTTTCCATGTCAGATCCCTAGCAGGCCCTTGACAGAGTTATCTATTGTGGGGAATATCTACCCAGTTCCTAGGGGAAGTATAGATTTTCCTAGATTATTTTCTAGCCCGCAGCTTCCCAATAGGAATAGGGTTCTATCAGCTATTCCGACGGAACTGCCGACGGGGGAAATGTAATAGATCATGAGAGAAATTAATCGATTTAATCGGAATTTTCCTGTAAACTTTGATGAAGTCGATAGAAATCAAAAAACTTTATTACAATTATTCCCCGCCGGCAGCTCCGCCGGAATAGCTGGTAGACCACATAGTGTTTACTTCTAATATTTTCCATATTTTCTATTTCTAACAACAAATTGTAAACACAACCATTTTACAACAATAACTCAACCGGTATTGAACTCGAATAAATCAAATGAATAATTTAAAATTCACAAACTAATAAACTTTAAAATTAAATTGGTTACTTTTTAATAATGGCGTATTTTATAATAAGCAACTTTCAAAAGCGTCTGCTACAAACCTGAATAAGCTTACGTTGGTTGTTAGCGCTTATTACCACAAAATATAGAACAGAATACCCTTTAAAGCTTTTCCTTTACAAACATTTTTTTTTAAATTATGATACTAGTATACTCTTTAAACTTAATCTATAAACACAGAGCTGGGGATCTTGAACACAGGGACGAAATTTTAAAATTTCTTCGCAAACTCCTCTTGATGGTCAACTTTCTGAAAGGTGTCCTTTTAACACATAAGTTGAACTGAAAGCCTAATATAGAGCATAGAGTTAATTGGCGATATGGACCCTATGTAACCCTACAAAATAGTAATAGGTCAACAGTAGTCAATGAGCCCAGAAGATATAGCATTGGTGTACAAAGTAGTTATTCGACCGATTCTAGCCAACGGGGCAATGATGTGGTGGAAAGCTGTCGATCTGAGATGCAGGAACAATATGTGAAGGAAAGTTCAGGGAGTTCCCTGGGGTTCGATCACGTTCTACGGAGGCTCTGAAAGTGATATGCTGTCTCTCTAACAAAGAAACGGCATTACAGAGTGCACTTAAGACTATAGAGTTGGGACTCTGGAAAGAGTGCACAGCTGACTTCTATATTAAACGGGAAACTGACTGCATCTGCAACAGAACTGTCTCCCATACAAACTTTAAGATTCCTTTCAAGACATGTCTGGAAAAATGGGGAAATCACTCAAACATTCCACATTACAGTTTTCATGCACGGATCCAAAATGGATTCGCAGCTTTTCCCTTATCGTCAAATCATGCGATGGGTATCTTGTCTGACAACCAGGCGGCTCTGTGCTAACGCTAATTTCGGGCCTACAGAGGGTGGACCATGAACCAGGCAAGTCGACACATCGTATCAAGGAAACGAAACGGCCGATGAGCTAGATCAAGTAAGTTCTAACCCATTCTCGAAGGGAGTGGAAAGCACATATTCGATTAGGCGAACACGTTATGTTGTCCAGCGCATTGACAAAGTAGACGGCTTTTTTTGCAAGCCTTTCTTTGGGAGGGAATTTAGGATTATTTAGACCTGCGAAATTTTCAAATTTTTAAGCTCTTTGTCATACTAAAAATGTTTCCCTATTTAATAAAATTTGGAAAGTTTCTTTGACAATCTTTTCTTTGAAAGCTTTTTACCTTTTGCATAGTGAACTAAAAAAGCTTTTCCGTTGTCATTGTTGACTGCGCATACCTGTAATAGTGACAAAATCACAAACAGAACTATATCGACTGTTAGGTATAACAAATTGGGAATAGGGCTGTTAAAGTTGAAGCTTCTTATAAAGTACAATCTCTATCCATTCTAAGGAAAAAATAAGCTTTTTCAAACCATATTAATGTTGAGTCAATTTTTCGAAAATCTTTAAAGGTTGTCTGAAATAGGGTTTCGAATTATTTTTGATTTTATCAACAACGTTGGCTAGCTGATTAATTATATCGGATCAAAACTTCTACTATGGTTGATTTATTTTGGAGTACTCTACCACCACTTAGAAGTGCTCTTTAAAAGCATGCATGAAGTACTCATACTCGTAGGTTTTACAGTGTATTTTCGATTACAGTTATTGTGCCTAAGAAAGAGGTCACTCAACTGCAAAACACAAAAATACCCTACTTATGTGCAGTGTTTTGAATTTTTTTTTTTGTTTTTGTAAAAAGCCACTTAAACGCGACTTTTTTTTATTTTTTCACTTCTTTTGTTGCGCTTAAGTAGCAAGCAATTATTCATAAATGAGGACAACATAAATATACAAAACCTACATACATATATACACACATAAAAATGCATAGCTGTGTGTATAGAAATTCTGCCATATTGTGTGTATTGCCCCCGCCCACAACAAGAAAACCGACGCGCCATTATCTGCAACATTTATCAGGCTGCCACCCATTTGACAAAGCTCAACTATGCTAGTTAATTGTAAGCGTTTTCGTTTATTACTCATAAACGCTTCGGCCACGGCGTGAATATACAGCTATTTTGTTCTTGAATGCAATTGTTGTTGTTTGTTGATTGTTGTTGTTGTTCAGCATATTTGTTTTACACATCCATATATTTATAATAATGTACGCGATTATATTGTGGGCGTTTTTGTTGCACACTTGCAAGCAATTGTTGCTATTTAGTGTAGCAATTGTCGTTATAACAGTTGTTGTTGTTGTTGTTGCTGCTACTCACTGTCTGCGTGTCTGTCCGTCTGCCTGCCTGTCTGTTGATTGTTGTATTTACATTTAAAGAACAATGGAGGCGCAGTAAACGCTTATTTACGATTAATTGCCAACGCAAATATTCATGAAATGTTGTTGTTATCAGTGCGCATTTGTTGTTGTGGCAATGTATATGTATGTGTTCTTGTGTTGCAAGTATAATTGCAGCTGCAACAATTGCCTACCGGCGGCGTGTCTGCATTAAATTCTTCGTGATATTTTGTTGTATGGCGCGACAAGGCCAACAACGACAACAACAACAATAACAATGACAACGAAACTGTTATTGCAACAATTATTACAATTGTTGTAGATAAAATATGTTGTTGCAATTTATTTTTTTGTTTATTTTTTTTTTTTTGTTTTTGCATTGCGGCTTTTAGTGTGATGTGGCGACGTGTTGAGTAGCGCGAAATAAGCGCAATTTATTTTAATTTCTTTTTTCATTACATCACCCACACACGCATCCATACACAAACACACGCACACTTGCATTTATTTACATTTCAATTGTGCAAAAACATATGTATGTTTGTATTTATTTGCAATTTTTTACTGTCATTGCCACTGCAACCGAAATGCCTTTGGGTATTTGTTGCAATTCCTGCAACATGAGTGGCAACAGCTAAAGTCATCCGCAATTGTAGTTGTTTTTGTTGTTGTTAACACATTTTTATACAGTTCCTGCATTGCGCAAAACATTATTGTGTGGATGTATTTATTTATTTCTTTTTTTTTCATTATTTGCTGCTATTTTATTTAAGCGTTTCACTTCAGTGTTGCGGGACTGATCAACAGAAACTCACATTTTTATCGATTCGAATTGAATTGCAATGGCACTAATGCATTTCCAAGGGAAAAATTATTAACGCATTGAAGTGCAAAAGTAGGGTACTCAGATGCATGCGTCGTTACATGAGATACATATATTTATATTGCTAATTCTAAGTTCAATGAGAAAGTGAATGTGCCAAGCTAATAAGCAGAGGCAATGATTTGAGCTGAGAGAAGCTCTTTACACACTATCAAAACACAAATCGCTCCACCGGCAGACATCATGCGAATATTAGTTCACAAGGGATACCTTCCCCTGGCTCAGTAAAGCCTGATATTTTATATATTTTTAAGAATTTACACGCCCAGCAGCATGAAGGATTGCGATTATTCTCAATCATCTTCTATCCCTAACTCAGTAACACTCCCACCACTAGCTAAACACAACAGAGATAAGATGGCTACTGTTATGCTTGCAAGCGTGTACCTAGGAAGAGGAAGAGAGATGGCGCGAGTGTTTGCGAATACGATGCAATAAATAACACCGACCCTTCGAAAACACGAAGAGCGAACAACCAAGAAGCTTCTAGGTGCGTGGGGTAGCACCTTGTCGATAAGGCAGTGACCAAGCAAGACAGGTTGATTAATTTATTTTCAAGCGTTGAACAGTGAACTGCTGTGAAGTTACCAAACTCTTAAATTTGTATTGCGTTTATTACTAGTGAATAAAACTAGTCTTAGTTACAATATCTGTGCGTGTGTTTATTTTACTTTATAGTGATCGAACCCAGGATTAATAATCGAAGACTCATCGAATTCGTCACAATATAAATGTCCCGCTTTACGTCCAAACTATGCATCTAAGGTATAAACAAGTATATATGTGTCCATAGGTCTGTTCAAGCGCAGTACCGTCGATCAAAAAAAATGTTCAAAAAATTAATTATAATATAGAAATTTTTTTTTTAAAATGACACCACTACCAATGCCAAACACATATCTACACTATAGAGCCGTTGTTGTGTGAGCAAACGTGTCATTATCCTGTGGGGAAATCTCTAGTTCTGAACTGGTGCGCATCTACTGCGTTTCGAACCACAAGTAGTTCGCCTTCAATCTCTTTCACATGTAATCTACTGGCGATTTAAACATGGCGATGTCCTAGGTGGTGGAAATTGTCCCGGGCTGCATTACCTTTTCCACAGTTCCGAACTAGCTAAAAATTGGACAGTTGGGATCTAGTTCGTTTATTGCTAATATTGTCCTAGTCCTGAACTATTTTCAAATTCTGCAGTTTGGATGTAGTTAGTTTAGAACTAAAACCAGAAATATTTAGAGAAGCCTTCCATGGTAGAACTGCACTTGGAGACTTTTTGCCAAACGACTGCCTACGGTCGCGACCCTCGTTTTGGAAAACTTTTTCAAACCACTTTTGATGATACCTTTCCCAGGACTCGAACCTTGGACCTTAGGTGTGATAGTCCAGCAACACTACCGCCACAACATTGCGCTTAGTTTATGCACGGCTGATAGTTTGAGCCTACATTTTAAACCATTCTATCATAATATGTACATATGTAACCTTTTCTCACACTATTGATACGTGCGCCGTATCTGAGTGGGTAGAGAGCACTCGACTCTGATGCGGGACGCGTCTGTTCAAATCCTACCAACTGATAAATTTTTTTTTTATTTTTGTTTATTTATGATTTCAAATTTTATCCTTTCTTTAAAGAACGTTACAAGAACAAAACATTTTTCCAAATACGAATATAAATTTGATTAAATTTTAATGATTACACAACTGCCGGTTTCGAACTAGTGAAAATCTAGTTACTATCTCCTTGCTCTTATTAGCCACTTTATCTCTAGTTCTGAACCAGAAATTATTCTCACTAGTTACTGACTTCACAGGGTATTTTTTGCTTTAGTTTTTGCTTGTTGTATTGATTAATCAATCACCAAAGAAAGAGCGTAACCTATCTGTGCTAGCTGAACATGAACAATTGTTTTATGAAACGCCGACCATTGCTTTAGAGACATATGTATTCTATCACCTTTAATAATCACTTCTAAATAACCTGGGAGGCTTAGTAAAGTTTAAGCGTTTGCTGCATATGGGTAGAAAATACGACTTATTACAATTTATGAGAAGGCCGTTGCGAAGTGCCCAGGCCTCTATGGGCGACAGGTCACGTTTGATGGCTTGACATAAAGAGCTGGATATCAACTGTGTTCGCATGTATTTCCGCATGACGACAAACATTAAATATGTCATTTACAAAAAGGCTAAAGAGAAGTGGACCCAATCTAGACCTTTGCGGGCCTCCCACAAACAGTGTCCTAAGTTCAGAGAATTTAGAAGCAACTCTCACACGCTGGGACCTTTCTTCGAAGTAACTCCTCACTAATCGCACTGCACTCACTAAACCTAAATAAAGGCAGCACTTTGGATCACAGAAGTTCATGGTTTCAAAGCCCTTGAAGAAGTCTAGTAAGCAGAGCAATTTAATATGATTCTTATCGAAAGTAAGCGTATGTCATCGGGGACTTTAATAATGGCAGTTGAGCAATTGTGTTTACCTCTAAAGCCAGATTGGAACGGGGAAACCAATTTAGGTCTCTGTAGGTATGAGGTAATTTGCTCAGACACCAATAACTCCAAAACCTTAGAAAGGGCTGGCAGAATACTGATGGGACGAAAATCGCTGGGGTTACATGCAGATCTAGTTTTGGCTACGGGTATAACAACTGCAATCTTCCAAGCATCCTGGAAGAAGGATCTAGTAATGCAGTGATTTATTATATGTGTGAGAGTTGGTAAAATAACTGGCAGAATAATCCTTAGAAATTTTATAGGAATACCACCATCTGCAACCGCATTAGATCCTATCTTAAGTACACATCTTGCCACACCTAGATGAGAGCCTGCACAGAGCTCAAAACAGCTGGCTGGTGAAGCTACCCGGGCATACACAAGTCGAACGAAGGGAGGACTAGCATTCATAAGGGACACGACCTGCAAATTATTATTGAGTTGTCCCTAGCATGTATACGAAGGTTTTCAACTTACGCCTTTCTCGTCTAATGATTTAGGTTGCATTGTTCCTAGCACTTTTAAACGCACACCACTTTTGATTAGTTCTATTTCTCTTCCAAGCAGTGTATAACTTGTTGCGTTTCCTAATAGCACTTTGAATAGCCCTGTTAAGCCAAGGGCAAGAGGGGGTTTTTGCATTGCTCACTTTAACTGGAACGTGTGCATTCCAGATATTTTAATTTAAAAAACTAAGCTTTTCATTAACCGATTTGATTCCCTGCCAGAGATACCAGTTCATATTGGAGAGGAGTAAGTAACTCAACATTCAACCTTCGGTAGTCAAAAAAATTGTAGAAACTATTTCTTCATTAGTCGCTTAAACTATGTTTCAGAGACACAGATAACATCCACGTTAGAAAATTCGAATGTCCTTCTTATAGTATCCATTTTTTCGGAGTTGAGGCTGCGAGCATTAAGGTGCACAATATTGAGCCCCCTCTGACGGCCACATAAAATATTTATCATAGTAGCACTATCTTGCTTCCGCAGACTAGCAATATCAAACTTCTGCAGAAAATTTTCTTTTTTTAAATGTGCCACCTCAGAAAATGTCCCACCTTAAAAAACGTTTGGATATGTTTAGATAGGAGATCTCTAAAATTCTGGGATGGGACGTTCTGCAAACAAGTTTTGAAATATTTAAGTAGAGTGTTTTTAAAACAAGTTTTGAGATAGAGCGTTTTGGTAAAAACAGTTTTTGAGAGCGGGCGTTCTTCAAAAATATTCCCAAGTAAGACCTTTTGGGATAGACTGCTGGAATAGAATAATCATTCACTCAGCAAAAATGGCATTCTGAACTTGACTAAACCTGATAAATGCCCAAATAGTTCCAAAAATGGATTAATTTTGTCAAACCTCAAATACATTGCAATAAAACAACATCATTTAAATTTTAATTGAAGTTTATTTCAGTTATGCATAAATAAGCAATTATTTATTTATTTTTTGTTTATTAAATTTTCTTTTAGATATGATATTAACATTTATTATGGCATAATTTAGCTACATACTATTTGGATTTGTTATACTTAATTGGAAGTAAATACCGTTAATGTAATTAATTACTTGTATTTATTAGAATAATATTTATGTGTTTAGCTAAGTATGTGTGTATGTATGTGCATAAGTTATTTAATGTTTTTGGCTTTACACACATATGTTTAATTACATATCTACATGCGACAAATCGATTGCTTAAGTGATTATATAAATACTTAGGCAACTAATTTGTATGATTTATGCTACGCTATTCTATGCGGTTATATTAGAATTTAACAAAATATTTTGATTTTTATTTAATAAAACATACAAACATTTATATTTTACAAACATGAATTCGAATATTAAGGTGCAACTATGCTTACTTAACGTAGATTAAAAAGGGGCATTTGCTACGTTCATTCTGGATTGATTGAACAGTTAACGCCTCGAAAGGGGGGAAGTTTATTGCGGTTTAACTGACCGATTCGGAATTAATCAGAGAATTAGCTGTTTTTAATACCGACGTATCTTTATTAGTAATGGTTTGAGGATGCCAGGTTAAAGTGCCGGGAACTGATTAAATAACCTATGGCAGTTTTATGTTAAGTAAGCATAATTAAACCATTAGCTTGCGATTAATTTGTTATGTCAAATTTTTATTTTTTTTTTTGAATTTTACGCCTTTTTTATAGTAATTTATATTAGGCATATATTTTGAGCAAATAGACTTAGAACACCAACTCTTATTTACACATTTACAGATGCAGCGTAAATGGATAGAGTGAAAAGAATCATTTTACAAAAGTTGTGGTACATTAGGGTGTCCGTTATGTGCCATGTTTTTGTTTGTTGTAAGCTTGATGGATCATAGTGCAAAACATACTTTAGCGGAATTTAAAGGACCGAGACCTTATGGTTAATTCCGAAAAAAAAAATTTGCATTCTGAGGTAAACATTTTTTCATACACATAAAATTTTAAACTTTTTGCTTAAGTGGGGAAATGGGAGAAAGAAATTTGTATATATTTTAGAATTTTTGCCTTGAAAAAAAAAAAGTCTACAGTTAAATAAAAAAAATTTTAAACACGTTTAGAAACAGGGTTTCTAGTTAAAAAAAAAACTTTAAAAGCATTTATAATATAAATTTTCAAGGTTCAAAAAGTGTGAAAAAAATTGCTTTAGAAGACAACCGAAACTCAACTTTTTCCGCGATATAGGCCAAAAAAAAAAATACTAACTCTCAAAACGAATTCCTAATAAATAAGGTGCACTTTGAAGGGTTAATTTTATTTCTTTTTCACTTCTTTTTCTACGGTCTGTACATTTTTTTAAGTTTATACTCGTAAATGAGCTCAAGGTCAAGACCAATAATTTTTTATATGAAAATAATTATTTAGTTATTATTTTTATTAATTAGTTTTTATATTTTCTAATAAATCAGCCAAAGTTTTTAGAATATAGAATTTAATTGTTGGTATACAAAATGAACAAAACCGAGCTGCACTGTAGAAGTGTCAAAAATGTTATGGTAAAATCAATAAAAATAGGAGTTTGAAAAGCCAGCACTCTGATAATGGTTAGCTGAGCCGGACAAAAGGTCTCTAATGAAGAAGTCTAACAGCTTCCAAAATGGATCTAAAAGAAAATCTATTCATTGAAAAATTGTATATATTTAAATACATAATTTAATAAACTTTCTTTCATTGAGAGTCATGAAGACAATTCAATTAAATCGAAACTAAGTGTCAAAAAAGGGGCACATAAAAAAATCCATCGCAAGCAATGCTAGCAAATAGGAGTTTAGCTTATAGAAAAACGAGCATTCTGATTAGCAGATTTTACGAAAATTTCTCTCTCAAGTCAATTTATAGTTCCTCACTTTCAAATGGCATTAAAATGGTCGCTAGAGCATTAAAATTTTTTCTGCTTGCATAAAAATATTGTTAAATTGAAAACAACAAAAAATAAGCAAACAAGCAAAATTATAAACACTCATAAATTGAATTGCTATTTTGCAAGCGATAAGTTCATGTTTGATTTTCACAGGAAAGTTAAAATTTTGAAAATAAAACTATGTTTGCTTATGTGATTGCCAAAAAAAAAATCCGCTGGTGTATCCAATGAAAAAAATCAAATGTTCCGATTTAAAGTTTTCCATAAAAATTATACATAATCTTTAACATATTGTGGGTGACTTTTGAGCAGTTTACTTTCAATGGTTTACTTTACAGAGATAAATAACGAAAATTGTCAAATTTCAATAAATTCCCGGAAAAAAAATATAAAAAATTGGAAAATAACGGACACCCTAATGAAATTAAATGCTATTTGGGTTTTGATTTTTGTTGTTTTCTTTTTCGAAACCTTGCATTTCTTACAGGATATCTTCTCCATATATTTATTTACAATGATATCCAGCATAATATCTACCAACTATATAAATTTTGTACAACTTATTTTATTATATTTTGCATAGCTCTAACTGTTCCTATTTGCAAAACAGCTTTATGCATTTATCAAGCTTAATTCTTTGTTTGTGAAACCAATTTTCCCCCTTACTTCCATAACAATTTTCCACTTTGTATTCACTATGACTCGATAAAAATTTACAACACTTTTGGGAGCTTTCCCTCACTGTTGCTTTTAGTACGCTTTGTGCGCCATATTTGCTGCTTTTTCAACGCCTTCATTACTTCCGCTTTTGGCATTTATCTCTTTACCATTGGTGTTGCTGTGCATCTCCAGGCAATTGACACTTTTCGCTAAAAGCTCGAATGGTGTCGGCTTCCGCAAACCAGCACCATTACATGTTGCAGCTTCCGCAGTACCATTTGGCAAGGACATTTGCATTTCATGCGACTCATCTTCATCCGCTTCTACATCGATTGCGGCTTCATCCTCTGCATCCGAATCGTCCATATCATGTGGCGATGGTGTTGATGGCGTTGATGTTGTTGTTGTTGCATGATTAATGTATGGCGGCTTTAGCAATGACATGGGGTCGCCACAGTTGGGTCCCACTGCGGCCGCCAAACACCCCACGCCCTATACCAACGACGACAGTGGCGGTCGTGGTGGGCTTGTGTTACGCGCTGCTGCTGCTGCATAATACTGCATGGGATGATGATGTGGCGGTGGTGGTGGTACAAAACCAGTACCCGAACCATCATGATAGAGCACTGGTACGCGCACTAAACGTTGTGCTGCATGTGCCATATTCGCCATGTTGGCTGCTTCCAATTCGGCTGCTAGTTGACGCTTCCATTTGTTGCGACGATTTTGAAACCAAATTTTCACTTGCGTTTCAGTGAGACGCAGTGAGGCGGCTAAACCGGCACGCTCCGATGAGCTGAGGTAGCGTTTCATATCGAATGTGGATTCCAACTGAAAGACTTGTGCACGCGAAAATACTGTGCGCGTCTTTTTCTTACGTTTCGTCTGATTTGAGTCACCACCCTGCGGCGACGAACCATCCGACGGTCCATCATTGCCATCATCCTCCTCGATAATTTCTTCGCCATCTTCATCTGATTCATTCGAGCTGCTGGGCAGTAAGTAGCTTGAATTGGAATGTGTGTTGTGATGATTGAGATGAGCATGACCACCGCTGCCACCACTACTGCTTGTTGGTGTTGTTGGCTGATGCGGATGCGTTAGATGTGGATGCTGTTGTTGATTGTGAATATAACGATGAGGCGAAGGAGATTTGGTGCCATTGTTATTACCGTTATTGCCAGTGCTGCTATGGTTGTTGTTGCCAATGTGATTTGGACTGAGCGATGTAGGTGACGAGGGATTCTCCGTGGTGTTTGTGGAGGAACTGTCTGCAAAGACAATGAGAAACGAAAGAACGAGTTATAATTAGTATGTGTTGATAGCAAAGATTATTATATAAATAAATATATATACATATATACATATGTAGAAAAAGAGTTCCGATCCAGGAAGCAGGCTGCACAAACCCAAGAAAGCAGCTGTGATTTCCGGGGTTGTTTCAAATGCAGACAATTTGTATTTACAGCGCTTTGCCGTACTGCTCAGCGACTTCTGCATGCTTTCAATGCGCAGAAGCAGTGAGTAAACGGCGCTCTAATTGCCGTTGCTGTGGCATGGGGAAAGTGTGCTTGGTGGGCGTTTGTAACCATATTGCATGCCATCTTTCAAGTATATTTAACATATTTATATTTATAGTAGATGTAATTTAATTGTGTGCTTTTTTGATTTTCTGTTTGTCAATATGCCTTTGTGGTGGTGGAAAATGCAATTAGGTGGCAGCCAGTGGGCGTTTGTTTTCTACTGCCGCCACCAAACTCAAAGTGCCTCTGCGCTCACACCGAGTTTGAGGAAAGTATGCGATTACTTTTTAAAATGGCTGACTTTCTCGCCTTAAATTACAATTTAATTGCTGATATAATTTAATAAAGAGATATCTTTAAAAGAGCTCTAAGCACAAGTGGTTCAGGATGTGCAAAAAAGGCAAAAGTGAAAAGTTTTGATTTTATTCAGTGTCCACTAAAATTCACTTTTGAAGCTTATTGCATACCGTATCAAAAAACCTAAAGAACTCTTAAGTGTTTGTTTTAGCTAGAAGGATGCTAGATAAAGCAATATTTCCAGAAATCATAATAATATTGCACGTTATTGTTTTTGTATACCAACAATTCAATTGAATTCATAAAATAAAATAAGGAATAAAGCAAATAGCACATTAGAGGAAAAAAGCAACGTGACGCTACAGGGCATCATAGCTTAGTTGTTAGATAACTCTAACAGCGGCTTTGGTGCAGACACTTGGGTTCGTATCCCAGTGTCCGAGAAGGGGTCTGATGAGAAGTTGGGCACTTCGAAACATGTCATCCCATACCATCGCTGTGCATATCGTTGTAATTTTTCCTATATTATCAATTAATAAAATAATTGTCATTAAAAAATTATTATTGTTTCATTTTTTTTATTTATTTGGAGTCAAGCCTAGCGATCCTGTTTCCCATTATGCAGTTTCTATTTATTTACTTCATGTTACTGGATAAGCCTTTTCCAGAAATCATGTAGGATGTCTTAGTATTAATTTTGTAGATACAGCTAAATGCCTGGGAATAGTATTAAAGTGGGCTCAGTCGTAGATGAACTTTATTGTTTGCTTCGCGCTCTAAAGTGTTCACAACACTTTACTCCTCAATAAATTCAACTTTTACTCGTCAAAACATTTATTATGTCCTCGTTGTAGTATGGGTATGAGATTTTCGCCAATTGTAGTTAAGCTTGAAAAAAAGCTTAATGTTCTATCTTTTATATTGCGCTTTATGTATTTCTCTTTCTCTTTATGGCGCGATATACAACAGGTATACCATCATAAACCTCCTAAGAGATTTTTGCGCCAAGCTTCTCTTCCAATTTGTGGTGTGCCGATTTGAATTTTCCCTACAAATTGGTGGGACCTACAGTTTTTTGCCGACTCCGAACGGCATCTACAAAGGAGACGAATTTTTGCTGAGAAGCCTGTCATGGCAGAAATACACTCGGAGAGTTTGCCAAACCACTGCCGAGGGGCGACCCCGTTTTGAAAAACTTTTTTCAAATCACTTTTGATGTTACCTGTACCAGGGCTCGAACCATGGACCTTCGGTGTGGTAGGCCGGCAACACTACCTCCACACCACGGCGGCCGCTTTATGTATTTACTCTATTTCTATTTGCTCAATGTCACGGTATAAGACTTTAGAGCTCAGATCTCCTATACTTTTGTATAAAATATACGATACTAATAAGCCTGAATACATCAAAAGCATAACTACTAGGTAGTCAATAAGAACGTCGAAACTTCTCTCGGTTAGGTTCAAAACAATCAAGTCTGAAAGGCAGTTCATGATGCAAGCGACAAGACTTAGAACACTCCACAAAAATTTGGTATCGATTGTTAGATGAGCACATTTAACGGGAGTTACAAAGATACAGGGTGTTTTTTTTACAGGTTTGTTTTTCGAATAGAGATAAAACTGGCATTTTGTGGTCAAATGTGGCAACTCTAATGTCATTTATGTTCAATTTGGTTTGCCATTTCATCATGAACAGGTTGACAAAAGAACAACGCTTGCAAATCGTGCAAATTTATTTCGAAAATAATGGTTCAGTTCGCGAAGTTTACCGTAAGCTCCGTCCATTTTATGGTCGACATAATCGTCCATCAGAGCAATTAATTCGGTTAACCATGGATCGTTTTCGCACTACGTTTATTCTATGTGATAATACGCATCCGCAGAGACGTCGAACAGTGCGCACCGAAGAAACAATTGCCGCTGTAGAGCAAAGTGTTCAAGAGGACCCGAATGAATCGATTCGCCACCGTGCACAGCAATTGGAGCCTTGTCCATCAACTTTATGGAAGATTTTGCGCAAAGATCTTGGCTTGCGACCTTACAAGATCCAGCTTGTGCAAGAATTAAAGCCGCGAGACCATGCAATGCGTCGTGATTTTGGTGTATGGGCCGAAAATGAGATTGATTTCGATGCTGATTTTCATCGCAAAATTTTGTTCAGTGATGAGGCTCATTTTTGGTTGAATGGCTACGTCAACAAGCAGAATTCACATGAGACCCTTGAAACGCCATTACATCCACAAAAACTGACTGTTTGGTGTGCTCTATGGGCTGGTGGAGTCATTGGGCCATACTTCTTCCGCAATAATGCTGGAGAGGCAGCTACCGTTAATGGAGACCGGTATAGAGCCATGATAACCGACTATTTTGTTCCCGAATTGGATGGCATGAATGTGGATGAGTTGTGGTTCCAACAAGACGGCGCTACATGCCACACAGCGCACGTCACAATCGATTTATTGAAGGAAACATTCGATGAGCGCATAATTTCGCGGAATGGACCTGTCAATTGGCCACCAAGGTCGTGTGATTTGACACCATTGGATTATTTTCTTTGGGGATATGTGAAGTGGCTCGTCTACACCAACAAACCAGAAACGTTAGGGGAATTGGAAGCCAACATTCGTGGCGTTATTGCCGACATACGGCCCCACATGCTCGAAAAAGTGGTTGAAAATTGGACCTGTAGAATTGGCTTTATTCGAGCCAGCCGCGGCGGCCACATGCCCAAAATCATATTTAAACATTAATGGCATAAAATTATCCTTCCAATAAAGCCAAACTGATGGACCTTAAAACGATTTTCTTGTGTTTTATTTCAATTCGAAGTTCTACACCCCTAAAAAAAACACCCTTTATCTTAGTACGTAAACCTTTATCTTCTTAAATCTGCAAAATCGTGTACTCTGTTGTCTATTACAACTACCTCGAACTTTTTTTTCATTATTTTTACTATTGCTTAGCTTATTATCACTACTGATTTATTATCAAATTAAATATTTATTAGTACTGAAAATATTAGTCTGATTTGACTCACACACTTAGTGTGTTAGTAGTGGCTCACATAAATAAATAAATAAAATAGCACAAAAGATATATGAAATTTATTTTGCAGTAGGCGGAGCCATGCCTATTTTAGAAAATGTATATTTTCCCTCATTTATTTATACACGGACATACGTAATAAGTTTTGGCAGAGTAATTGTCTATTATATTCGTCTATGACCCTTTTAAAAAAGTTTTATACAAATAAAAGTCAGCTTTTTCGTTCATTTTTTGCAAAAACTCTGCTTGTATAAATTGTTATCTATGTGCCGAATTAAGATGTTATATCTTAATCAGTTTTTGATAAATCAAAAGAATGCGAAGTCACTCTCATTTTCTAAATTTTCCAAAACAAATTAATTGGGTGCTTTAGTTCCAATGCACACACCAAATTTGATCTATATAGCTGCATTATATATTGAATAATCAATTTTTTCGTAGCTTCCAAAATATTCGATACATAAAAAGCGAACGCGGCTATGGTTCGATTTCGTTCATTTGAAAAAGCGATGGGAAAATATCTGAACATTTTTTTAAGTTTTAGTGTTCACAGAAGATCGTACGGACACGGCTTGGTAGGCAAAGGTTGGCTATCGATTTAGGAATTCGATCAACACGATAATATTCGAAGAGTTTTTGATATCATGATCAAGGCAGTCAGTGAAAATTTCCCACTCAAAAGAAATAGAGAGCTGGCGTACTTTGGAAAATAGGACTGTCGTATCGAAAATTCCCTCATAGGGTTGGGTCACTTTGAATAAAAAATTACTTAAATAAAAATTTGTATTCATTATTTTAAAAAATTTTAGTGATGAGTGAAATGTTATTGGTTATTCCACAAATTTTAAATAAAGAATAAAATTTCAATTATTATTCAAGCTTTTGGAAAAAAATAAGCACATTGAGATCAAACCTCTTAAATAATGAATACTAATCATACTGATTACTTTCTTGAGAATCCATTTAATGATTGATTAACAATTATATTCAATTTTCAACGATTATTGTCCAATTTATTAAAAAAATAATCAAAAAAAGTTATGATTTTTTACGATTATTAGAAAAAATCTGAAATAATCAAAAAAAAGTGTTTTTATTACTTTTGATCATTTGTAATTTTTTTTTTTGTTGATTATTTTTAATTTATTTCAGTATTATTGTAGAAGCACATAAATACCCCGGGTTAGGGGCTTAGAATATGCCCGAGGTAGGCATACCGGTCGTAAGAGGCGACTGATGTGCACAAAGGTAATGACGTGCAACTCGATGGTTGATCTACGGCTATGATGCCTCTCACCTCCCATTACCCCTCTTATCCTTCCATACCGAAGGAGGGGTGACATGACCTAGCAGGTTTCACTGGTCATAAATCGCTACCACGACAGTCTGGCAGTACCGCAAGGGAGTACCGGATTCATATCCCGTCAAGGACTGCCAGTTCGACAGCACTCCCAAAAACCTTCGGGGAATGTTTTTGTCGTTACAGCAACAACAACAACAAGCACATAAATATACACATCAACAATACTAAAAAAATCAAAAATAATCAAAACAACTTTTTTTGATTATTTTTTATTTATTAATTTTGTTGATTTTTTCGTTATCAATTAATAGTTGCCTTTTCTTGAAAAACAATTAAAATAATCATTACCAATTAAAAAATCAAAGTTAACAAGTCTGATGGAGATACAACAAAATTATACCCATATGTAAGTATAGACATAGTATGTATGAAGCTTTTTTTTGTTAAATCTGTATAAATTGAGCTTTACTGGGTTGATTTGATTCAAGTTCCGGATCATTGCTGGACAAAATAGGGAGATTGCCGGGACTATTTGGTTCTTTTCGCCGTAATTTCGGTATAGTTTAGAGATCATTTATTTTCAGAACCATTTCAGAATTGTTTTATATTCTTTTAGGCCCGGTTTTTCAGTACAAGTTTAACTCAGTTTGTCAGTTAAACTAAGCTTAAACTTGTTACGCAGTTTTTCAGTCAACTTTAAACGAAGTTTAAACGTAGTTTAAGCGGTCAATTCGGCAGGGTTAAACTCTAGTTAACCTGTCAGCTGTTTTGCATATTTGATGGTTTTGGTTGTGAAACAATAAGCTGAACGCAATTAAGAAAGGACGATATTTTTATATTTAATTAAATACTGGATATATCATCTGACGAAAGTGATTATAGTGATGCAGAAATTGGCGAAATGCTAACTATTACAATACTGAGGAGAAGCAATGGCGTTGAATATGTATACAAATATTATCTACTGCCGTATCTAGATAAAGAAAAAACCAATGTAGCCGTATAAAAATTAAATCTTAAATGCGGCCTTAAACTCATACTGAAAAACCGCTCTGCAGTTTAACTGGAGTTTAAATTTATACCGAGTTTAAGCAAACTTAGTTTAAACTGAGCTTAACCAAGGACCTTAAAGTGACAGCCTGACTATATAACAAGGTTACAAAATATGTGAAATAACTTAGTTTTTAATGATCAAGGTTTTTTAAGCATAGCAAACACTCGAATTATATCTGTGGCAATAAGCACAATCTACCAAACTGAAGTTTGGGCGAAAACGAAATAATACCACCATTGTGTTTGTCTTATGAAGATCTATAATCAAACAAAATTTCACGACTTTTGCTCGAAAATTGTGGATTTTATGGACAAAAAACTATATCTCAATTCCATACATTTACACTACAATTTCAATTTTCAAAGCGCTCTAATGGAAACCTCACGAAAATGACTTTGGTAGTTTGTCCTTACTGCCACAGGTCTAAAATTCCCATGAAAATTTGGCATACACCAACATCTGTCCGGCCGGTCTAAGAATCCGAGCTGCCAAACTTCACATTTCCACCGAGAGAAGACGCTCCATTTTACAATCAATGAGTGAATTAGTCGCACTTGTAATACAATAACAACATACAAGCGATTAACTCAACTAATGTTGAAATCCTCAACTCTTATGCATATCTTTACAGAAATCGATGCAAAGAAACATACGGCAATGTACCCTATAGGAATTGCGGTGTAACCAACATGCTAATGAAAACAGTTATGGAGTTTTACTCTGTAAACAAACTATTTCACTCTTGAATTCAAACTATTATTTATAGTTTCTGGCAATAATAGTTAAATTGGTGAAAAACTAACTACCGAATAGAGTTTACAAATTTTAATGCCGTGGTATAAGACCTTTTTATTCGAAACAACGTAAAAATAAAACAACAATGACTAAGAAAAAAGCATTCAGACAAAATTTTAAAAGCTCACAATTTTGGTTGCTCGGTAACAAGCGAAACCTTTAATTTTCAAAGGAAATTTCAAGTTTTCAAAAAAAATTTCATTTTGTTATTTTATTTAGGAAAAAAGATCCGATTATTCATAGTCGCTAAGGGATTACGTAAAACTAGATTAATCAGATTTTTTAATTTTTTTTTTAATTTACTTTGAATCAAATTAAAACTAGTCGCTTCCGAGCTAGCCACCATAATTGCAATTTTATACAAAATTTTTTTCTTAATTTCCTTGCTATTATTATTTGTATGATCCTTAAAGACTAACATAATTCTATTGCTGATTTTCTAGGAAGTAAGACATTCATTTCAATCAGGAATATTTATAGCCAGTCTCACGAAAAAAATTTAAGTGAAAAATAATTTTCTCTACTGTCAGATGTCATATAAAATTCGAGTAAAAAAATAATTTTATGTTTGTTGTTGGGTTTATGGCATATTCATTTTTACATATTTTTGTAAGTTTAACGAGCTCAAGACCAGTTTATAATAATTCTTAGTTAATTATTATTATTTTTGATTAGAGAAAAAATTGAAAGGAACAAACATATACAGGCTATAGTTATAGTACTTTTTCGAAAACAGCCACGATTTCTCGTCAGACTAATTCTAAATAATTTTTCATTTAAATTTCTTTCTTGTTTTACTACAAAAGGAGTTAAAAAAGTATACAACATAATTTTTTTCTTCTTTGCCTAACAAAAATTTTTTATTTACGCTGTTCTTTCTTTTATATTTTCAATTCAAAGAATCAAAGCCATACCAATCAATTACTAAGATGGTTTTGTAACATTAACGGGTCAATTGTGTGCCTAACCAGTAATTTTGTACCTGGAGCATTATCTTAACGAAAATCGTAACCGTTGGCAATGCAGTTCATGTAAACGCGATTCTAGTGTACATGGCAACGCTGTCAAAAACAAACAATGCGCAATAGAGAATAAAATGCAAACACGCACGAAACTTCGTGTAAAAAAGTGCCCATATTGTTTATTAATTCTTGTGAACTTGTATGTATACAAAATTTGCGATATTTTCTGTCCACAAAATAATTTACAAAACACATGCAACCACCTATTTTGGTGGTTACGAAACTGAACTGCAACTTAAGCCGGCAGATAACAAAACGGTTTATAAGTTACTAAACTATTTATTTGCCGTTAAAACGAATGTTAGAATTAGGGCGTAAAGGGATAAATTAAGGCTGTAGTTAAAGCTAGCTTGAACAGCCTGTATGCCAGCTTTTCTCTACAGGGTATCTTCGAATGCAAGTATTTCAGATGTATGCCAATTCGCCGTTTTGCTAAGTAACTACATTCCAAAAGCGATAATAAGGTACAAACTTAAGGCCAATTTACATGAACAAATTCAATCGCAATTGTAGTTACTTAATTCAAGAGGCCAATTAAATAGGCTTAAACTATTTGCAATGCGCGAATTCACATCGCGCTCCGCATTTGCCGCATACCGACGCTATGCAAATATTTGCAACTCCTTTCACTTGAGTGCGATTAACGTTACACCTGCACACACTCACACACACACACACTAATGGGCATTGAGCGGATTCTACCATACACAACCGACAACCAAACAAGTGTCTGTCCATTATTGAGGGCTTGAAAAAAATACCTTAACCGATTCGATGTAATTAAGCGACGTAACCTAATCCCGGCTACAAATTGCAATTAATTGAAAACCAAGCAAAGCGCTGCAAATGGAAATTGCTGAAGTGGGGGAGATGTGGTGCATGTTTGCGATATCAGGCGACAAATGTATCTACTAAAGGCCACTTACTAATGCTAATGAATTAAAGTTGAAATACATACGGGATGGCAATTTCCGCGCAATGCACGCAAAGCAACTAGTTGAATACTAGTGAATAATTATTATGAAGGATAAGTTCAACTACTTAGGCAACTGTCAATATTTTAAAACTATTTACTTTATAGAAAGAAAATTTTAATCTAATTTTAAAATTATTTTACTCGACATTTTGAGGAGGACAATTTTTTTTTTAATTTATAAATAATAGTTCTAACGTCAAATTTTTTTTTGTTATATCGTAAAAAACCAGAGACCTGTAACGAAACCTCGTTGCTGCTGTTATTGATCCGAGTAACGTAGAAATATTGAACCTTAATTAGAAACGAAAAGATTGGTACGCTTCCCAATGAGTAACAGAAGAGTAATGAAACTCTAGGTAACAAAACTATCAGTATAATACTGGGAATGGAAACGAAACCTGCAACGCTTCATGAGTAGCAAAATCGTAACGAAACGCTTCTAACCAGAAACGAAAGTAGTTACGTTTCTCGTGCGCTAAAAGTGTATATAAACCTCAGGGCGGTTACTCTGTATCGCAATGAGAAAGCAAATGCAATTCGAAAGATGTCAAATTACATACATTGTTTTTTTCAAATGCGAAAGAAATCAAATTCGCATCCCGATACAGAGTAACCCTCCAGGTAACAAAACTGTAACGAAACTGTAACGTAAGCATATGCGGTTTCTGCTCATGAGTTTTGATTTATAATTTTTATCTCACCACAAATTCTACTCATTGTAAATTAATAGTTTAGCCCCCATATTCATAAAAAATAAAAAAGGTTTATAAAGCTCTTATAATTCCAAATTTGTATGGAAATCTCATCTTAAAAAGCTGTATAAACCAATTTTATTATTTATGAATAAGGAGGTAATTCTTTTAATTCTATAAAGTTTTGTGAGACATCTTAAAAGTTGTATGAGAGATTTTAAAACAAAAAGCACTTGAAATATTTTTGCAAAAGTCAAGGGTTTCGCTTTTAAAAAGTGTATAGAATGTACTTTTCCAATTGTTTTAACTTTTGTCTGAATAAATAATTTAATTTATGAGAACGTATCAAAGCCGCTTTTCGTTCAAAAGTGGATCCAAGAACTTAAAAGAAACCATCTCAAATCAATTTTCAACTTATTGCTGGCATAAACTCGACGTAATTTTAATATTTTCAATTTTCCTACGGTGTTGCAGTGCATCTAAAATGCTCAAATGCTCCAGAGATTTTGTTACAAGTTCTGTTTCTATACCGTCACGTTTCGTTATAATTTCGTTACTGAGGTAGTTTGTTTTCATATATCGCGTTTCTGTTACAATTATTTTCACTTCACCATCGCTGTGGTCAGTTTGGGTACAAGTTTTGTTTCTGCTGAAACATTTTCGGGGAATTTTTTACTAGTTCTGATTCAAAAGAGTAACGTTTCTCACAGTTTGGTTACCCCTTTCGGTATAACATCTATCAATACAATTCTGTTTCGTTACTTATCTGAAGAACAATAACGAAACAGAAATGTTAAAAACCATCCAACTTTGTTCTTAACACAAAAATAATTAATTTAGCTTTTGGATTTTCGACTGAAATTACAAAAACAGTAAGAAAAAACTTTCTTCAGCTTCTGACGCTTTCGAGGGGAGACTATACAAATTGTAGAACATCTTAAAAACAAATCTTTCTCTATTTGCTTTATAAGGCCACCTTAAAGCGTTGATTAAAAATTGGTTTAAATTAAATTAAAATTTTCTTTTTAACTTAAACAAGTAAGGAAAGGGCTGTCTTCGACTCACGGTTTTAAGTGTCCGATTTTTACTCACAATTAGTACAAACTCTGCAAACTCTGGTAAACTTATTAGTGGGCCTATCTCTTCTTCTTCTCATACTTACAAACATCGGACCAAAGTTATCACACCATTTCATGTTCATAAAAGGTATAAAAAGTAAAAAAAAAAAATGTGTTAACCCACCCTAATATATAGTCAACAAATATTGTGATCCAATGTTACGTATCTTTGGTGAAGTCCTGGGAGCGAAAAAAGTAAAAGATAGATAACAAACATCATTATTCTCCATAGCTTTGACTTCGCAGTTGGTACAGCTTTCAACTTTTTCGGACTAGTTTGAACCCAGTCAGAAAACTTGAATTGTAGTCTCCTGCCTTCTTTGGTATTTCTCTCGACTGCAGGGTAATTATATTTAGATGCGTGTGTGTGTCTTAAAAGCCTTTGTAGGCTTCATATTGCTGTCAATTGAAAACTTAAGTACACATCGAAATGTCACACCCCAACCCAATGGAATGGCTGCTATGTTGGGAGCCCAAGGGCGACAGTCAAGAATGCCACAAAGAATTCAACGATTATGCAAAGTGGTGATTACGCATCGCATAGTTAGTGCAGGTATTATTGGAAATTGGAAAATGCTTGCGAATTAAGTACCTTTAGTTGGTGTCAATTCAGTTGTCAAAGACAAAGGCGAGAATTCCTAAAAGCATTAAAATGCCGCCTACAAACGTTTGCAATTGGAATGCAAGTGGCAGCAAATGCACAAAAAATGTGTTCCGTCGACATTTTTCGTAAAAGACAAGAATGCTTTTGAGGAAATATTTCAGGCTAGTAGTAAGTAAGCGCATAGAAAAGTTAAACGAATAAGTCATGCGCTGCGAAATGAACGAAAAACCATGCTTTAACACTTTGGCCATTGCCACTATTTTTTTTTGCGTTAGTAAAATGTGTTAAAATTGTTTAAGCTTGAATTCTTTGATCATCTGAGATGAAACAAAATATTTCTAATTCGAGTATCATCTATAAAATTACCACTTAAATCTAAATCCTCATCTACTCATCTCTTACCGTGTGTGGGACTGTGGAAAGATATACGTTGCGGTGCCCACGGCCACCCTGGAGGACAAAGCGCAGCATAGCGACCAGCAAGTGCACCCCATTGTGAGATGAAACCCAATCTGCAATTAAGAAAAGAAAATACATCATTGTAGACTATATGTGTTAAATCACTGATTAAAACGGAATACAAAATAAAATAAACACAATATTTTCAAAATCATTGTATGGCGAAAGACGTTTACTCGTATGTTAAAAAAAACAACATATTTTTATAACCTTATTTGCATTAAAACATTTAATATAAGTTGATTAAAAAAAAAAAAATCACATCGAAACGATTTTTTTATTCCATTATTTCATGGGCGAAATCGGATGTTAGCCAAGAAGACTTTTATGGGAAACAAAAAAAATTTATTATTCAGTGCATAATAGTACACCTATAAAGACGAAACTTTAGATCAAATCAATTACACAAATATTGGTCGTTTTTTATTCGCTATTTCGACTAGATAAAATTTTATCTGCTTGTCTAAAAAAATTTTAATTGAAAGCAACAAAAAAATAAGCAAGCAAAAAATTTTATAGGCGCTGATAATACTGATTACTATCCCACAAACGACAAGTTCACATTTGATTTTGAAAGAATGTTTCAAATTTTGAAAAACAATATGTTCTTTACAAAAAAAAAATCGGCTATTATTGATAAGACATCACAATAAAATTCGACTCACAGATTACCCTAATTACAAAATATGCGGTGAAGACAAATGAAAGAAATATGTTGACTAACACGCCCACTTTTGTATAAAATATTTTAAAAAAATATCGCAGGCGAAGATAACGCGCAATGCGGCGTGTAAAATTTTCTATACAAATTCTAATTTCCCTAAAAAGTGTCGTGAAAAGAAAAATACGAAAAAAATAAAAAAAAGGTTTAAATGAGCGTGACACCGCCCCTTTTTGACCAATCCTACTCTAGTCATAACTCGGAAGGGAGTTGACGTATTCTAAAAAATTTCATACACATTTCATATATAGCCCGATGAGCAATATCGGTTGATAACCACGCCCACGTTTTTATTAGTGTGACAAAAATAACCACATGAGTTGCACAGTTGAAATTTTGCAAAACAGTATAGCCCAGGTAAACCCAAATTGAACATATTCAAAGTACCTTTAAGTGGGCGTGGTATCGCCTTTGTTTGAACTCCGATACAAATTTATCGAAAATAAATGAATAGTTTTCCGAAGGGCTCCAGTAATACTATTGACTACAATCGGAGCAATAGATACAATTCAAAACCTGCTTACCCGATGCCCAAATAAATCCAAAGCAAATGCGGTGTGATTGTTATATATCTGATGGCGTTCTTTAAGGGATACCTTACAAGCCACCTTTAGGATTGCAGAAAAATTAAGCTAGATTTTGTTGAAACGTTAACAACGCAATTGACAAACATGTTGTACAGGGGATATAGAACTTGAGCAAGTGCTAAAGTAGCCAAAAATAAAACGAATAAAATACACTCTATCCGACTACTTTCGTCAAATGTCTATTTACAACGAAGTGCTATTGTCTAAATGTTCTTTACCCCTGCGACACGTTTCAAAGGTAGGGCATAAATAAAATCAAAGCAAATAAGTAAAAAATATCTCAATCAGCATTCTAGTTATTAGTTGTCATATAAAACCATCTAACCTCACAGTCAAAGATTATCGACCCCTCAATTCATGCTCTCCATCAGCATTCACCTCCCCCGTCTCGCTCTGCGCAAATTGTGCTCGTTTTAACGAAATCACTTAAGTGCCTTCACCATTAGAAATCAAAAACCAAAGCGTCCACCTGCCCCCTCACCAACCACCGCTTGCAATATACAACCCACAAATTACTTTCAACTGCTGCATAAACCAACAACTTTTCAACCCTCAATTACCCACTTTTCACATTTATTCGCTTCTTATGCTCTACTTAGGCAGTCACATCATCTTTAGCTGCTTTAGTTGCTTTGTTGGTGCCTGCCCGTTTGTGTGTGTGTTTATGTATGTGTGTATGCTTGAATGATTCAAGTTGAAACTTTGATTTAGCACATGATATAAATAAATAAAATGTGTTTATTAAGATGCTTTTAAGTGAGTTAGTGAGTGAGTAAGGGGTGGAAAGCACCATAATGCCAAGAAGCTGTTTAAGATGAGTGACGCTGGTATGTGTGTGCATGCATTTAAGAAGGGAAGTTGTTGGTAAAGGAGATTTTTAGTTGTTGTTTGTATGAAACCGGATGCCTTAGATTTGTATGCGTCTGGTTCTGTGCGACCGTGTGCTGCGTAAGGGAGGAGCTAGCAAGTGTGTGTGTGCAGAGAGTGTGCCTGTGCGTATAAGCAACTTTTTTACATACATACATACGAGTATCTACAAGAATACGTACAAGGGTTGATTTTTTCTTTGCGAAAATACTTGTGTTGATTACCAGCGACCCTTTTCTTGTGCGCTTTTCTAAGACGACACAGATATTTTATTTAGAAATCGGTTGATGCATAAAATGTAATGGCTGTTGGCTAAACGTGTTAAAGAGCAGTATTTTATGTATATACATATATATGCATGTATGTGTATAAATATATCAAAATATGAGTGCACAAACAATTGAATATGAGTTGATACTTAAGTAAACAGCGCCCTTATTAAGGTCAGATCTATGCATTATACATACATATATAAACATTAGACCGTGTCGATTTTTGCACATGAAACCGGCAGTGCGGAAGCTGTTCCACGAATCAGTCTGAGTAACTTTGTTGAAGAAAGTATTAGTCTAAAAGCGATTTGAAATCCGCGATTTTTGAGGTGAAGTTTCATAAATTTTTAAAATTTTTTTTACCATGAATTGTTGGTATACAAAATAAAAAAATTAAAAAAATATAACTTCTCATTTCACTCCTACATTTATCTGCCTTCTTCTTAGCATATTTTATTGATTTTTATTTGTTGTTGCTGTAGATTTTTTTTCCTTTTTACATTTTACAACACTTCATAATTTCCCTGTAAGAAAATCCATCCAACTAAGGTTGTCGCATATTTATTTGGATTCCAGGCCACCCAAACAAACTGTTCGTACTCGTTTTAAATTCCCTTGTCATATTTCCCATGCTTTTGCAATTGTTTTATAAGCCAATATAAATACGATAAGCGTTCACTTTTGACTTGAAGTATTTTTATTGAAATGCGTTTGTTGAAGTATTGACCTTTGGGGGACAAATTCCCGCAAATATTAAATGATTGCTTAAGTCAGCTTTTATGTTTCACAGCAAAAAAGGGTAACTAAATTTTTAAACAAAATTTTCGCACGCCTCATGTTGACTCAAACAATTTGTTTTCCCACAACCTCAAATGAACTTTTTATATCCATTTCTCCCTATATGTGCCCTCAGTTTTTAGTCTGTTCTTTACTCATTTACTACCAATTCGCACGTTTCTCCCCATTGCCTGCTTATACGTTCGCCGCAAATGTAATTTTAATACTCGATTAAAGACAACAAAAGTCAATGTTAAAATGTTTTAGATTGCATTCCATGCCAGTCAAATCTCATAAAAGCTCTCATTGAGCTTGCCTGCTATGCACCCTTTCGCATGCAATTGCTACCCACACCCAACCACCCACTGCTTGTCTTCATTACTAAGCAGACCAGCTATTCAGTACTACAAGTCTGTTAACCTCTTTGTTCATGTCGTCAGTGACCCGTAAAGTCTGTCTCATGCGACTGTGATTTTTTTGGATTTCTTTTGCAAAACACGCCCCACTCTTCAGACCCCCACACCCGCTCGATTCTCTGTGTTCTCCGTTTTTCTTTTTTCTTTTTGTGTTAACTCTCTTTTTTGTTTTATTTGTCTGTTACAATTTGTCTGGTTCTTGGCGAATTCTATCCAGCCAACCCAGCTGACCAGCTAAAAATTACGACATTCACATTGCCCTGACCTCTTTGCGTTTTGGCCAAGGTAACAAAAGCCGGCACAACAACAATGTATGCAACAAAAATCACTGCACTAAATACAATGGTATCCAAACGTAAATAGCTAAATATGTGTATGTATAACAAAGTAAACAAAAATAAACAACAACAATATATTGCATTACGAAAAGAGCTAAACTCAGCGTAAATAAATCAATACTTTTTCATATCAATTTTCAATTTGCGGCATACAAGCAGGTGAATTCCAATTAAAAGGGGTTGCTGAAGAATTGCTTGAATTCCACTGAGGGGGGGCAGCATTCTTGCCTTTCAACAGCAACATAAAATATATGCTTTTTACGGTATTACGCCTTTAATAAGGGTGGCCAGGGTTTGAACTGTAATCGCTGATTTAGACAAGCAGAAAGCTGAGTGAGAAAGAAGTGAAGAATAAGCTATTATTTATATATACATGCAAAGAGATATTTATACATATGTACATATGTTTGCAAAAGTGCATTTGTGTCATTTCGCAGACAAAAAGGTTTCATTGCTTGGATGCATAAGCAGCAATTTAAAAACAATTGGCTTAGTAGCACGCAACTCAGGATCAGTATAGTTTCCGAACTAAATATATATACAAATCTTACAAGAATGCATTCTCATAAATAGAGAGAGAAACAAAAACACACTAAAATGTATGCAGTATAATACTTATAAGTAAAATCAGTGGCAAGAGTGCGAGTAGGATGTTACCGGACCTTAGCCCGCGTTGAGATGATAGCATTTTTCTGGATCATCGAGAGAAAATTGTTGAAATTGGTAAAACACAAACCACACAAAATGAAACAAAACAGCGGGAAACCCATGACGGCAAAACTTTACAAATTATCAGCACCAGCTTGCCGTGTCCTCACTTCGGAGAAATGTTTTCATAAGATTCCTGTTTTCAGTAAATGGTATATATAATATAATGCTATCATGTGTAAAGGTCCAATTGTATACATTTGCATATTTTAAGCAGACTTGTTATATTACAATTATGATTATTTGAATTGTTTTCAAAAACCACTGATTATTAATTGATTAACATGAAAATTATCAAGAAATAAAAAATATAAAAATATTCAAGACTAATCTAATTTATTTAAGTTTTTTTTAATAAGCGTAGGTTATATATATGTATATTTTTTTAGTCAATTGTAAAAACCAGCGATTATTAATTGATTAACATGGAAATAATCAAAACATCAAAAAAAAAATTATAATCAAGACTAATCAATTTATTTATGATTTTTTTTTAATAATCGTGAATAATATATTTATTATTATTATTTTTTAATAAATTGGAAAACTCTAAAATTTTTAATTGATTAACATGAAAATAATCAAAGAAGAAATAATTATAATTAAGAGTAATCTTTTTGATTATTTTTGTTTTTAATCTATTGGAAAATAATCATTTAAAATTTAAAACAATGGTAACGAATCATTAAATAGGCTTTTTGGAAATTAATTAATTAAACTGGTAGTCATGATGATTAATAATCATAGCTCTAATGAAATTAGTAAAAATAGTACAATTTGAAATTTATTAAATAAGTTCTCTCTACTACTATAATTTCTTTTCGCATTTTTAAATTGTTTAATTCTGTTATTTTACGTATTTTTGGGACCTAAAAAGTGTTGGAAAAATTGATTTTTAAAGCAGAAAGTGTAGAATAAATCAAATAAAAATGTTTTTTAGTAAAATACGGTATATTCAAAGCGCATTGATTTTGTAGAAAATTTAACAAGAAATCCGATGCTGTTATTTAGCACAAAAATTGGTTTAAAAAAATTAAACAAAGGGCAAGAAATAAAATATATAAAAGGCGCGAAGCCTGATTCATAAGCTTTGGTATTAAGATAAAACCTGTAGCATTAATACAAGCCGCGATAATTTTCGACATTTGGATGCCTTAATAATTTTTGGTAGCAGCGCCGTAACGACTACTGTTAGTGGTCACTTCAAAGTTATGAAATATATATTGAAAATGTCCTTATAAGCTGCACGCCTGCTTCAAATAAATTCCATAATTTTCATTTTGTTAAGCACCGAAACGGTGACTGACTGATGTAACTTCCGTAGTTTCCGTTTGCTCAGCGCTAGTCCTAAACCGGATCCATTTCTAATAGTTCAGGCGTACTTCTGATTTTCGATGAGTTAATATAGATACTTGTTAGTTTTAGAAACATTGTGAGAACAGTGAACTTATTGAAATTTCACGTGACCAGCCGCCTCACCAGTCTTTTCTTTTCGCATTTTAATTTCATTCTTTCGTCAATCTACCTAACACTTCGAAATGCACACTTATAACAGAAAGTAGTGCAAAGTAAATAGTTTCACTTCATTCATGCAGCAGATTACAAAAACAAAAGGAAAAGGCAACTACAAAATCTATAGAAAACCAACTAGCTTAACGTCAAGTGGAAGTTATTGCATTTCTAGGGCTTCGTGAAACGTTTTTAAATGCTGAAAGACTTCATGTTTGCATCGTCAATTTAAAAAAAAACTTATTGCTAGATTTATATTTGCCCTAATAGGCAGTGTATAGAAATGTGTTAGTAAAGAAGGAATGTCAATGTGCGATTTACGTTCGATATGCCGTTTAAGTATACAGAAAATATCCTATAAGCAGAACCGAATGGAATCAGAATGCCTTTTGAAATGTTTTCCAACTCCTATTCTATTCAGGCCGGAAGTAAACTTTGGAAAAGTGTTTAAGGAAATTCGTTTGGGTTTTCGACAGATCGCACGATAACTCAGCACTGAAGATGGCAGAATGCCAAAATTTGACCAGGGATGACGGAAAATTATTCCTATATACATCAATTTGAGAAATTGTTGCCTCGAAGAACCAACAAAGCTGAACTGAGAACTAGAATTTTCTTAGCCTTTAAGAACTTTTATATGAAAAATACTATTTTTATATATTCTCTCTATATTAACCTACAAATTGTTTACTTTTTAAAAATATGAACAGTAACCCAAATTTTTAAAGTTGATCTGTAAATACTTATTTACTTCGAAACCTAAATTTTAAATGGAATTTCCACAATTTCCTTATACTCCAATATCCAAAGAAGTAACTGTTTATTTGCATTCCTAGATTTTTCTTATTTATTATACTTACTAAGATTTCAATAAATAAAGCGATACTGTAAAATTTTGAAATACTTAAAATTAATTGAACTCAACCAAATATTTCAAAAAGAAATCCAATAAGTGCCCTAATACTCCAATGTGGTAGCACTGTGATTTTAATGGCTCACTGATCCCAAACAAATGCACCACTAACGACCGAACAATCACTAATACCTAAGAACCCATTGAAAAACAAAACAATGCCTCAATTGCATGTGTCGAAAAAAGGCTAAATCCAAGTGAAAATATTGCCAAATGTCAATGTAATATTACAAACGCACACATACTCCAGCCACCATCATAAATATGTGCCTACCCTGTAGAGAAATCAGTAACTAGTGTAAGTAATTTATGGTTTAGAACTAGAGCTGCAGTGACAATTAGTAATTACAACTTTACTAAGTCAATATATACATGAAATTTCAAGTGGATCCCGTTCAAAAAACAAAATAAATAATTTCAATTTATTTTATCTTATCTTATCTTATCTTAGCTTATCTTATCTTATCTTATCTTTCTTATCTTATCTTATCTTATCTTATCTTATCTTATCTTATCTTATCTTATCTTATCTTATCTTATCTTATCTTATCTTATCTTATCTTATCTTATCTTATCTTATCTTATCTTATCTTATCTTATCTTATCTTATCTTATCTTATCTTATCTTATCTTATCTTATCTTATCTTATCTTATCTTATCTTATCTTATCTTATCTTATCTTATCTTATCTTATCTTATCTTATCTTATCTTATCTTATCTTATCTTATCTTATCTTATCTTATCTTATCTTATCTTATCTTATCTTATCTTATCTTATCTTATCTTATCTTTTCCTATCTTATCTTCTCTTTCTTATCTTATTTTATTTTATTTTATTTTATTTTATTTTATTTTTTTAAATTTTATTTCATTGTATTTTTTTTTTTTTTATTTATTTATATTAATCATAAACGCGGTTTGGGATTTTGCTCGTCTGTTTGCCGATTGAACGCACGATTGCCGAATAATAAAATGTCAATCAACCAACTAGTGGATTCCAAATAAATATATTCAACAGTGAATATTTTCCCTACAGGGTAAGTGAATACAATCCCACTCAACTAAACAAAAAGTGTCTTAAAAGGGATTTTAACATTGAAACACAATAGTTCAGGTAAGTAATACAAAATTTTGAAAAACTACTTAGCGTACAAACTTACACACACTACACATACTCGTACATACCACACGTACATGCATTGATTCATTTGTTTGTTATGAGCAAAATGTAATCCTGCTTAATAACGCCAGCATTTTGTGCCAGCGGCAACAAAGTCATTGAGGAGGAAAAACTGTAATGCTTAAGCTGCTGCTAATATTTTGATATAATGCGGTTTACGCAGGACTCAAGTGCTACTTTACTACAAATGCACGTCAATACATTCTATAAATACCCTGCAAAGAAATATCAAACTAGTCAGTGAACAGACTAGTATCCAATTATAATTTTCTGGTTGAAATCATACTTGTCAGAAAAAGTTCAATCCATATAAGTATACTACTCGATTTTTATAGTATGTGCTTAAGCGACATAAGCTGCAATTATTTCATTTACATTGCATGCTATTGTAATTCGCAACCAGCTTATGAAATATCCTAAAGATATAGCTTCTGTTTTGCAATCCCAAATCGGGGTTTTTCACAGCGAAAATTATGAAAATTCAAATGATGTATGGATGAGTCCATGCTAGAGGTTTTGGGCCACATTTGGACTAGCATTCTTTTTCTCTTTTTCGAACTACTATGAAACTGGTATTTTACGACCCGTATGATACTAGAATATTTCCACTATGTATATACAAACTAGTATTTCATGAGTGGTAGATGACTGGTAGGTTCTGGTCGAAATCTGACAATTGACATCTCGTAGGACAACGCCATGTTAAAAATACCAGTTGCTTATATGGAAATATGACAGTTGGCTGACTAGTTGGGCTTGTTGCATATACTAGTTGTAAATTAGTTCGCAACTAATTGGTTTGACTGCAGGGTAGCTAGCTATATATAGTTTTGGTAACTGGTAGTTAGCCTGCTGATTAACCCGCAACTTGATGGTGACATAGCGTGTTGACACTTGAAAATGAAAATCAAAATTATTGTAACGATGTATGTTTTTTTGTGTTTAGGAAACTTCAATACAACCCAACAAGCACGAGATCAGATTTATATGCAAATTCGTGTGCCTGAAAATTGGTCATTTTTGTAAGTTTATTCATTGGCGTTTTAAAATTTTACTAGGGATAGAACTGTCGCCTGTGGGATGTTTGGTCAATTTAGGTTGCAAAAAATTTTAGAAAAATGTATTTTTAGGGAAAGTGTTAGCTCAAATTCATTGTCATTAGTGTAGCATCAGACAAAAAATTAAGCGATTATAATTTAAGTACTAAGCGAATCACCTAAATAAGCTTATATGTGAATTAAATGTTTTTTACTGACGGCGATTTCAATAATTTATTTAGTAAAATTTAGATTGTATTATACGAGTATTTACTCACTTGAAGTCAGACCTAGAATTTTTAATCATCACGATTACCAGTTTAATTGATTATTTTCCAGAAATTCCATTATTTTCAATTTTAAATTTATTAAGTAATCTTATTGAAAAAAATAAAAAAATATAAGAAATAACCATAGAGGAAAATTGTTTGAGTTCTCTTGATTATTGTAACTGTTTTTTTTTTTTCTTTATTTGATTTTCTCTGATTTTCATATTAATCACTTAATAATTGCTGGGGTTTTCAATTAACAAAAAGGCATATATATTATTTATGATTATTAAAAAAATAGAAAAATTCAAAATAATCAAAAAGAAAAGTTGTTTGATTACTCTTGAAAATTTTTTTTTTTTTTTTTTTGTCATGTTTATCAATTAATAATTTTGGGTTTTTCCAATTGATTAAAAAATATATGTTACCTACAATTATTGAAAAAAATTCTAAATAAATTTAAAGCAGAAATTGTTTAACTAGTCTTGGTTATTTTTTCCTTTTTTTTAATGTTTTGATTTGTTGATTATTTCATGTTAATCAATTAATAAGCGGTGGTTTTTAAATAAAGGAGCTTGAGATGCTGGCCAACGGGAATAATGCCCGAAAATTCTATCAAAAAATTCGGCGAATGACAGAAGGTTTCAAACCCGGGGCAAACTCCTGTAAGAATGAGAACGGCGACCTGGTGACCGATGTTCAGAGAACACTCAGAATATGGAGGGATCACTTCTCTGCCCTTTTAAATGGAGAAACTGAGCAAGAAACCAGAGAAGATGCCGAACCCGAGCCCACAATCGAAGATGATGGAATTGACGTTCCACAACCCGACTACAATGAGGTGCGAATAGCAATATCCCGATTGAAAAACAATAAAGCAGCTGGCGCTGATGGTTTGCCTGCTGAGCTATTCAAACACGGAGGCGAGGAGCTGGTAAGGCGCATGCATCAGCTTCTATGCAGAATTTGGTCGGATGAATGCATGCCTGAAGATTGGAATCTAAGTGTTCTCTGCCCAATCCACAAGAAGGGCGATCCTGCAAACTGCGCCGACTATCGCGGAATCAGCCTTTTGAATATCGCATATAAGGTCCTATCAAGCGTATTGTGCAAAAGACTGAAGCCTGATGTGAACAGACTGATTGGACCTTATCAGTGTGGCTTCAGACCTGGTAAATCTACCATCGACTAGATTTTTACAATACGCCAAATCTTGGAAAAAACCCGTGAAAAAAGAATCGACACACATCATCTCTTTGTTTATTTTAAAGCCGCTTTCGATAGCACGAAAAGGAGCTGCCTATATGCCGCTATGTCTGAATTTGGTTTCCCCGCAAAACTTATACGGCTATGCAAAATGACCTTGAGCAACACCGCCAGCTCGGTCAGAATTGGGAAGTACCTCTACGAGCCGTTCGAAACTAAACGAGGTTTCAGACAGGGTGACCCCCTATCGTGTGATTTCTTTAATTTAATGCTGGAGAAAATAATACAAGCTGCAGAACTTAACCGCGCTGGAACAATATTTTATAAAAGCGTGCAACTGTTGGCACATGCTGACGATATTGATATCATTGGCCTTAACAACCGCGCCGTAACTTCTGCTTACTCCAAATTAGAAAAAGAAGCGGAGAAAATGGGATTGGTGGTGAACGAGGGCAAAACGAAGTACCTTCTGTCATCAAGCAAAGAGTCAGCGCATTCGCGCCTTGGCAACCAAGCCACTGTTGGACGCAATAATTTCGAAATAGTAAAGGACTTCGTTTACCTGGGAACCAGCATTAATACCAACAATAATGTTAGCCTAGAAATCCGACGAAGAATCACTCTTGCAAACAAATGCTACTTCGGACTGAGTAGGCAATTGAAAAGTAAAGTCCTCTCTCGACGAACGAAAATAACACTCTACAAGTCACTCATCGCACCCGTCCTGCTATATGGTGCAGAAGCGTGGACACTAACAACATCTGATGAGGCGGCTCTGGGAGTATTCGAGAGAAAGGTTCTTCGAAAGATTTGTGGACCTCTACGCGTTGGCGACGGCGAGTACCGAAGAAGATTTAATGATGAGCTGTATGAACTTTACGCAGACGCCGACATAGTTCAGCGAATTAAAACACAGCGGCTTCGCTGGCTAGGCCACGTAGTGCGAATGAGCGAAGATGATCCAGCCCAGAAGGTATTCTTATCGGCACCCGCCGGTGGAAGCAGAGGAAGAGGGAGACCACCACTCTGATGGAAGGACCAAGTGGAGACCGATTTGCGATCCCGCGGTGTTTCCAATTGGCGCCAGTTGGCGCAACGAAGAAACGACTGGCGAGCTATGTTGGACGGTCAAAATCGCCCAGGCGGTTAGATGACCATTTAAAGAAGAAGACGGTTTTTAAACACAATTAAAATAACTTCCATCAATGGATTGCTTGTGCTAATTATAAAATAACTGGTCTAGACTTGATAACATTAGTTTTTATATACCATTTATTTAAAACAGTAATCTAATAAAATCGTTTCTTCAAAGTGGGGAGACGACAAGCTGGTGGTGATAATTTGTAAAGTATTTCTGTCATAGGTTCCAAGTTTTTTTGTGTATTTATGTGTGGTTTGGGTTTTACCAATTTCAACAACTATCCCATGCTGAGCCAGAAAAATCCCATCACCTAAACGGGTCTTAAGGACTGGTTACATCCTACTCGTAAACTGAATTTACTTATAAATATTATAGTGCATACATTTAGGCTTGTTTTTTATATAATCCGAACTCTAGATATCAAACAAAAATATTTGCTGAAAATAGACAACAGGAAGAAAGTGCTCAAGCATCTGTTCTAGCTTTATGTTATATACTTCTTATTCATTCATTTTTTAATTATTTTTTTTATGCTTTGTTGTTGTCGTTTGTTTTTGTCAAAAAATTCCTATCTTACACATACACCATGGTTCAAAAGTAAGGTTGTGACATTATATCAGCTGTTTTTGGATTACACTGGGTTATACATTGTCAGAAGCAGGTGCAAACAGCAGAATGTAAGCAAGCAAGCGTGATTTCCATATGCAATTTTGTGGTTTTTCCCGTTTGTACTCAAAACAATTGCAAATATGGCGATATTATTCAATAATAATCACTTTTGAACCATGCTTGCAATACATAACTTCTCAAAAACAAATATTTCTCTAATTTTCCTTCCCTCCATATGCTAACACCAGCCAGTTGATTATGTCAATTTTTACGCCAGTATGTTGTTGCTGCAGACTTGACTTTATCTTGGGGTGGTACCCTGACATACACCTTGCGGTTTGAGAACTCTAGCAACGCTTATTTCATTACAAACGTTTGAGATTTGCGTATACGGTTGTTCTCAATTTTTCTCAAATTGAGTTTGAACAAAAATGTTTATTGGGTTTTGCATATTCATAATCATTCTACATTAACCTAAATACACACACATACACACACCTTTAAGTGCCTGTATTGTTTGGCTATGTTTTGCCCAAGGCGATAATCGATGCAGCCAATTAGATTTAAATCTTGCATGCATGAATGATCTGGGCAATTTGAATACTTAAAATTGTTATTTAAATTTTAAATTGTGCGCACTTATACACATACATACACACATATAACTTTACACATCGTGGCATATAAATTTAATACTGTTTATGATTGCTTTTAATATAACACAATTGATTGCATTTGTAATAATATCCGGCTGAGTGAGTACGTAGCAACGAGCTAATTATATACATACGAGTATAGCAGATATGTACTAGTATGTAGTACGACTAGATGTAAATCAAGGAATCAAAGCCGATTGTGTAAGTGTGAAGAACGAACATAGTTCGACTACCAGGGAATAAGTGCCGACCATTGGCTTGGATATTTGTGATGCTCCTGAAAGAATTTACCTGCTACTTAGAAGATAATTTTGAATGGATGAAGTTCGAAACAGTTTAGAATTCGAAAGAGCTGACTTCTTGAAATTTGGCGAATATTCGACTAAAATGAAAAACACTCCATACGACTTTTGCCCTCAAATTCAGAAAGCTTGATTTCAAATATGCTGGCAGCAGGTCCTACTTTTTCTGCAGACTAGTGTTATTTCACCTTTCTTGAATATTTTTTCATTTCATATTTTCTACTCACCGGGATTTCCTGCAACAACTACTTGCTGCCGCTACCGCCGTCGCATTTTTTAACTGTCACTTCAATAGCTTTATAATTTTGTTTAAATAAAATACAGCTTGTAGCTATTTGTTGTGCTAATTACGCCTATTTAAGTCAGCAAATGTCAACCGTATTTCACTGTTTATAGAAACATCAGCCACGGCTCCCTAAATATTTATTTTTTTGCGACCCCAAACAATTGTAAAAGTAGCCGCTATTAATTCTGCCTAAACTGTCTACGAAATGATGTGAAATAAATCCTCTCGCCTGTCGCGGCTTACCTTGCGGCAATATACTAACACAGACACCAAATGAACGCGGCTGTGTCGACTGACTCCAACCGCCATGTGCTGAGTGCCATTTGAGGCGGAAATTCTGTGTGGTAGCCATGTTGATTTTGAGCTATTAGCGCGTTAATTCTTCTCCCCTCTTTTTAAACGGAAAATCAAAAACACCAACTAACCAACGGTCGCCGTGAGCATTAAACGTAAACAATAACAACAACAATGCATTGTTTACAAGCTGTGCTGTCAATGCTGAAAGCGTTTGTTTTTGCTATCCACTCCCACTTCCTGCCATTTTGACTTCCTTCAATTTGTAATAAAGCTTTTATGGTTGCTCGTTCGTCTCAACAAAAATAAACCATAACACTGGCCACAGGCCACCCTTGTTTTTGTAGTTGTTGTGTAGTATCCATGTAAACGGGCATTTCATACATTTTACACTCAGATTTCCATACCCTCAAAATTTGCGAGTAATTTTTAATGAATTGTTTTGGACTTTTGCGGTTTGGAAGTGTTCTGCGGAGGTGGATTGTTTGGGGCTTTTGTGTTGGAGGGTGGCCAAAATATGATTTATTGCAGGTTTTATGAGCGGTTGGAGGTACAGTTTTGGCCATTGTAGTTCTTGTGAAAGGTTTTCCTTAAATGAATGAATTAAAATGAGATAATTATTTTAATACCAACCCAATTTGACTTTCGTGGTATGCTGCTCTTATTGTTGCTCATACATAATAAGAGTTTAGAGGCTTAGCCACCCGCTTAATAGCTTCTGTAACTGTAGAGTAACCTTGTTTGTTTTTGTGTAAAGATTTTTCTACCAGAAATTTCTATTTTGGAGCAGATATATACTAAGGAGTTACAGTCTATTAACGACAACATTCTAGAACATTTTATGATGTATGGCCAACAAAAACAGCATGCGTTCCCTATTAATGGAGACCAGCCGCGGAACCCTGGAAGTCGCTAAATCTTAATCTCGGTCGCCTAAGATCTATAAATGCATTTTAGCAAAAGTTTTGGCGACTTTTGGGACTCCAGTGAATGGCTGATTGGACGCAAATACCTCCTTGTAGCCTCCATATTCATAAAAAATAAAAAAAAGGTTTATAAAGCTCTTATAATTCAAAATTTGTATCGAAATGTAATTTTAAAAATTTTATTTTTATGAATAAGGGGGTAGAGATATTTTAAAAATAAATAATTGTTTAGAATGTTGGAAATTTCTTTACCACATTTATTTACTTTGTGACTTACTAACTTCGATAAAGGTAATATCATACCTTGACGTAGAAAATCTCAAAACTTCTCTCCCAATCCGCCAACTTCCAAGAGACGATATGTGTAGCTGAGCTCATAAGCTTTGAGAAGAGATTCAAAATAGAACTAGGAGAAAAGTCACCTAGGGCGCATCCAAAGTTAAAGGATTCCAGCAGAATAGTATACTAGTACGGTGTACGGACGACACCAAAACCCCAGAAAGGATTGGGACGCGAATATTTGGCTTCCGCGCTAGTATGTCCATAACACGGGCATCAGACAGTCGAACTTAAATAAAAGCAATGACGGTTGGTTATAACACTAAGGGCTGTTTTCACAGTGCCGAGTTAACTTACAGTCCCCAGTTAACTATTGATTCGCAATTTTATTTTAGCTTTTTTGGTAGATATTTACTGCCCAATACATAATAGACAGCCTTATTAATTCTAACCCGAGGTTAACTCACCAATGTTGATCGGTTAAACTCTAGTAAACTCAATTTAAAAATTGAAAAGCTAGAATTAACTGTGGAATGTAAGTTAACTCGCCGCTGTGAAAATGGCCCTAAGCAATGCAATAATCAGTATATCCAATAATAATCTTAGGACATCATAGACCAATATAGGCTCAAGGCTCATCTGAACAAATTGAGAATTTCGTGCCGCTTCTGTGATAATTTGTAATTGAAATACGATTAGTATACCTTCAGAGGCCATTCGTCTACTTCGAGATTTCGATTGTCTCAGTATTTAAATATAAAAAGATTTTTGGCCCAACTCCACTAAGAGCAGTCATACATTAAAAATTGCTGAGATCGGTAGAGTAACGCTAATAAGTACGGAATTCACTTCATTGAAATAACGAAGGTGGGCTTAATTTTTATTATAAAAAACCAAAAACCCCCACGCGCTTTATTTCCATTTCCCGTTGGTTGTTAAGTTTTTATTTCATATTGAGAAAGCGCCAAAGGCGATAAATTGGAATTAAAAATCGCGTGATTCTCTTTCTGCTGACATTCGGGCTGTATACGTTAAAAAGCAGATTGTGCTTCTGTGAAGGCCGAAGTTAGCTCTACTTGCAGGAAAGTACTTGCCGATCACTGCCTTATAACAGTTAGAAATAAAACAAAATGTTGCTCGAAAAATCAAAGTCCTTGGGAAAGACCTACAACCTTTATATAGAGACATTGGTAAGAGCTAGCCACTATATCACTGGGGACTCTGAACGGGGCTATATGCTAATACACCTTTTTCAAGTGTACTTCAGAAACCCTAAATATGCTTCAGAATAGTCAATTGCACTTCAGAAATCGTAAAATGTATTTCAGAATTATCAATTGTACTTCAGAAATCGTAAAATTTATTTCAGAATTATCAATTGTACTTCAGAAATCGTAAAATTTAGTTTAGAGTATTCAATTGTGTTTCAAAAACTGTAAATTGTATTACAGAATAATCAAATTGTTCCTCAGAAGCTGGAAAATGTAATTCAGAATTAATATAAATTTACAATTTCTGAAGAACAGTTTACGTTTTTTGAGGTACAATTTATGGTCTCTGAACTGATTATTTTGAGGTGCATTTTACAGCTTCTGAAATACAATTTACGGTTTCTGAAATACAAATGACTATTCTAAAATACATTTTACGATTTCAGAAGTACAATTCGCTATTCTGAAATATGTTTTACACATTCTAAAGTCGAATTGATTCTTCTGATGTTCATTTTACGGTTTCTGAAGAACATTTTACGCTTTCTGAAATAAACTTGTAATATTGCTGTGCAAACCTGAAAACTGTTCTTCTCTTTTACATTCACAGCTCGTAATAGAGTCCAGCGTAAAATTACATTGCAGCTCATATAAATATTGTGCGAATCAAAAATGTTCTTCATCCCTGTAAACTAGTGTAACAGAAGCTGCTTTAAATACTACCTTAATACAATGTTTCTTTTTTTCATTTTTTTATGCCCATCATAAATTTAAAGCCTTAAATTAATCATCCGCAAATTATCACAATCGTTATGCCGCACTTAATTTTGAGATTATCTCGGAGCTTGTAATATTAATTTCACAACTGCACGTGCACGAAAGGACACGCCTTCTTTACCAACTGCGCACTTTGCGTTTACAACGCTTGGAAAGCCAGACCACAAACATTTGCAACAATTGGTTTTTTAGCAGCAACACGCTTAAAAGTAGATTTCAATCGGAATTCTGTGTGAAATGAATTTTTTAAAATTAAATAAGAAACGTATTGCAGCAACAACAGAGCAACTCATTAGAGACGCTTTACAAGGATATATGTCCTTACATATATCACGGGTCATTTCACAAATTGTTTTCAGTTATTGAGAGCATTGTCCTATTGACTAGCAGTTTGTTGAGCAGTTTTGTAATTATTTATCCCACAGCCAGTTGGGAATTTGTACGTAGCAAAGATCGAAATCAAGATCAGTGTTTGATTTCGCTAAACGAAATACAATATTTCACATTAAAATGCAGCAAGAGGGCTGAGCAAACAAACCTACATATCTACATACATATATGTATGTATATATGTGTATTTTATTGCCAACATATTTTGTTTGCCTTCAAGTGGGTTGCAACGTTTTATATTAGGGCGCATCTGTATGGGTGTAAATGCTTTTAAAGGACCAGCTAAATTGGCGCGTGAATGTTAAATCCCTTCTGAATGATAAGATTATTTTTGGTTTTATACACTCTCAAATAGAATTTGAAATGTGCGCTAAAATTTTATTCTTCAACCCTCAGTGTAGCGAAGCCTTTGTGAAAGTTCGCTTGGCTGCCGTTAAGTACATCAAATAGAAGTAAAGCACAAAACAGCAATTGGATTGTAATTATGCGATAATTAGAAATGTAAACGTACAAAAATTATATAATACACACACATCCACACGCCAGGCACTATTGTCTGCTCAAGGTGAGAGGCTGAAAATGTACTTTACTTTGAAGTGTTCAATTAAATACAGTTGTGAGTAAAAAAATAGCATGCTGTTGTCTTGAAAATTAATGACCACGGCACGAACTTCAATCCAAATCAGAAAAGTTGAAGACTTTCAAGTAAATATCCCACACTTATTTTCAAATGCAGCTGACCCAAATTTAGAATTTTTAAGATATACCTACTACCGGACTCATCATTTCAATACAGAACGAGCTGTATAATCGAAAAGAGCTTTTACTTGCCAGGAAAAACTTTTTAATACGTAAACAGCAGCATTTTATTATATTCAAAGTTGAGAAAGGCGATGTAGCTTCTAAAAGTTTTGCAAAATTCAAACTGCTTTCGATTGTACTTATTTGTTGTAAACTAGATTGCAGCGCTGGCGGAGCCAAGCACCCAAATAAAAGTGGTATGTACAGCAGCAACAAAAAAATTTATTATTTATTTCACGTAACACCTCCAACAATACACCGTACAGTTCCAATTTCAATATATGTATACAAATATTTTGAGCCAACTTTTATTGCCACCACTCTATGCAGCGGCAATAATATATTATCTTGCAGTAAAATGTAATCTAAACTTTAAGTTGAACATCTAGCAACACAGCAATCACAACTGCATTTAATTCTTTGCTGCCGATGTTGAGTGATGCGCGAACAAATTGAAAAAAAAAACAGAAAAAAATTTGTTAAGACTCATATTTATAAAGACAACTCGTGTGGAAGCGAACATTCTATCTAGTATTTTCCTCGCGAAAGCTCTAGGGATAGAGAGCGCCTGTGGTTCGTGGCGGAAGGCTTAGTGGGAGGACGCGACATATGTATCTTCATATACAGTCAAGACCGCATCCTCTAAGCTCCATGAAGATTCTAGATGAGGTTGCAAAATTCCTCAAATATCACGCTCGTCTGGGTTTCCAGTCACTGAGAGCGACGAAAAGGTAGACGAACTAGCAAAAGCTGGTGCCGCTTTGGGCACTTCTGAGGCGGCCATGTTGCAATAACCAATCACAGCTATTAAAAGAAACATGCATGGCAGGTTCCAGGAAATCACTGTCTGGAACTGCTATTCCACCGATGCCGAAGATCTGCTGAACTGGTCAAGAAAAGAAATCTTTAGATATACAGTTGCGACGACTAGACACTGGCCACTGGGCCAACAAGCCGAAAGAAGGGGTATTACGTGCAACAACATATGCAGGACCTGTGATGAGAATGGCTGCAAAGTCACAGTTTGCAACTCTGGGCAGCTACATAATGCCAAAGGACACGAGTAACTTCAAAGATGCCGGAAAAAATTTGATGAAAGTAATGCATGACAAATTGACTTTAGACGAGGCAATAAAAAAAAGTGGCTCAGGGACTTTTCACTTTTAATTTCATTTTATATTTTAGTTAATTATTAGCTCTGTGAGTAGTGAAACTCTACCAAAAAATAAATTTCCTTCCTTCCTCTGGTAATATGTTTTAAATCCACACTACGTCAAGTATGATTACTTTTTCCGTCTATTTCTAACATGTTAATTTCCATAACGCAGATACCAGAAGATCTTTTCTATTATAGTGCTATGCTTTTGCTAACAACTGTATATATATATGGTAGCTGTGATTTTTTTTTTTAAGTATCGTGTGGATATGTACTGAAACACTCATATACTTCTGAATTTGAATGCGAATATAGCAATTTTCGTAAATACATACTACACATAAGCGCCCAACACCCTTCACAATACACGCACCACTGGTGGTTGGTTGCTTAGGTGTTTTCTTGCATCCTCATTCATTTGCCAGTGCTTTAGGTGTAATGTGGCTGGGGTTTAATCTACTCAAACTTTTGCTCACCTCAACTCATCTGAAAACAAACATTTTACTTAACGGACAGAAATTCGAAAATAAAAATATTATTTGCCATGCTTCTCTGTATGTGAGTTGGTATGTATGTACATAAATATGATATGATTCTATGTATGAATATGCTTGGACATTCTCAACAATATTAAATTACAAACAGATAAAGACTGGTGTGCAGAATTTTAAGGATTCCTTCTGTTATTTTATTGTTACCCTTGCTAGTTGTTAGCGCTTTAATTGTATGTGAGCGAAAGTGTAGGTACTTTTGTTGAGTTTTTCGTTGGAATATTCTGTAGCAAAATCAGTTTTTTAAATTTTGCGATTGAATTGGTATTGTATAGTGGTAAGTTTCATAATAAAGAGCCGATTCGCATACATAACGTATAGTGGTTTAGCAGTTTAGATCTTTTGGTTTTAAATCGTTTTGAAAAAAAAAATCTTATAAATTTATTTGGATATGTACCATACTGATTCTACATTAATTAAAAAGTTCTGTAAATGTTTGGAACTATTTGAAACACACTTGTTTAAAAAAGTTTCCATCCAACCCTTTGATGGTAGCTGATGGAGCCTTCGTTGGAGTTCGTCAAACTCTCCCCTAAACGATGCGAATCAGATAAATGAGAAATCCCAGCTATCCATAGCAGGAATACTCCGAAATAATGCACAATGTAAAGAATAAAAACCACAATCCTCAATTATATGAATAGTTTAGAGCATTTTCTGCCAATTTTTGTTGTACGCGTAAACAGAATTGTGAGAAAAAAGAGTATTTTTTTTTTGGATGTTTATCAATAGGCTAACGTTGAAAGCCAAGGAAAGTGCATCTAAAACTAAAGCAAATAATATATTTTTTGATTGTATGAAGTGTTTTGGTAAGTTCCAAATGAAAAATGGTTACATATACAAATATTTTTACAAAAAATACATCTTCAATCAATAACTTATGGCATTTCTTTTCAAAATTATATAAATAAAACTGTTTAAACCAAAAAAAAAAAGTACTTATGCTGATGAAAAAGTGACATGAAGCTTCTTAAAAGTGTCAATAAACGCCTTCAATAGAACTCCAAAAAGGGTCCAATCCCCATCAAAATGGAGGAAAAAATATGACAAAAAAGTATTACAAAAGACTTTAAAAATTTCCAATATGAGCCTAAAAAGACTCCGAAGTTTAATTAAAAAAGAGTCTTAAACACTACAAATTCATGGGATTCGTAATTATTTTGGATTCTTTTTTATGACAACTTTTAGTGTGCCTCCGTCGAACGAGTTTTTTTGCTTATTTTAGGTTCTGAAAATAGCTAATTTCTGAGGATTGCTCTGAGAAACGTGCGTTTTATAGCTTCAACAAAACTTTTCTATGGATCAAAAATTTATCCAGAACAATGTCAGAATCACAACATTGTTATTTCTTAACATGCAAAATTGATATCTGTATTTGAATCACTCGCCATTGGAACGCAAGTATTGTCTTTACCACTGGATTACGCTTGTTCTCTCAGCAACAACTAACGGGAAAGAAACAGGACTAAGGCAATACCCAAATGTACAAAATGTTTCGCTTTCAGTTCGTCTTCCGGATTCAGCCAGTATCTTCCAAGCAGAAGTCGGAAGACACAGTAGGAGGACTTAACATACATATCTACACTGACAGCCAAGCAGCGATTAGGGCGCTTGAGTCCCACATCACCATCAAATCACATCCTCTGAGACGGTCAGCAGCTGTAGGAAGATGCTAGAGGCGGCTGCAGACTTTTAATGCATTACGCTCGTTTGGGTTCCCGGCCACAGGAACATCACGGGTAATGAAAAAGCAGACGAATTGGCTAAATTGGGGGCTGAGGCAGACATCTCCGATGCGGTGATGTTACATCCACCAATCACATCCATTAAAAGGCTCTTTCATTGCAGGTACAGAGAATTGGCAGTCCGTAATTGGCTCTCCACCGATGCCTGCAAATTCTCTAAACAAACGTGGCCCACCTACAACAAACAGAGAACAGAGGACCTGCTCAAGAGGTCAAGAAAGGAAATATTCAGAATCACATCCACACTAACGGGGCACTGGCCCCTGGGCCGACACGCCGAAAGAATGGGCATCCCGTTCAACAACAGATACAGCACAGCAACCAATCAACCAAGGCAATACTCTGAATCTTTACATTAAAATGATGGGGAAAATTGCCTGTTATGAAAAAATAGAAAACAAATACCTAGAATCAAAATTAGCCGACATACCAAAAAGAATCATATCAACCGATATCTCCCTACTCTGAATGTATTAGAGGCTAGAGGAAAGTCGGGCTGGTACCTGCAAAAACTAGTAACTAAGCAACCCTTCCGGTAGGTTGTTGTTTTGTTAAAAGAACCAAGTAATCTTCAAGCCCATTAAACCCACTAGCCTTCTAATTACTGCAATACTAGCTCATCAATATAAAATTGTGTCTTTATCACGTTGCCATATATAACGTGCTGTCCTGGGAATATGACGGTTGACTGTTTGGCCAGAATGGGTTCTGCACAAGTTCAAACCCGGCTCTAGCACTCCCGACCGCACGCAGCGAAGAAACGGTCAGAAACTTTTTAAATAATTTCCTTAGACGTTACTGGTTGGTTTCGAGGGTATGTAGATGGGCAAACCCCATGTTGCCATCAATATTAGAAAGTATTGAAAGGTGCCTGTTTTCATTGATCAGACAGGACTGCAAATGGCTGTGGATTGCGGACCGCAGTGCCGTTCGAAAATAAAGTTAAGTTCAAGTTTTCGGTTAACACTCACTTGGTTGCTAAGCCAGTTTGTCTTCCTTCGACTGTCGGCAAATAATTTTAATAAATAAAAAAATCTTTGGAATGAATTGGCTCTGACGCTCATCAAGCGATAGGCTGCTGGTAAATTTGATTGTAAATATTTAAATTTATTTACTTTAACCCCACTTCCTAAATACCGCCCTTACTGAAAGGTCGCTTTACATGGACGACCCACTCTGCCTTTCATGCTTTGTAGCTCTCCCCGCCCTCGATAGGATCAGGTATGAGCTCTGTGGTGCAGTTATGTTGGGAGACGAACGTTTAAAAAACGGTTAGATTTAAAATAGATTAAGCGGAACGCTAAAACAGTGCAATGGACGGTATGTAGTCTGAGTGCGCTTATCAGCACGTGTTGCTGTGGGGTTCCAAAAAAAAATGTTATCCGTTGGTCAACTCTGATGTGAACATCCCAATATATCGCTGGGAACATCTCTACTCATAATAAAATTATAATAGGTCGATGTCTGTACATTGCAAATATTCAAGAAAGATTGATAGGAGGGTTCATTATTAAACCAAAAATCCAAATCAACAGTTTTTAGAATTTGTGTCTGTCTGTATGTTTGGACGTATATCACTCAAAAAGTGCTGAATAGAATTGAATACACCATTCACCGTTGCACTACTAAACGTCTAACTTAAAATTAAAGGTGCCGACTATTTCGATAGCTCGAACGGTTTCTGAGTTATAGACCCATCTGTGGACAAGGGCGAACAAAAATGTGGTAGTACAATAAGGGTAACAAACGAAAGGTGCTAATGTTTCATATATTAGGTGGTTTCGAAGATATAATGATTCATATCGAACTCGGTCTTTTAAAAGTTTTGAAACGCAGCGAAGCGTGGCCGCAGTGAGTCCATTTTTAGGTCTGTTAGGACACTGCTTTCATGGGTGCCCTAAGATATCTGATGGCGCCATGCGACAACAAAAGGCATCACGTAGGGGAAAGGCCAAACTTGTCTCGAGAGACGTCAACTACACAATAATATCGCATGTTTTATGGCAAACATCCTTAATTTAAATTTTAAATTAATTTTAATTAATTTAATTTTTCGGGAAAATGCAAAAGCTTTACTTTTTCACAGACTTCCACAGTAAAAATAAAATTCAAATACATGCTGACTATCATTTTCTTTCTAAAACTCATCATCCTTTTACAACTCTGAGCACAATCTCATTACCCGGGTATTTTGGAGCATAATAAAACTCCAAAAAAACTAAATTTTGAGTTACATCTGTTTACTTCCACTTATCTAGCTTGAACCCTGGCAATGCGTGCCAATAAAAGAGAAAAAAAAACTCCAAATTTCATATTTATACCACTCGCCAATTAATCCATCAAAATATTTTACCGTCCGTCATAACATCGATCTTCCCCTATAAAAACATTAATTAATCCATTTCCGAAAAATTGCGCGCTTGATATATTAACTAAACGTTAACTCAACGACTTATTTGCGCTTAAATTAATCATATTTTAAAATTAAAAAAAGCAAACAATTCAGTTTCACCCAATATGCAGATGGAAGGCAAAGCAAACAAAAAAACGAAAAATATTTACTGCAATCAGCGAAATGTAAAAAAGCGAGGAAACAACAAACACAACACTCGAAAGCAGTCAAAAACAAACAAACTTTCGAATGTAGAAAAGAACCAGCAAAAACAATTTCGAGATGATAAAATGATAAAAATTTCATTGCGCAGCCACACGTCAAGCGAAACGCCAAACGAGTCACGCATGCGCGATGCCCTAACAGGCGACGTACATAAATATGTATGTATGTGTGTAGGTAGAGAGAATCATACTGCCACAAATGGCAAGGGAATGTGTAACATTTACACCTATCCGCCGGGCCCTACAGATCTAATTGGCATTACGCTTTTTCAACAACGAGCCGCCCGCAAAAGTTAAAACAACAAAAAATTCAAAAGCAAAAAATACAATTGTCAAGAGCGGCACCGAGATGGCGCGTGCCTTTGCGCTAAAGTCAAATACTTCCTTATACATTTCTTGCCACCGTCATTGCCACATCCGACTGACTGCTACTGATCGTTATCTACCCACGCGCAAGCGCAGACAAACAGCGCAAAGCAGTCGTAAATGGTAGGCAGTCCACGTTGAAGGGGCGCGTGCGCATATAAGTAGACACGTTTAATGAAATGAAAATGATCATTATTAAAGCCTCAAAATGTCAAAATGCCAGTTGTAGCTGTTTAGTCGTTGGTCAAGCGCTTGGGTAGCTCGCTTTTGCTTTTTTCTACCAAGTTTTGCTCGTACTTTTTTAATTGAAATCGTATTGCTGTTATTTCGGCTGCGACTAAAGAAGTGGTGGAGTGAATATCAGGATGACTAAAGGATCAACGTACAATGTATGTATGTATATTTCTATGTATGTAAATAAATATTCTTCTTTTTCGGGGGAGATAATTCAAGTGCAACATTTTTTTAATTCAACACATTCGTTAATCGCTTGACGTAATTTGATCTTTGATTACGGAATTTTTTTTTTATTTTCTTTCCCTCTTACTTTCATCTATTTTTATTTTTATTTATTTTTTTGTTTTTGTATATGTACCTATATGGAATTTATTAATGAACTTAACTGGCAGTTGGCTCTTAATAGGTGCGTAAGTTTTATATTGCCGTTGTTATTGTTGTTCCTTGCGTTGACTTTATAGGCTATCGCTTGTAGTGCTTAAGGGTATTTAACCTTATGCATATCCAAACATACATACAAATGTACATAAATATGTAATTTGTTACTTGCATTAAGTTTTCGATCAGATGTTGAGCACATTTTGGTAATTTAATACTTTTAATGAGGTCTCCGTTGAGTTTTCATGCACATTTTAACTTGTGACCCACTAATTTACGTATTTAAAATAAATTAATAACAAGTAAGGAAAGGGCTGTCTTCGAAGACTTTATACCTTTCATGAATACGCATCACGGTTGTAAGTGTCCGATCCTTACTCACAATTAGTGAAAACTCTGCAAAACTGATAACTTAAAGATACATAGCCCAGACCCCATTTATCGGAACAATCGATTGTATGGGATCTAAATGTTATGTAGGTCCGATCTGGCTGATTTTCACTACACATATACACACATAATAAGCGCCAAACCTGCAAAACTTTACGTTTCAGCTTTTTAGTTGCAAAATTTATAGCGCAAAACCCATTTATCGGAACTATCGATTGTATGGGAGCTATATGGTATGTTGGTCCGATCTTGGGGAATTTCCCTACACATAATACATATATAATCGGTACCAAACCTGCAACATTTTATGTTCCTAGCTTTTTATTTGCAAAATGTATAGCCCAAAACGCATTTATCGAGACTATCGATTGTGTGGGAGCTATGCGTTGTATTGCTTCGATCTTGCTGAATCCGACGAATGATTAATCTCGTGCAAAATGGAGGCTCCATACCAAATTTGATCAAGATATCTCAAAAACTGAGGGACTAGTTTGCGTACAAACAGACAGACGGACGGACGGACATGACTAAATCGACGCAGCTCATCGCCCTGATCATTTCGGAATACTTGGTGGTGCGTCAATCTCTTCTTCTTCTCATACTTACAAACATCGGACCAAAGTTATAAAACCATTTCATGTTCATGAAAGGTATAATAACAAAAAATAATGCCAACTCAGCTAAGGGCACAGAAAAGAATAAAAGAAACTTCAATGGAATTTGTTAAAAAAATTACTTTGTTTTGTATAATTATGGATAGAAATGCATACTAGTCCTGTATTGTTCACAAAATAAATTTTTGGGCTAGTAAAAAATTCTTAAAACTTAAAAATTGGGCTTTTCTGTTGTTAAACCGTTCAGCTGTGTTTTTCGGGTGCCTTTCAGTACAAGAAACAGTATTTTCGGCGACCTCGGCCGACTACTGATTAACAAACGAGATAGAAGGTGTGTTCCTTTGGCCACCCGAAGTTGCCCAAAACGGGATTTTAGTGTTTTTTTTTTGTTCTGTAGCTGTTAAAAACAGACCTAAAAATAACGAATAAAGTTATTTTAAAAACATGCAGACGATGACTTCTGAATATCTTGATTCAAAACCTTATTAAAAGAAAACTGATTTGAACGAAAATGTGAGAAAAAAAATCAGACGGGCATCCGAGCTTCGTATTGAAGTAAATTCGGTTTTAAGAAACTCATACAAACATACGATGACGGTTTAGGTAGTTACAGAGAAGATGGCCGAGGTAGGCATGCCTGTAGTAACGACTAAAGTCCATATTGACCCAGGGGTCAACGAATCGGATTCATAGACACCAAAGAACTGTCAGTATCAGTATAACCCTGTAGGATGAGGCAGAGAAAAGTACTGCTCCAATAACAGACCGTAAAACCAATAAAAGAAAATTTTAAAAATGGAATAAAGGTTTTGTCAGATGGTTCAGATATCTTGAAGCATTTTCAGAGAACTTATAATTTAAGAGGGGGAAATGAATCCCAAATAGGTGTGAAATGTGAGCCACAGACAAATTATCATATCGGAGTATTTTTTGAATTTTTTGGTGCTGATCATTTTTACTGGGATTTACTCTCAAACAGGCGTTGCCAATGTTTTTTCAACATAGCGCAAGAGACTGTTCTTTACTTTGCCAACTGGCTGCAATTGGAAACACCAATGAATAGGAAGTCCTGCCCCACGGGGTCCTTTCATCGGAGATGTGATCTCCATGTTTATATATAATGGAAGGAATTACTTTTATTTCGTACGTTCCTCCATCACAATAAGGGACACTTGTGACTATTTTATTACTTCGAATGTTTGCTGTGAACTTTCAACAGCAAAAATTTGTTTTAAAGTAACTGCAAGTAACTCCATAAAGAAAGTATGAGCAAAATTTAAAAAAAAAATCACAGCTCTAAGTACAGGGTGTTTTTTTTACAGGTTTGTTTTTCGAATAGAGATAAAACTGGCATTTTGTGATCAAATCTGGCAACTCTAATGTCATTTATGTTCAGTTTGGTTTGCCATTTCATCATGAACAGGTTGACAAAAGAACAATGCTTGCAAATCGTGCAAATTTATTTCGAAAATAATGGTTCAGTTCGCGAAGTTTACCGTGAGCTCCGTCCATTTTATGGTCGACATAATCGTCCATCAGAGCAATTAATTCGGTTAACCATGGATCGTTTTCGCACTACGTTTACTCTATGTGATAATACGCATCCGCAGAGACGTCGAACAGTGCGCACCGAAGAAACAATTGCCGCTGTAGAGCAAAGTGTTGAAGAGGACCCGAATGAATCGATTCGCCACCGTGCACAGCAATTGGAGCTTTGTCCATCAACTTTATGGAAGATTTTGCGCAAAGATCTTGGCTTGCGACCTTACAAGATCCAGCTTGTGCAAGAATTAAAGCCGCGAGACCATGCAATGCGTCGTGATTTTGGTGTATGGGCCGAAAATGAGATTGATTTTGATGCTGATTTTCATCGCAAAATTTTGTTCAGTGATGAGGCTCATTTTTGGTTGAATGGCTACGTCAACAAGCAAAATTGCCGCATTTGGAGTGAAGAGAATCCACATGAGACCCTTGAAACGCCATTACATCCACAAAAACTGACTGTTTGGTGTGCTCTATGGGCTGGTGGAGTCATTGGGCCATACTTCTTCCGCAATAATGCTGGAGAGGCAGCTACCGTTAATGGAGACCGGTATAGAGCCATGATAACCGACTATTTTGTTCCCGAATTGGATGGCATGAATGTGGATGAGTTGTGGTTCCAACAAGACGGCGCTACATGCCACACAGCGCACGTCACAATCGATTTATTGAAGGAAACATTCGATGAGCGCATAATTTCGCGGAATGGACCTGTCACTTGGCCACCAAGGTCGTGTGATTTGACACCATTGGATTATTTTCTTTGGGGATATGTGAAGTCGCTCGTCTACACCAACAAACCAGAAACGTTAGGGGAATTGGAAGCCAACATTCGTGGCGTTATTGCCGACATACGGCCCCATATGCTCGAAAAAGTGGTTGAAAATTGGACCTGTAGAATTGGCTTTATTCGAGCCAGCCGCGGCGGCCACATGCCCGAAATCATATTTAAACATTAATGGCATAAAATTATCCTTCCAATAAAGACAAATTGATGGACCTTAAAACGATTTGCTTGTGTTTTATTTCAATTCGAAGTTCTATACCCCTAAAAAAACACCCTTTAGCATTGGAATCTAGGCTTATTCGTAGGACCAATTCCGAATCAGAAATTTCCATTATGGTCAACCGAAGTTCGTAATGAGCTATTGAGCTAATGTTATTTAAGGTTGTCCATGAACTCAACATACCACCGAGCGGTGCGGCTGTCAGCGGAGCTGTAGAAAAATAGTGCTAGGAAAACATCGATGTTTCTTTTTTTCATACTTTTAATGAACATGAATTGGTATTATAATTTTGGTCCAATGTTTGAAAGTATGAGAAGAAGAAGAGATAGACCCAACCATAAGTATACCGAAATGATCTGGGCGATAAGCTGTGTCGATTTAGCCATGTCCATCTGTCCGTCTGTTTGAACGCAAACTAGTAGTTTTCGAAATATCTTACTAAAATTAGGTATGGAGCCGCCATTTTGTAATACATTAATCATTTTTCGGAACCAGCAAGATCGGACCTATACACCGCTTAGCCCCGATAAAATCGATTGTTTCGATAATCGGGTTTTGGCATATAATTCTTGCATTTAAATAGCTAGGAACGTAAAATTTCGCAGATTTGGTACATATTATATACGTAATGTGGCTAGTGAAAATCAGCTAGATCGGACCAACATAATATATAGCACCCATAAAATCGATAGTTCCGGGTTTGGGCTATAACTGTTGCAGTTAAATAGCTAATTTTACGATATCTAATGGGGTTAGTGAAAACGTGTAAGACTGGACCAATATATCGTATAGCCCCCATACAACCCATTAACGGCGCTTTCCTTACTTTTTTTTTTAATTTTTTTGATTTCACAAACGAAGAAATACAAAGTCTTTAAATTTACTTTCATCTATGATTATTTGTGCTGTTCTTTTAAATTCTCGGGTTCTCTCCGTCCTCATAAAGAGTTTCGAAAAACCAACATCGATGTTTGAAATGAAAGTTAAGGGTACGATGTATAATAATATCTATATCGATGTTTCTTCCAGCTCTACTATGGAATATTCGTTGTATCTGAAATGGATTCCTTAAAATAGTGAACATTTATTATTGATCATTAAATGTGATTTAGTGGCTATTAAGAATACAAACAAATCGTATCTTTTATTTTTGCAAAAAATTATCGGATTTTGTCGAAATTGAAAAGGTGTGTCCTTTTGTCCAAATACCAATATTCGATATTTTTAATTATAATTTTATATGTATTTATTTTAAAAATCGTTGCAAAAACCATGGGAAACAATGTTGTGTCAGAGCAAGTTTTGGTACCCCTATGCAAAATATTACTCTCCAAGATATTCCGGTGTGAAAAAATGGCGCTCTGTGAATGGGTGCTCTGTTATTTAAAAAAAAAAATTTATTTATGAATTCATAATTCTGTAAAAATTGGTGAGTTAGAAGAGTTGAAGTTCAAATATCCATAAGGCGGAACATTTTTTCTTAGCGACCACAGGTGTCTCTGAAAATTTGTTCTTTTAGTTTTTTAAATTTTTTTAATCTTGTAAGTTCCACGAACTTAAGAACAGACTAATTCTTATTCAATTATTATTTTTATTTTTCATTTTCGACTAAGAAATTTTGTATTCAATAATTTCTTACTCTTATTTTTAATTTTGTAAAAAACAAAAGCTAAAAGGTATAGTAAAATTTGGACGCTTTGGTAATAGCCAGAATCGTTACAGTCTCCGGTTTTAACATCTTATTGTTAATACAACCAAAGCTTGTGGGCCTTTTGAAAACATAGCAGGGATTATTGGGCTAGCCAATCATGCGAATAGTCGAGTTAAGTTAATTAACTTTGCATTGATTGAAGTTGTTCAAATACAAATCGTTTTTCTTCAAAACAAAACATTTATTTTGTGCCCATTTTTTTTTTCTTTAAAAATAAAAAAACTGCAGAAAACAACTATTCGGATGTCGAAAACGCATTGTTGGATTGAACGATTAGTCGCTTAGCTTCCACTAAACTTGCTCTTTTTAAGCTCAAAATTTATAACAACAAAATTTTTTAGCTGATTTATTTTACACTGAACTCAGTTGCAAGCCGATATAGGTATGGCCGAATTAGCCTAGACTTAGAATTGACTGGTTTTACAAAAGAACCGACAGTCAAATATTGAACGTGTAATCTTTTTTAATTTTTTTTTTTATTTGACGTATTGCTTTCTAATTGCCATATGAACTTCATACATCCAAAAATTTCGTATGCTATACAATATATGAAGAATTTTATTTAAAACTAGAGGGCCCGGCAGAATTTGCCCTGCCTAGAAATATACTTACATGGATCTGGAAATATAGCCTATCCCTATCCCTATACAACTTCCATATTTATTCATCTTTCAAAACTTCTATGGACTTCCACAAACAATTCAAGACCAAAATTAGCCTGATCGGTCCAGCCGTTCTCGAGTTTTAGCGAGACTAACGAACAGCAATTCATTTTTATATATCGTCGGTGACACTGCAAAACCGCGTAAGTGACATTTGTGTCAAAATCTGCCCCTGCCATCAAGATCTACTGATTTATTTTCAAGAAAACTACATGCTGGTTTGGAAAATAAATAAAAGAACCTATCTTGATGGGAACTTTTTCCATAAAGTGAATATTAGTCGAAAAAATAAGCAATTTGTAGCGGCAAAACAGCCAAACTGAGATATCACTTACGCGGTTTTGTATTACGCTTTGCAGTGTCACCGACGATATATAGATATTGAAAAAAGGTTATATGGTAGCACAGTTCCCCCACGCCTCTCTTCGAACTTAGAAACTTAACTTGGAAAGCAAACCTCTGTTGTTTTCCAAGTTTGCAAGTTAAGTTATTTTCAGTGTAACTAAGTTCTCATTTGTTAGGTGTAGGATTTCCAAGTCAAGTTTAGTCTAGGCTAACTCAGTCCTTAGTTAACAAATTTTCAAATTACTTCAAGTTTATGTTGATAGGCTAGAATCAACTCAAAAACAATTCTTACTTTTTTGCCTTGTATATTATTATCTACCTGAACTCAGAATAATAGAGATCCCTGAACCAAAGTATGAAAACATATATAACATACGAAATTTCTCACAACCGTCGGCAATTCACAATAAACACTTATCATTTATTCTCAGCATACATACCTCGATAGCATTGCGGCATCTTGAGGCCCACCAGTGCCCGGTTGTGGCAACTGTGGTAAAGGTGTGATCAACGTTGGTCCATTATGGCTACCACCATTCTTTTTCGATGGCTCACTCCTACTTAATATACTGGATATTGAGAAACTTGTAAAACCATTGCCCGTAGTCGCCTTACCATTTCCAGTCGCCGCACCGCAACTATTACTCGACTCACCACGACCAGACGCCATATTTTGACTGCTGCCATTACTATCGCTATTGTTATTGTGATTCAAAAGCTTACTATTGTTGTTATTATTTATATTATTGCTATTTCGATCCGTTAGTGAGGTAACATCATCACTACCATTGCATTCGGGCGATTGCGGTGCCATGGCAGCCATAGCAGGCGGACTAAGACGTTCCGCCGCTGCTGCTGCCGTTGCTATAGCCAGCTGACCAGCCGTCGGTGTGACAACTGCATGTTGCAGCAAATGTTGATGTGCCGGATACGCGGGATGTGCTGGATGTAGGTGACCAAATGTGTGGAGCGCATGATGCAGCGCCACCGGATGGCCACCAAGGCTGCTCAAATGATGTTGCAGGTGATGATGCAAAACCGTTGGTGGCACAGCAGCTAGCGCGGTTGTGGTCGGGCTGTGAAAGTGTGTGCTAGAAGTGGGTGTGCCGGCGGCTGTGGTTGGCGTTGATGTAGTGGTGGGGGTGCTGCCGTTTGAGGGTGCTGGTGAAGTGGAACGTAAAGGTGTATCACGACCATTACCACAACCATTGGGGCTAGCTTCAGGACTAGACACCACGCTGATGTCGACTTCAGGCTCAGAGGAAGACATTGATTTTATGTGAGAAGCGCACTTTTAATTGGAAGTTTACACGAATAAGTTTTAGTGAAAACGGTGGTTTATTTTAATTTAAATTTTAATTGTTTTTGTAGCACAAACACTCAAGCTTTCGCTAGGCCCGTTCAAGCATTATTATTTTTGTACGCTTTTCGTTTAGTCAAAACTTTTTTATTGTTGCTTTTGTAATAAGTTCTATTACTGGAAACTCGTAAAGTCACACTTCAAACAATTCACTAACGGTCTCTAGCACAAACAGGATTAGACGCGCGTGTTCGTAGTTACGCCCGCAATTATTCCGTAGGACGTCTTTACCGTTTCATCTACGCTTCACATTTAAATTGAAATTTTAAATTCAGAACTTCGTTATCCTCGACACAGCTCGGCAAATAAGTGCTCTATTTCACTGTACGCAATCGACCGCCGCCCGCCAGTCTGTAATACGTTTGATTGTCTCTATGACTGTTAGTCGTTGCGTCTGTACTTTTTTTTTTTTCTTTTTGTATTTTCTTAGGCGATCATTTAGTTTTATTGTTTTCCACAATTTAACCCCCGGTCGCTTAAGTCGCTCAGCGATTCTAACTGTATACTTTGTCGTCACGCTGCACAACTAAAACTAAGGTGGTTGGTTGGAATTCTTTTGGTCTTTGCGCTAAAATGGTTTTCCACAATTTCGCAGCTAGCGCACGCACATGCACACACGAACACGCACACACCTGCCAAACATAAATTCAAATTGAAAATCGTTCTACCCAACAGCACCCTTGACATGCCACATTGCGTTAGGAGGGTTGTTCGGAAATTGCAAATCGTTTGCGGGGCTGTGTAGCGCTGCACATTTGAGAAAGGAACACTTTGCCTCTTTCCACACACACACACTCTTCCTGCCATATTTACAACACAAGTGCTGTGTGCGAGTGAGCACGCTAAAGCATGCTTGACTCGTCGTGCTGTGCTTCACAAGGGGTTGGTTGTTTGGTTGGTTGCTGCGCCGTGTTTCAACTCCAACCTACAAATTGTTGGCTCTTCTGTAGTGAGTCCTTTTTTTGTTTTACCCTCTCCTATTTCTACTGCTGCTGCTTTGACGGCTGTATCTCTTGTCTTATCGTATTACTACTTACAACTACAGCAATTGCATTGCAACCGCATCAACACTTTTTCACATTTAATTGTTGTTACTGAAAATATCAAATTGTCTGTTTTCCTTAGCAATTTTCTGCAAGTATTTCAGACTTTATTTTCATAGCTCAATTGCCTTCCTCATCATTCCCTTTTAGCTTCCCAGTTGACACCTCAAACAGCCGTTTCCTTTCCACATCGTTCCACAAATAATGGAGGCGTTTCGATATCCGTGCCAAATATTTCGTTTAGAAACTATTGACACCAGCGTACCAGCCAGGCAATGAGCGTATCAATCAATTCACATACAAAGGTCAAGTGTGACACTATTAAAATGTACACAAAAGATAATTTGAGCATTCCGGTGACAAGCGTTGAGTACAAGCATTCTTTAGGGGTAGTTGAATTGTGAGGTAGTGGATGTAAACCAATTCAATTAAATTTTGGGAAATTTTTAAGAGTAGTTTAGAGATTTATGGGCTTATGGAACATTATGCTGACAAAGTTCGGGAATGAGACGGTGGACGCTTTTATTTGCATAACTGATGCAGTAAAATAAAGTCATATCTCGACGAACGGAAATAACACTCTATAAAAAGCGGGCACAGCGTGGACACTAACAACACAATGAGGCGGCTCTGGGAGTATTCGAGGGAAAGGTTCTTCGAAGGATTTGTGGAAATCTACGCGTTGGCGACGGCGAGTACCCAAGAAGATTTAATGATGAGCTGTATGAGCTTTACTCAGACGCCAACATAACTTAGCGAACTTAGCACAGCGGCTTCGCTGACTAGGCCACGTTGTGCAAATGAGCTAAGATGCTCCAGCCCAGAAGGTATTCTTATCGGCACCCGCCGGTGGAAGCAGAGGAAGAGGGAGACCACCACTCCGATGGAAGGACCAAGTGGAGACCGATTTGCGATCCCGCGGTGTTTCCAATTGGCGCAACGAAGAAATTACTGGCCAACCATAACCGCCTATTTCGTATAGTTTTACATAGTTCGTAGGTTGCTATGCTTTGTGACCACAGAATTCATGGAAGCCGAGTTTGGAAGGCGAAAAACCGAATCCCGTTCCTTGGTGGGTGGTGTACTTACTTGCCATTCTTACGTTCTCAGGTTGAAATTTCATTCAGACAGCATACAAATGATTCAACACGGGAATCTCCACAATAGTGGTCGGTGAAACATATGTCCTTAGGCTGCATTGACTGCATTTGCTTCTCTCAATGGTTCTTCACATCACATCGCTTTACTTATTCTGAGCGTCCATTCATGGAAGGGAACGTGACGAAATAGCCAGAGTTATACAATACTTTCACTTTGTAGCACTATCCCTACAGCCGTGGGGACAATTTCGTTGTTAATAAGTATAAGTAGCGCGAAGTACTGCCACTACAAGAAAAACAACTATCACAAGCTATAGGAAATTATTGAAAGTTGATTTCAAAAAATTTTAGTTTTATATCGAACCGCGAAACGTGATAGACGCTTGATTTTTCCTTAACACAAAATTCGTCAATATAAATCAAGCACTGAGTTTAGAATATTTTTTCAGTCTATTATAAAAGTTGTAATTAATATCCGGTTTCGGTGTCGGTTCCAGTTTCGGTTTCTGTTCTCGCTTTATTTCGGTTCCAGTTTCGGTGCAAGTCAAGCTTCGTTTCCTATATCCAGTTTCGGTGTCATTCCAATTTTGGTTACAGTTACGGTTCTGTCCAGACTCTTTTTCGCTTCCAGTTACGTGTCTACAGTTTCGGTGCCTTTCAAGATTCTTTTCAGTTTCCAGTTTCGCTGCCATTCCTAAAGTGTTTTGGTGTCCATTCCAGTTAAATTTCCATTTAGTTTCCGTTTCCGTCCATTTTTGGTTCCAGTTTCAGTTTGCGCCCATTCCAATTTTAGTCACGGTATCGACGTCTTTTCCATTTTTAAATTCGGTTTCGATCTCCTTTCAAATTCCGGTTTCCGCTTCCCTGATCGTTGTTTTCCTTCACCGGTTTCGGTATCTATTAAAATTTCAGTCCCAATATTTATAAAGTCTAATTTCAGTTCGTCCTCCTGTGAAAATTTCAATTTCGTTTAGTTCGGGGTCCGTTAAAAATTCCAATTTCGGTTTTTTTTCGGGGTCCATTCAAAATATGTTTAGGTGGTCATCGCAATTTATGTTTTGGTTTTTGTGGTCACTCCCATTTTGGTCACGATTTCGGTAATTATTTTAATTTCAGTTTAGGGGACAGTTTAACTTTAGTTTCTGATTTCGGTGTTTATTACAATATCAGTTTCCGTGGTCACTCCAATTTCAGACCCGGCAATTGAAATTTCATTTACTGTCCCTGTGTTCGGTGTTCGTTATAATTTCAGTTTTCGTGGCTGTTCAGTGCCCACTCCTTTTTTTGTTCCGGTTGCCGTGCTCATTACAATTTCAGTTTCGCCGTTTGTCCTTTCGTGCTTCAACTTTCCTTTATTTTAAGATAATGTTTCGCACAAACCTCGTAAGTAATGATTACTATTCGTTATGATAACCAATTTGATTGATTGTTTTTTGGTGATGACTCTTACAAGGATACGGCGAAAAAATCTAAAGTAATAAAAAATAATATCCATGACTATAAACAAGTTCCAAGAATAATAATTTTTATAAAACCAATTTTTTTTTAATAATTTAATTATTTACTAAAATTTTTAGTTGGATAGAAAATGTCTCCTTTTCTAGTTATTGTTGGTCGCTATTTTATAAATAAAAATTAATATGTGTCTGTGTGTCTTTTATAGGCGCCCAAAGTACTCAACCGATCTTTATAAAATTTTCACAGTGTATTTGTGGGTTCACTGGTTACAGCATAGGCTATATAAAGTTTTCGAAAAGTGGGCGGTGCCATGCCCCCAGGCTATATAAAATTTCAATTCGTCATAACTCTGAACTTATTTGGTCTAAATTAATGATATTGGGATATATGCTTCACTTAGTCAAGGTTTACATAGTTTTGGAAAAGTGGGAGGTGCCACACCCACATATTTTGTGTTTTGTTTGTGCTTCATTAATATCCACAGTTTATTTTCGATATCTATACAAGGTGCCGCAAAAGTAAGCTTCCGATGTTCAGCATATCGGTTGTGGCACTTGCAGTGTGTGCTGTTGCACCGTCTTGTTGGAACCACATGTTTTCCAATCCCAATTCATCAAGTTGCGGCAAAAAGAACTCGTTGATCATTGCTCTGTAGCGCTCACCATTCACAGTAACCGTTTGGCCCCGACCGATTATTGGTCAAATAAATAGTCAGCAATATTCCGCGTTCTGGAGCAGTGTAGCGTAACATTGTTTATTAACGTGTATTGCGCATGTGTTTACTACACAAATGTCAAAACAGAACTGACTTTAGGGGTCAATCGCAAAATTTATAGCATTTTCTGATAGGAGGATTACTTTTGCGCCACCTTGTACAACTTTCACGACAGGTTCAGAAGTTAGGTGGGTACGACACGGGCTATATATAGTTTTGAAACAGTGGACGGTGTTACGCCCCCAGACTATATAAAATTTCAATTCGTCTAAATTCATGATATTTGGATAAATATATCCTTTAGTTCAGATTTACATAATTGTTAAAGAGTGGGCGGTGCCACGCCGACATATTTTTGTGAGTTGTTTGTCGTTAATTCATGTCCAAAGTTTATTTTCGCTCTTTGTGAAACGACACAGGAAATATACAGTTTTTGGAAAAGCCCCCAGATCATATAAAGTTGCAATTCGGTATAGCTAGGAATTTATTTGGTTCAAATTAATGATATTTTATTTTATTCTATGTTCTATAAAACAAAAAACCCTTTGGAAAAAGTAAGCGATACCAGGATCAAAAAAAAAGTTAATTCCCCATATCTATAACCTATCTACACATCAGTACCCGCAGAGGAGATAAGAGAAGAAGGGGAGTAGGAATAAAAATTTGAAATGCAGAGGAGGTGTTAGAGGAAAATGAAGCGCTTAGAGTAGAGGAGTCCGATATGGGCGTGGGGGGAAAAGCAAAAGTAGAAAGAAAAAGGAAGATACAGAGATAAATGAAGAGGAAGCGCCGATTGAGGATGGAAAAGAGTACAATTTGTTAAATGTAGGCAATTCAGATTTAAACAGAACAAAGTATGGTGGGTCTGCTAGTAGTCTATATTGGTATGAGACATCTATCTCGTAAGGTGATCAATTGATTTTGAAAAACCTTACTGATTTTGGGCAGACAAATTGTAAATAGCGATATTACACCGGTTGAGCTGACACCGGATTGACCGGTGTCGCTTTAACTGGCGTTGGTTAAATTGTTAGAGAACTTATAAATATTTACAAAAGTAAAATCTAGCTTAAAAGCGTTGAAATGAGACTTTTCTTATTAAATATCGGAAAGGCTGCACAAAGCACAGTCACCCAGGTACTGTACGCTTGATTCAATCAATTCAGGTTTGCTCTTCCTCTAATACCCTAAGTTTATTGCAAATTGCCTGCAATTATACGAAGAAACAAATATACTTACATATGTACATAAATGTGTATGTAGTACTTATTCATGTTTGTATATAAAAAAAAAGAATGGCGGCAGCATTCCCCTTAAGAAACAAAATTAATTTCGATGCCACTTATTCGCAGCATTTTGCCGTTTCAATTTCATTTCGCAAGCCAACGGAAATATGTAGATTTGTGCATATGGAAATAAATGGAATTAGAACAGGGGCGAACAACGAGCCACTCGCTAGAAGCGTATTTCCTGCATACATACAAATAACGCTACAACATGCGCAGTAGCTCAAATTACCTCTCATGCTCACGCACTTTGGCTCTCTGCAGGAAGTCCAAATTAGCATTTATTTGACTCACCCCCAGACATTTTGCAAATCGAAACAATCAACAAACAAAAGTGTCGGCAAAGTACAAACAAGAGATAAATAAATTTAAAAAAAAAAAAATTGTAATGAGAGGCGCTCACTACATTTAAGTGTTCAAATGAGCATAGTAGGCGTGTCCCGTTATAACAGACTTGCTTCTCAAATGCTATCCAATCAGCGCGCATACGCTGAATTGAAGCGCAAGAAAGAGTTGGAAGACGAGTTGTAAGGGAAGGAATGTTGGGTAAATGCACGTTAAGCCAACTTGTTAGGGCGGTGGCAAACAGACACGCTCATGCCTGCGCCATTTTTAGCTCATCCTCCCTTTAAGAATTGCTCCTACCAAATTCTGCACTCCACTCTGGATTGTGGGTACAATTTGTGGGTGGCTGCAAGTAAGACTACCTACCTACCACATGTGATAACGGTATTTCAAAGCCACCACAACAAGTACAGCAGCTGTGGAACCAACTCACGCTAAAAGCGGTTGAAGTGGAGGCAATCGGAAGAAAAATGCGTAGAAATTCATGCGCAATTACATTTATCCTGTTTAGGATATTGCTTTGGTAAGTGCGTTTCAAAGTGCAAACATTCTAAAGTGGCATGGTATTTGTATGTAAAATATAATGTGTGTGTATGTGGGCGAGGGAACTTTTAGTAGTTTGGGAGGGGGTGGCGGGTAACCACAATGTCTGAAATGTAAATGCGTATTTGGCGTTGATGACCGAGGAGTTTGTTTGCACACTGACTGTAACAACAATAATGATAGAAGCAACACGATTTTTAATGACTTTTACTTAGCAATTGCATACAATTTGTGTAAAACATAGATGATTTAAGCTCAAAGGTATATAAATATACATATATACATATAACATATATTTTGTATATACGGATAAGTGTATTATCATGTCTTTGCATACACGTGTTTCTATATACAATTATATCTTATACATAAATACTTATTTACTTACATATTCTTAGGAGTAAATGCAGTAATGTACATTAGGGCGGGTGGATTTTGTTTTTTTTTTTAGCAGGGTACTGATTACTTATAAAAAAATAAAGTTTAAAAAAAGTATTCACTCAACAGTTTGAGATAGCCCACTTGATTTTTTAAAATGATTTTAAAACTTATAATAGTCTGAATCCGATTTTAATCATTATATCTCCGACACCAGTTGTGATATGTAACTCAATCACATCGTAGATTGGAGCTCATTAGTACCTTTCGTTTGATACCCATATTGTAGTAACACATTTTGGGTCACCCTGACCCACATATTGGTCCATAACTCCGAAATCGTTAGAGTTATCGAATTAAAGGACATCTTAAATTGTAAGTTAAACGTCTAGCAATAAAACAGAGAAAGTTTTATTGACTTCTAATCATCAGTTTTTCAGTGATACGCGTTCAAACATATAGACAGACATACAAAAATGTTTAAAGTGGTTGATTTGGATTCCATTGGCTTAATAAGGCACCCTGAATAAAAAAGTAAAGTTAATAAAACTCAGCCTTCATTTTTAGTGGAATTTCATTTCATTTACCATTCAAACTTTTATTTAATAAATATTTACTAGCAACTTTGATACCTTTTACTAAAGCCTTTTACTTTGCCTTGCAAAATGAGTCTTATATAAAGTGTAAAGGAAATAAAATCTAAGTTGTTTGAAGGTAGCTATATCATGTTTTTATGTTCATACACCCACTTCTGAAAGTTTGTATATGCCAAGGTGTCGTTCATGTATTACCAAATTATTGCTGGCCCACTTTATTTTGAACTGAAAGTACAAATGGGATTTCTGTTCCCAATCCGCATAGTGTGCTAAACCTTAACAAATATCTATGAAAAGCAAGTAAGCAAAGTCGAAGTTCGAATAAAGGGTATTATTATTAAGCTTATACGAAACCGAACACTTTATATATAAACAGTTGTGACCAGAAGAAAAATGTCACGAATATCAATTCCAATATGCATTTTTAATATAAAGTTGATTGACATTTCAAGAATGAAAAAAAAATAAATAAATAAAACAAGTAAGGAAGTTTAAGTTCGGGTGGAACCGAACATTATATACCTAATAGTGATCTATTATGTCATCCCAATTTACGCAGGTCTATTCTAATACTTTTCAGTTCGTATTTGCGTTCAAAAAGACAGACGGACAGACTGATAGACGTATCGAGACACGGACACGCCTACATCGACTCAGCTCATCCTCCTGATCATTTCAGTATACTTTTTGATGGGACTATCTCTTTTTCTTCTCATAGGTACAAACATTTCATGTTCATGGAAGATATGAAAATCAAAAAAGATATACAACTTCGCTTTTACAGTGGGGTATTAACTACTTCCCCGGATATTTTACTTTTCATCCTGAAATAAATATATATCTTGATTTGTTTATGCCGAATAAAGGATTATACCTTGTGTGCGTAAAAAAAATAAATAGAAACAAGTAAGGACGGCGCTGTCTTCGGCTGTGCCGAAGGCTTTATACCTTTCATGAATACGTGCAAACTTAAATACGCATTGTTTAAAGTTCTCTAAAACTTTGTCAGCAATACATTTAATTTTCTTTTATAATAAGCTTTATTTGTTTAAGGGAAGTTGCCATAATCCTCTTATCTGAACGGTCGGTTGTATGGAATATATACTATATGTAGCTCCGATCTTGCTGACTTTTTTACGAAATCTTTTACTATCCATAAGAAAATATCTCACGAAGTTTCAAGTTTTAATCTTTAAAAATGAGGGAGAAATGATCATAATCCTCTTATTTGAACGATCAGTTGTATGGGAGATATATGCTATAGTGACCCGATTATACCGGATCCGACAAATGTCTTATATAATACAAAAATACATCCTTGTGCCAAATTTCGTCGAGATATCTCAAAAATTGAGGGACTAGTTTGCGTTCAAACAGACGGACGGACGGACAGACGGACAGACGGGCATGGCTGTATCAACTCAGTTCATCGTCCTTATCAATTTGGTATACTTAATGGTGGGTCTATCTCTTATATTTCTAAACGTTACAAACATCGGACCAAAGTTAATATACCATTTCATGTTCATGAAAGGTATAAAAAGGGTGTCTTTCATAGGCGCCAAAGAACTCAACCGATCTTTATGAAAATTTCACAATATATACTTGGGTTCACTGGGTACAGCATAGACAGTTTATAATTTGGAAAAGTAGGCGAAGCCACACCCCCAGGCTATATAAAGGTTCAATTCGTCATAACTCCGAACTTTTTTGATCTAAATTAATGAAATTTGGATATACGAGTATGTGTCACTTAGTCAATATCTACATAATTTCTTAATCTACATATTTTGTGTTTTGCTCTTGAACTTTCACGATAGGTTCAGGAGTTCGCTGGGCACGACACAGTCTGTATATAGCTTTTGGAAAAGCCCCCAGGTTATATAAAGCTGCAGTACATTTTATATATAGATGTGTTCTATGTATCAAAACGTCAAAACAATGTCTACCGGGTTTGCTAGTATATTATAAAATGGTGAAAGCAAACAACGAATTTCAGCATTCTTTTGTAAAACTGAGATACTAGTTTGCGTTCAAAGAGACAGACGGAAAGACTTCTTCTTCTCATACTTACATACATTTCATGGTATGAAAATCACAAAAGATATATAACTTCGCTATTGCAGTGGGCTATTAACTACGTCCCGGAATATTTTGCTTGTGTGTTTTACGATTTGGCTAATTTTTGCCAGGAGTATAATATATACTACTGAGAAGCCGCTGACCAATTTCCATTGAAATATCAAGATTGAATTATAAGCGATTGCCTTTGAAAATAGCAGAAATTTTATGCTGAAAAGTGAGCGGCGCCACGCCTACTTCTTCAAAATTTACAAAAAATGTTTGCGGCCGAGTTTTTCTTAAAAAGCTTGTTATGTGTGCAAAATATTGATATAACTTGCTGCGCTGTAGAAATATCGCTTTTTAAATTTTACAAAAAAAATTTTCAGGACTATGTTAAAAAACTGGGCGTGGACATTAACCGATTTGGCCCATTTTTACAGCAAACAGCTACCTTTATACATAGAACATTATCAGCAAATTGCGTTTCGCCAAATCAATCTTTGGCGGAGTTATGGCATAAAAAGTTTTGTGGAATAGTCCACTATAAAAGGGGCGGGGCCACGCCCATTTTCGAAAATTGTAAGTTTTTGGCTTTCTTTTTTTACGGAAACTTTAAAAGTGAAACATAAATGATGTAAAGCTATTTTATGCAAAGTTATTGCCTATTTAATATATCTACGATCCTCTTCAAAATCTTTCATATAAAAGTGGGCGCAGACATTCCTTGCATACCTGGAAACCTGCGTACTGAATTTCGTTGCGATATCTTGAACGCTTTTTGATTTATGATTAATATTATTTCTAAATTTGACTTAATCAGAAGTGGGCGGTGCCACGCCCATTTTGAAAAATGTCTTTAAAATTTTATTTTATGCCTCAGTCTCAATGTATTCACCAAATTTTATCCTTATAGGTGTATTATGTATTGAGTAATAACTTTTTTTGTGTTTTCGAAAATATTCTATATATAAAAAGTGGGCGCGACTATCATCCGATTTCGCCCATTTCAAATAGCGCTCGGAGATGAGTGCCAAGGAACCCGCATACCAAATTTCATTAAGATATCTCAAAATTTACTCAAGTTATCGTGTTCACAGACGGACGGACGGACGGACGGACATGGCTTAATCAATTTCTCTTTTCGTCCTGAACATTTTGATATGTATAAGTCAATCTCGATCCGTTTATGGCGTTACGTACTGCCGTTAGGCGACTAAAGTTAATATACCTTATGTGCGTAGCACTACTAGGTATAAAAAACGTGAAATTACGGTTAAAATTGGGGAAGCCTAAGACTGGATTGGTTCCCACACAAAAGAAAAAAACTAGAAAAGTCAATTCGTAAATTTGAAGATCATATAGAGACGGTGTCGGAATTTTTGTTTTATTTGGTTTTTATTAATTAACAAGGAACAATTTTGGGTCATGTTTTTTGAATTCTGCGTCAAAAATAACATTATTTTTCTTGTTTTTGGCGTAAAATTCCAAAAACATGATACAAATATTTTTTTATTGATTATTAATCAAGATTGACAGTTTGTCAAGAACACAAAATCGGGGGGTTAAAATTTATAAGTCAAACTTTTAGTCTTAAGAAGCTCTATATTGCCTTCAGCTCCAAAGTCGTTTTCACATAGTTACGTCAGCCAACCGAGTTGTACGTCCCTTGCAGTCAATTCTACTAGTTTTATACTAGTCAAATACTAGTTTGCCAAACCGGTTCAACTAGTTCGAGTTCTGTAATTTTTCCATATTAGCAACTGGTATTTTAAACACGGCGATGTTCTACGAGATGGCAATTGTCCGCTTCTGCATCAGCACCATACCAATTGCCATACTAGTCAGTCTCTGCATCAGCAATATACCAGTTGACATATACATCAAGATCATACCATTCAACATACTAGTCCGTATATACATCAGGATCATCACAGTTTACATACTAGTCAGTACATACACCGTCATACTAGTTAGCCTATGCATCAATATCATGCCAATTACTGTACCACTTCATAGTAGATTAGTTCATTTTGGGTTGAAAAATACACGAAAATTGCAAAACTACATTACAAATCACTTTAACGAAAATAGAGTCATCATCATATAAAATATGTCTCTATCAAAATAAATATTACTTCACTGTATTGAACAATTGACACAAATTTCAATAAAATTATAGTCGCTATTCATAGCTAATTTGCCCTTGGAAAACATTTATAAGAAGTAATTTTCTTCTTTTTTCAATGAATTTTATAATTGATTTCACAGGCAGAAGTCTTTAAATTTTCTTGAAACATTTTATCGAAAATTTAAATATTACTTTCAGATAGAATCTAATTCATACTTGTAAAAATATCTGTCTATAAAATTAAGGAATTCAAGGAAAGCTTAGCCCTTTTTGGAGAAAACTATAAGTTTCGGAGTTCTTTGCAAATAACCATGCAGTTCACTCGAGTATGGAATTCTAGTACTAAATTTGCAAGTCCTTAGTAACTAAATTTCTTTAAAAGTGCTATTTTTAACCACCTCGTTATTGTACGTGTCTTTGCTCGCCATTTTCGTTGTTGCAGCTTCTAAACAATTCCGTTATTCCTTGTTATATTATTTATGAAACTGCATTTTACAATCACAATAAGTCAACCCTGAAAAACAAAACCAATTCAATATTTTTTTTATGAATTTGTTAAAAACTTTTTTATCAGAAAAAGGTTACTTTGATTATTCCAAAACAAAATAATTTTTACTTACTCAATTGCTTTGACAAGTGATCGTTTCGTATTAATTTTTTTCGTGGTTTCATTTGAGCACTGCTAACTCGTTTTTGCCTCGGTGGTATGCCGTTATGCAGTAGCGACGTCGCAAAAAGGATGATTTTGTTGAAATGCTCGTACGTACATGATCTGCAACCCAAATGTACTATTTGAAGCACGAAATTCTTAAAAGGATTATGATTTTACTGTAAGAAATATCATTTGCAAGAAAGTTTTATGTTAAATTAAATGAATATTTAAATTCTCAGAATATTAGTTGAAGAGAAAATTAAAATATAGGACGTCGTTGTTAACTCAACGATTGCTGCCCGAATACTAAGTTGTTTTCTTTTTTCGCTCGTGTATGCATGTATCGACAATTTTAGAGGGTTGTTGCTGCTTATGATAGCGGAAACGTTGCAGTCGCTCAAACTAGTATGAATAAGACCACGAAATTCTAGTTAATGAACTAGAATGTTTCCTAACTAGTTTGTCAGTTGACTGCAGGATTCTTAGTGTATCAGTTTTTCCAACAAACATCAGACCGCTTTCAGAACTCTAAAGCACATTGACGGGAAATATAGAGCTTATCGAGACTAAAATGTTAAAATATTAATATTAATGTGTCAAAAAAAAATTGTAAAAGTCCGCCCCTATATTTGAAGTTTATGAAGAGTCTAAGAGGGGGTGGAGGGGAACGGTAAACTCTGGTTAAAACATGATTCCAGGGCTCTTACTGACCTCAAACCAAAAGTTGACATTGGCAAAAAAGATAAAATTCAAAAAACGGCGTCGAAATGAAAAACAATTTTATGAATGCCACTGTTTTCTGAACTTTTAAATTCGTTTAAACATACTCAACGTTTTCCAAATCCAAGGCAGAACCTATAGAGAGCTATATAATGTAATTCTAACATGGCGCTATGCATATAAAACAGCCCATCCAACAGACCTTATAGAAATCAATGTAATCGATAATGGTGCCGCCATATCCATAACCCATAAATTTCTAAGTTGACAAATTTATAAATTTTTTTAACTTCTTATACTATCCTAGGCATGTATACGTCGTTTTTGTACGCCTTCACTCAAAACCCATGTATAAACAAAATTTCAATTCGCACTGAAAGTACAAAGTGTTTTTACTTAAACTAATTTTCAAATCGTTCGCTAATAACTTCATACGCATTGAAGAGTATATAAACACCTATAATATTCCAAGCGTATTGAAAAACAACTGACTGAGAGCCCGCGGTTCGTTTTTTTTTTATTTTTTATTTATATATTATACATATTTTATGTTCTTAAATATATTAATTTTAACAATTTTTTTTCTATAATTTTGCAAAATAATTCAAGTGTTTTCTATACACACTTTTCACGACATTCACAGCTGTTCCGAACTGTCAGTTCAAGATGGTTTCTGTGCTATCGATTTAGGTGTGTTCGTATAGACACTTGATAAATATGTGTGTTCACTAAATACGCTTTTTTCAGAACCGTTTACTTATAGGTATAAACAAGGTATGTTTTTCGTTTTCAATGCGTGTTCAGTTTGTGAGTTATTAGCTGAGTAACTCACCAGCAGTTTTTTGTATTTTCGTACTTGTCATGGTATTCCGACCTATTTTAGGTTAAGGCATCAATAATCGATTACAATAGATAAGGCTAACATATGGTTATCTTCCATATCTAACAAATTTTGGGTTTTCCACCATATCCATAATTTATTGATTTTTGTGGTGACACATAACATCCTCCAAGTATTTTTTCCACATTGACTTGTCGCCGGTAATACCATTCTCCACTTAAGGGTTGTGAAGTGTGTTCGCTTTGTAACACCTTAATGCAAAAACTTCTTACTTTTACCAGTTTTGTGTGTGCCATTTACATACATCCACAAATACATATGTACCAGCTCTACCCCACCCTTTTCTTCAAATCAATTTAATTTGATTTTGCAAAATTTCCTTGTCTTTCCTTTGTAACTTTTCAAAAACTTCCATTCTCCAATTCGCTGTGGGGCTGACGCTGTCAAGTATTAAAGCTTGAGTTATTTATACGGATATTCTCTATATTGACTACGATTTTGAATTCTAGATTTATAATGTTATAATAATACTTTTTCTACATATGTAAGCTGGCGCGGTATAGTGACTGGTATGGTCTTATCAGGTGCCTGGACAGAAAGCATCAAAAATGTATCCCGAAAAATGTTTAAAAGCAGGTACAGCCCTCGGTAGGGTACGTCAAATCCTTCCGAGTGTAATTCTGCATGAAAACCTTTCGACATCGGTTGGGATTGTTAATTTGGAAAAGTTAAAAATGCTGGAGAATTTCGGCCTTGAACATTATTTCTATATGAAGTCCCTCTTTCGAAAAGGAAAGATTATGCACAACCATGGTGTATCGTTCAGAATCATGGACAATGCCGAAATAGGGTCACGTAACCCTTAGGGCAATCGATTGAAGAGATTTTTAGTCCTTTCCGCGATGTCAAAGGGCAATGTGTGGAAGAAAATTTAACGATGAGCTGTAGAAGCTTTACTAAGATAGAAGCATAGTGCGCCGAGTTCAAGTCCAAAAGTTGGCTAGGTCATGCCGAAAGGAGAGAGAAACTTCGGACCAGAGCTCAGCAGCAGAGTAAGTGGAGGCCTCGACGGAAATGCAAAAACATGTCGAAGATGACTTTGCCTTCCTTGATGTTTCCAGTTGGTGTCGGGTTTCGCTTACTTTTATGTAACGGTCAAACTCACCTAAACCCTGCAGATATCGTCATTTTTATCCTAAGCTGTGAGCTATTACACATCGTTCTAGATGTTCTTTCGGGCTATCTCGAGCTATATATTTTCGCAAAAGCCGAAAAACAGTGAGTAAATATGCTATCACAGCTTTGTTACATCCAAAAGCTGCAGATTTATCTCTGATAGAACGTGCCCAAACTGCATTTCTTCACAACACAGAGGAATTTCCGCATACCCAGAACTCCGTATCTATCGTCGATAACGACGAGATCAACTTGGTTTTAAATGTTTGGATCATTGGATAGTCAAGAAGCTTGATGTACTGTTTTGAGCAGCAACCTGGTACTACAGTTTACCTTACTTTCTCCTATAAGGGCCACGGCAATCCAGGTTTATTGCTTCAAAAGAAGCAAGAGGTTTCGGTAAATAGAAGCTACAAACTGCAGTAAGCCGAGTTTGCCGGCCTTGCCCAATTTTTTGTGTGCTACTAACATTTAAAAAAAAATTGGTTGGACCACAGTTCTTATGCCGACTGCGAACGGCATCTGCTAAGGTAAATCCATTTTTGTTGCAAAGCTTTTCATGATCACTGCTAAGGGCCGAATTTTCCTTTCAAGTTTACCTGCCCCGGGTATCTAACCTCATTATAATCATACAATATTTTCTTCTTCTTCTTTAAATGGTCATCTAACCGCCTGGGCGATTTTGACCGTCCAACATAGCTCGCCAGTCGTTTCTACGTTGTGCCAACTGGCGCCAATTGGAAACACCGCGGGATCGCAAATCGGTCTCCACTTGGTCCTTCCATCGGAGTGATGGTCTACCTCTTCCTCTGCTTCCACCGGCGGGTGCCGATAAGAATACCTTCTGGGCTGGAGCATCTTTGCTCATTCGCACTACGTGGCCTAGCCAGCGAAGCCCCTGTGTTTTAATTCACTGAACTATGTCGGCGTCTGCGTAAAGTTTATGGATTCTCTTAAGTTCGTGTCAAACTTCATAAAGGATTTTCACCTCCAACCGTATGAAACCCATTTTCAGTGTCGCAATAAGAGAATAAAGTAAACTGCTTTGCTATGTACATTGGAGCTGAATAAAGGGTGGCTGTTAGTGTCGGATTGAGTGGTCAATAGATGCTAAAAGCATCAGACAGATGAAACGATTCTCTAGAAAATTGATTCGCAATAAAATCGGACAAAACAAGCCAAAGGAAATAAGACATGAATTAATGCTATATAAGTATGGCATAAGATACATACATATATATACATACATATATATACATAGATATATATATATAAATATACAAAGATAAAGAGAATTGGGAACAGCAACAACAAAAACAAAAGTTGTATCAAAGGAAACAAATTTAGCAAATGGGTGGCAATGACTGGCAAACGAATCTACGTAAATGACGTACGACCACTCTGGGAGTTGCAGCTTTCATCGACTCCACTTTAGCTCCATATGGAGTCCGTGACTCGAAACAAGCAAAGTAGAAAATGTTTGCACGGATGATTGTACTATGTGCATATCCAACGGTTTTGAGTGGTCTCCTTACACGATTGTGTCCTTCGAGTGCAGAATTACCCTTAAGGAACTACCAGCATTAGAAGAGGCATTTATATTTTACTTTGTAACCACTAAACTTTAACCATTAACGTTCTCTGTTGTAAACAATTAACGGGCGTAGGAGACGTATCTATGCCTCTTCATTTATCCCTGAAAACGAAAATTTAAGCTTACTAACACACTTCAAAATACCCATAATAATAGGTTTTTCTTCGTAAGCACTTAGGGACTTAGTATATATGAATTAAAAACAAAACCACATACTTTTTTAAAGTTTCCTTTGAAAACTAAACCCAAACCAAATTTTTGAGCGTGATATAATTTCTTCATCTTGCTCATTTTTATTTTATTTTATTTTATTTTATTTGGTTTTTTTTTTTATTTAATTTAATTTTATTTTATTTTATTTTATTTTTTTTTTATTTTATTTCATTTTATTTTATTTTATTTCATCTTACCTTATTTTATTTTATTTTTTGTCTTTTCTTTTATTTTACTTTATTTCATTTCATTTTATTTTATTTTCAAGTATTCATGAAACGAGCTCAAGGCCAAGAATAATAATTTTTCACTTTTTAATTTTTATGAAAATTATTACTGATTTTTATTTTATTTTAATTCAATTTAATTTAATTTAATTTAATTTATTTTACTTTATTTAATTTTATTTTATTTTATCTTATTTTATTTTATTTGGCTCAAGGCCAAGAATAATAATTTTTCACTTTTTAATTTTTATGAAAATTATTATTGATTATTTTATTTTATTTTAATTAAAATAAATTAAATTATTTTATTTCATTTAATTTTATTTAATAAAATTTTTTTTTTTTATAATATTTTGTTTTATTTTATTTTATTTTAGATATGCATTAAACATTCAAAAAAGTCGTAGATTTTCAGCTTTCGTGGCAGAACTGGGAGAGTCTGTAATTTAAGAAAAGAGCTGGTACCCTGCAAAAAACGGAAATACTCCGTTTCATACTCCATAGAATACTCCAATAGGAGTATCAGAGTACTCCAACACATATCCTCATTCATATAAAAAAGGTGGTCCAATTTACATGGCAATGTCCGGTGATTGGATCACCTAATCCATCTCGGAGTACTCCGTTTCTTTGCTTTTGAATACTCTATAGACCACCTACGTGAGAGTACTCTCAAAATACTCCCATGGGATTACTCTATAGAGTATTCAACAGCAAAGCGAGAGCGGGAGTAGGTGGTCCTCAGAAGAACACATACTCCCATTCTCGCTTTTGTCTAGAGTACTCTATAGAGTAATCTTTTGGCAGCATTTTCAAAGTACTCCAACGTAGGTGCTCTATAGACTATTCAGAAGCAAAGTAAATGGTACTCCGAATAGGATTAGGTGATCCAATCACCGGACATCGCTATGTAAATTGGACCACCTTTTTTATATGAATGAGGATAAGTGTTGGAGTACTCTGATGCTCCAACGTTTTTTACAGGGGTAGATCTACCAAGTCGTAAGAGTCCGAACACTAGTAAGTGTTAACCATGTATTCCATCAGAATAATGAGAATGAAAAGTACAGATATAGCTTTCATAACTCAAAAACTGTTAGAAATATTGAGTCAGTGGATCTTACTGGTGACTTGAGTTCACCAGTTTCAAAAGTATTAGTTTTTCTTGATTTGGTTTTTGCTCTTATAGTTGCTATTACGCTTACTGTTGTGTCGCTTCACTAAAATGGAAATGCGGGAAATTGTGCTGTTGCACGATTTTCACTTTGCATTTTCATGCTTACATCTATTTGTTTTAAGTCTGTTTTGTACATTTATTTGTTTGTTTTTCTGCAGTTTTAGTTCATAACTTTTGCTCGACTTAACTTCAATTAGTTTGCAATTTCAGAAATTCGGAATATATATATTATATTAGACTGGAACAAAAAAAATATTTTTTCGTAGGAAATTAAATTTCCATGAAGAAAATGTTCGTTAGGCGAGCGGTTTCTGAGGAGTAAGGCCTTATTCATTGGTGTGGTTTTTTCGTTTTTAAATTTTTACTTCGAAAATTTTGTCAAGAACGCGGTTAGGCTCCCATAACGCCTTCAAAAAAAACGGTGCTTTTTTAATTTTTTGGTAAGGGCCAAGAGGCTATATTATTTTAAGACAGTACTGAGCAGATTAAACAGAGCAAGAATAAGCTTGAACTTATTATGAAATAAATTTTTTTTAAATAGTATTGATAAAATGATGAGTTCAGATAATGAATAATATAAATTAATTCCATTGTATGGAAAAATTATATTAATAACGAAACCTGGCCGAAATTCTCATTCAAGACTTTTTTGTGGTAAGTTTAATTTCTACTAGACTATAAGCAAATAAATTAACTCCAATATCTTGGCAATTCTAAAGCAAAAATTGGGTCAGTTCTAAAAAATCTTAACTAGCACTGACAGATCTCTAAAAAATTATATTGATTTCTGAATCCTTCTACCTTAGCTTAACTTTTTTTATAATAATATCAATTTAAATACAAAAAAACTTTTTTTGGACCAGGCTAATCTTTATAAAAATGCATATATGCTTGAGGAAATTACAAACCATTCGTCGTGGTCGCCAACGAAAAGGGCAAAAGTTATTGTGGCAATAGCAAGCGGTTGCTTCCGAATACAAGCAATTTTCAATTTCTCAAGTATTTATTGGTAAACGTTTATCAATTAATAGTTGTAATTTACTGAATGATAATTTTAAAAGTTGCTAAGGTTTCAGGTTAGCAGAGTTTCAATAGTGTTTAATTGTTTGAATTATTTGCGAAAAAGATTAACACAAAAACATTTAATTTTCTGGCTTTTCATTAATTCATCTTCTTCTTTGACTGGGAATAGATTTTTCTAATCAATTTCCCAGCAATAGAGTGGAACTTTAAATGTTTGGACATTAGAATGTTTGGTAATATGGTCTGAATGTTCAATAGATATACCCTCACAGAAGCCGGGCATGTATCACAGGAGAGTTTTGTTGTTAAAAGCAACAACAACCAAACATTCGAAGTGCTTTCCCTTATCCCGAGTCCTTAAAATGTTTACCATCTGTTTTGTCATAACCGGGACTCATTAGAGAGTGGGTTTTAGTGATGGGTCCCAATCCGAACTCACAAACCGTCCCAGAATGATTGCATTCGAACCCCATGGTAATCCAATGCTGCTGATTTAAAACTCCAAGTATCACCTCAAATCGATTATCTCAGAGTGACCTTACCAGGTTGTCCCTTTCGCACGTTTGATCATCTCTCAACCTATTGTTCAGTGGCTATTTACAATATAAATGGACCAAAGCGCTAGAAAGTAGTGCGCTGCTTGAACTGCACTCAAAAGAAATGCTCTGAATGGTTAACAGAAACTCCACCCACTAACATGGCCACGGTCCCAACCTGCGGGCAGCCTCACAGCATTTATAAAGCCAGGTGGACTATGGCTTGGCCTTCCTTGGCCAATTGCCTTCAGTTTTCTTATTAAATTCAATTAATAATAAACAACTCGTGAATATTAACAATAACAAAAATAATAATAACAGTAATTAAGTAATTAAAAACAGACTTCTCTTAGTCAATTTCATAACTGCACTAAACCTAAATGTAGTGTTGCTTACTTGGGTTACGGTTTTAATTTTCTGCAATTTAATTAAATTGATTCACAAGTTTGCAATTAAAATTATCACCACAAACGAAGCAATACAAACCAGTGATGTAACGAATGCCACTTTTTGAACATTCGCGAATGCGAATATCCACTAATGATATTCGCGAATGCGAATGCGAATATTCAGTTTTAGTTCAAATTTGTCGATAATTGTGTAGGGCTATGCAATCTCGTTCGATAGACGTGCGTTTGTTTACTCCTACTAGTTTGACATCTTCTTTTGCGAATCGGAGTGGAAGGCAGTGGATGAAGGTACTCCATATACTATGCTCCTGGGTACCCCTCTCCGAAGCCCCACAACACAAACCAACACAGGGTGGTTTGCATTCTAGCTCGCTAATTTTCCGAAAAATGGCACCAAAGTGGTATAAAAAATGTGTATCTTCACAGCGCCCTATTGAAATTAGAGTTAGTTTTTTTATGAACAGTGTGTCTTGTGACTATTTCTCAGTCGCAGTTATTTTGATCCGAGACTGTGACTGCACAGTGATAGACATAGAATAAGAGCAGTAGCTGTGTTCAGTGAGAATAAAATATTTACTGGAAAGCTTTCGGTGACACAGAACATTTACAGCGAGAGAGCGCATTTTGACATTTCATTGAGAGAGAGAGTTGCAAGTTTCTGCTGGGAGAATTTCACTTAGTAAAACTTGCACGTGATAACAGCTGATCATGACATGGGAAAACAACAACAAAAATTTAAAAATTTGAGGTACTAACCAATCAAAATGGCAACAGATGTTTTGCTGCAAGTTTTTACTGTTCGCCGTTTCGAGAGAGTTTTACGTCATTCTCACTTTGCTAACACTTTTTTCCAAGTTTTGTCATCGAACACAGCTAATGCCTATTGTTATCTTTGTTTTGGTTATGCAACTTTATTCCAATATTGCAAAATTTACGAAATTTTTATCCGACATTTCCAAAGTAATTTCCTTTTACACACATTTATTAAAATAGGGCATTCGAAACTTATAAATTTAAATTCGTCAGTCACGGGGTTTTCTTTGAAGCTGTCCTGCGATTTATTGTTATATTTCAGTGGCTGAAGTTTAATTATTAACTGAAAAAATTTGTTAAAAAGAAAATTTATTGTTATTTTCTAAGAGAGAAGTATTTTTGTTTGAGTGTTTGAAATTTTTTGTCTGTTTGTTTAGATTACATATATTTATACTTTATCGTTCAAGAATAGATTTTTAGATATTATTAGTTGAGTTACTTTTTCATTCATTAAGAACATTGGAAATAAATGGATTTGAGTCTTATTACCCTGGTATTATCTTCAAATTACTTTTTTTCGAATACGAATGCGAATGTTCCAAAACATGCGAATATTCGCAAATGCGAATGTGAATGCGAATATTCGCAACATCACTGATACAAACACACGACACATTCAAAGAGTTAGTTTTACTACAAAAACATGAAACCAAGTCGGAAAATAATAAACGAAGTAATAAAATAGCTTTGAACAATAAAAAAAGGTACAAGAAATAAGAAGAAGCATACAAGAACAACAACAAAATCGAAAGCGAAATTAAATAGTTTATATACAAATTACTTACAACAAGAATAAGATTAAAATCGCCTTTGATGTGAAGCGCTTGTGTGTTTGTACGCCAATTTATTTATGCCCTGCAGAGAATGCGATTAGTCTAGTATGAGTACGGGATGAGTTGCAAAGGCAAATGAGACTAATGGCAGCTTAAATTTTTTTTATATGGGCTTAAACAAATGTGGGTTCACATTTGTTTAAGCATGTCCTATGAAGAGACCCACTGTACCCAATTACACCCCAACGGGTGTTACAGCATTAGGGGCCTTGATAACGTTTCTCAATTTTCATTATATCAGTTAAATTTGATTAGTAATTAGTAATCAGTTAATTAGACTGCTTTTTTAATTGGTAATGATTATTGTAATTGTTTTCAACAAAAGGCAGTTATTAATTGATTACGATTAGAAAATATCAAAAAGAATAAAAAAACAACTTGATAACTTTTAATTATTTTTGAAAATTTTTTTTTTTTGATTTTTTTCGTTATTGTTGATGTGTATATTTATGTGTTTCTACAATACAGAAAAAAAATTTTTTGAATCAAGAATAATCAAAAGTAATCAAAACACCTTTTTTTTTTGATAATTTTTGATATTTTTAATAATCGTAAAAAATCATGATTTTTTTTAATTATTTTTTTAATTAATTGGAAAATGATTATTAAAAATTTTAAGTAATGGTAATCAATCATTCAAAGGATTCTCAAGAAAATAATTAATCGAACGATCATTACGATTAGTAATCATTAATTAACAAGTCTGCATTACATCTAGCTGGAAATGTTCCTCTTCCTGCATTCCGGTCTAAAACAAACCATCTTGAAGTTTCCCATAGCTTCCTACTTGTAGTTACTCCGTAAATTTAATTGCAGTTAATAGCATTTTAATACTGGTATATTTTTCTTTGAGATTCACGGAATGTGCCGGTGGACTTGATTACATTTTTTAGAGAATACTAATTGCTTCAAATAAACCTTTCACGTCATAACAAAAATAGAGTCCATCTTCCTTACAGAAGAAACAAGGTGCTTTATTTGCCGAGATATTCGAACATCAGAAATAAGTAAGTTCCATTGTTTTGACTGCGATGCTAAAAGATTTAAGTCTTCTTAAGTCATTGAAGTCTTCAAAGTTGGTCAGGTGTGGTATTTTTGATTCAAATGAACTCGATGAGTGATGGCTGCTTTGGGGGAATAGTTGGTTTTCCAACACAGCCGGATCAGGTACAAGATTTTGTTCTGAACGTGGTATTGAAGCAGATGACGATATTAGATCAAGATATAATGTTTTATTTGAACTTTTTCCTTGGGGTAGATTCACAATGCAAAAATAACAGTAAAGCGTCGTACACTATAAATCTGTACGCACTATATAGGCCGTTATATAGCTACTCGTCCAATGTTCTAAATGATCTTAGTACCCATGATTTTAAAATTTATTGGGAATTATGTGTTCGAGTTTTCAGTTTGATTGTTCATCTTTTAGAGTTTTAATCGCCAATGGAATACGAAAAACGCGAATCAATTCTGAACAAATTTGTATCAAATTCTACTTGGTCGGGTTCAAAAATCGCGAAAAAATTTAAATTGCCATGTAATAAATAATAAATATGTAGTGTAATAGATATAAAAGAACATTGACCATAGAAAGAGGTAAAAAAACGGTAACAAGAAGAACTCGTAACCCAGAACTAGTGAAGAAGATACTTACCTCAATAAAGAATAACCTAGGATTGTCAGGCAGTGATCGCGCGAAAAAATTTGGTACCCGTACAGCAAATCGTATACGATTAGATGCGGGCCTTAAGACTTACCATCTAATAAAATACTCAAATAGGTCACATAAGCAAAACATTTCAGCGAAAAGACGTATGATCAAGTTTGACAAAATTTAAAGGCTGCATTATTATGGATAATGAAACTTATGTCAAACTTGACTGCACTCTGGTCAAAAGTTTTATGTGGCAAATAAGCGGGGGAATGTCGTGTCAAAATACAAGTATAAGAAAGTAGATACATTTCCGAAAAAGATTATGATTTGGCAAGCAATATGTTCCTGTGGCCTTAAAAGTTATGCATTTGCAACATCGTCCACAATGACCTCGCATATTTCTATAAAAGAATGCCTTGAGAAAAGTTTATATCCTTTTATTAGACATCACAACTCTCCTACTATATTCTGGCCAGACTTAACCACCGTTGCCATGAATTGGTATCAAAGCAAAGGAGTAAATGTTATTCCAAAAATCACGAATCCACCTAATTGCCCTCAGCTCCGAACAATAGAATCTGGGCGATGGTCAAATACAGTTTTAGGAAAAGTGGAAAGGCTATAGAAAAATATTAACTAATGTTACCTCTTTGGAATCAACATGACGCTAAAGTGACCAGAAAGACTGTTAAAAAAATAATGTCTTCTTTTAGAAAGAATGCTCGTGGGTTCTGACATAACAAAGATTTTTAATATTATTGTAAATAAAATTAATAACCTAATAAATGGTCTTTAGTAACACATTTAAATATTTAGCATTCAACAGGTTATTACGGAATTGCGGTGTACTTTCTGCGTACAGATTTATAGTGAACGATGTTTTATGTGTGAGGATTACTGGGTAACCGCCAAATAACCAAATCCTCGGCACTGCGAACTTCGTTGCTCTTTTTTTACCACACCATAATAACACTTTAAGTTATTATATAATTATATTATATATATATAGCCGCAAGTGCAACTTACCAATATAATAGCATCATTACGTTTTAACAATTTATTTGATATAAATCACAGCTGAATTATTATTTAAAAAAAATGCTTACTTATCGTTGATGATGGTTCGCCAAGAAAAAAGAGAAAAAGTACTTCGAAAAACCGAACAGTGATTTTAGCTTTCAATGTCAGAGGCACTTCAAATTCGATCAGCTGATTAGATGTTGATGGTTGCATTGCATTAGGCTGACCTCACATGCGCAGTTGTAGAGGCGAAAGTCGCTACATATAAATATCGCCCAGGATTAATCTCGCTCCACTCACTAAAGAGATTAGTTACACGATTTTTTGCGGGGCAGCGTCCGAATGCCTGCATGCGCTTCATTCGACCTACAGGTGTACGAGTATATGCCACGTATGTGTGGGTATATATGCGAGGGTGTGTGAATTCGCGTGCAAGGATTGATTTTAATCAAAAGCATTTTGTAACACTTTGTGCATTGGCGGCCACCAGCGCACAAATTCACATTTCAGTATAAATGTCTGGCTGCGTACATACGCTCGACTTAACTTGTAAGGATACTCATATTCATATCCTTTTTGGATTTCAACAAACTTAACAGTTGTAAACAATGTCGGTTTTATCAGTTTAACGTTTTAATTTAAACAACTATTGTTCGAAATAGAAATCAAGATATCGCCCACCAACAGCACCAACAACAATAACAATAAACAAATACAGTCATTCACCGTTGTAGTAAAAGCAACGTCATAACCGCCACCGCACCGCTATCACCAACACCGCCGACAACTGTATAGAATTACCAATTTGCAATAAAAAGCAAAATCGAGCAAAATATAAAAGTCTATAAAAGGAAACAATCACGATTTGGCAGACGAAAACAAGTTAACAATGCAATGGACTTACTTGGGCGTACTTATTTTAGATATATATGTACATCTGAACATATGAGTGTTTACGTTGTACAAAAATATAATAATTGTGAAACATAGCAAAATAGAACACTGAAAAAAAGAGAACTGAAGAAACCCACATAAAAATAATAAAAATCTTTTCAAGCGAACTTAGTAGTAACAAGAACGCAGACGGCAACCTCAAAGTAGAAAATTTTTTGAAGCTGTCACTAAATTTTTCCGACTTCTGACTATAAGTAACTTTGCCTCAACGATCTTCAGTTGCTACGCTGGAACGAGCATTCATCAGAGACCACTTTAAAATAATGGGGCTATCAAGTCTGATTACTGATATTCAAGACGTTTGCCATTTTCACAAATTCTATGACTTCGAGGTAGGTTATAAACCACTTTGAAGTTGTCATGTCATTTGCATTCCCCGAAGGTTTTGAGGAGTGTTATCGAATTAACAGTCCGTGGCCGGATTTGAACCCGGTGCGCTCCGGTACTCCCTTGCGGTACTGCCCGACTGTCGCTGTAGCTGATTTATGACCAGTGAAACCTTCTAGGTCATGTCACCCCTCCTTCCGTAAGAAAGGATAAGATGGGTAATAAGAGGTGAGAGGCATCAAGGAAGCATTGAGCAGAAACAAACATATAATAGCTGTATTTTTGGATTTGAAGCGAGCTTTTAAAACCATTGACCAAAACATGTTGTTAAAAAAACTGAACAAGATAGGCATTTCTGGTAGAAAACTGAAATGGTTTAAAAATTTCATTACGAATAGATATCGAAGAACGGTAATTGGATCAGCAATATCTGAAAAAAGACATGTACCGGCTGGACTCCCACAAGGCTCCGTATTGGCGCCAATCTTGTTTAATATCTATATTATCGATATTGTTAAAAGTATCGAGTTTTCTGACACTTCTGATAATAAGTGGGGATAATGTCAATACCATTTACAGTAAATTACAAGACGATTTAACTAGGGTCAATAACTGGTTATGTTTGAACAAACTGAAATTGAATGACAATAAAACAAAATGCATGGTTCTATCAAGATGCAATTTTAGTAACAGCGAGGTGCAATCTTTAAGAATGGGGTCCTGTGGTGCGAGCGAGGGTGTGCTGGAAATGTCCGATCTTTGCGGATCTGTTGGGCCGATTGGCGACTGGCAAATCGAACATGCCGAGATGTAAGGGAATGTATCACATTAACATTTCTCTAAGCTTGGTCCCCAGACACAGCGGTTTTTATGGAAACAAAATAGCTGATGAGATGGCCAGGAAGGCTCCGAAATGAACATACACGAGGCAGGCAACTCCGTGCCTGCTAAGGAGAATCGATGAGCTTTCTTTTAAAACAACGACCTTACCATGGACCAACCGGGGTGATATCGAAGTCTCAATGTCCATGTTTAGACAGGAAAAGAACTAGCTTTCTTCTCAAACTAAAAAAATCGACTGTAACTGTACTTACAGGTGTCATCACAGGTTATCGTGCTATCGCTCCAATGCTTCGACGATGGCGTATCCCTACATGTTCCCTATGCAGAAACTGTCAAGATGAGAAGGAAGGGAAGTCGATTCATTATTTGCTGTGCCGTTGCCCAGGACGACAGTCAAGACGTCTCAGATTTCTGGGAGCACGCAAGTCTGACAAAGTTGAGGAAAGTGGGTATTTCGCTCTTTCTTAATTTCATATGAGAGAGTATATGGTTTAATAAGGATTAATTGAGAAATGAGTGGAAGTTTGAGCATTCTCTTACGTAACCTAACCTATCCTAATCATAACCCTGAACATTATCGGTATTAAAAAAATGTGTGAGCAGGGTCTTCATCAGTAGAAGCGAAAACATTATTTTCTCGAATTTTAATCTGTCTGTCTGTGTGTTTGTTTGCGCATCATTCAAAAACCGTTGTATGGAGTTTGGTGCAATTTTTACCGATGTATTGCTAAATGTCCAACTTGAAGTTTAGGATCTATTTTGAAGCAAAAATGTATTTTACTCACGCTGTGTACAGTGATGACAATGTTGGCCCCTCTGCGGGTTAGGGGTTTAGAATATGCCCGAGGTAGGCATATCGGTCGTAAGAGGCGACTAATATGCACAAAGGTAATGACATGCAACTTGTTTGTTAATCTACGGATATTATGCCTCTCACCTCTCATTACCCATCTTAGGAGGGGTGACATGACTTAGAAGGTTTCACTGGTCATAAATCGCTACAGCGACAGTCGGGCAGTACCGCAAGGGAGTACCGGAGCGCACCGGGTTCAAATCCGGCCAAGGACTGTTAATTCCACAAAACCTTCGGGGAGTGTTTTTGTCGGTACCACAACAGCAGCGACATGACAATGTTGACCCTAAATATTTATATACGTGTAGTGAAATAGGCACAGGCCCGATATTATGTGATATGTACATGTGGAGTGTTAATTAGGGCAACAGAAACCAACTCCACAAGTTTTTGAATTTCTACCTGTCGGTTTGTGTTTGCGCTCACATCACGGATATAGGTCCAACATAGAAGACATTTTTATTACTTACTTTACTTATAGCATGAAGAGAAATAAAATACTCTGTAAAAAATTAACTCTATATTAGCCCAGCAGACGGAAATTTTTACTACGAGCCATAGAATGAAATTTCCAAATATTTCCTGGACTATATATCAAGCCAAGAAATCGGATGAATATCTCTCGAAACTCTTATACAAATGAAAATCGTATCTGCAAATATATGAAAACAATTTTTTAGCATTTTCCTGCCTACAAATTTTCCCTCCTGAACCACTGTACATTGTTTACTGTTTCCACGAAGCCCAGCTGAGGGCCTCATACTGCCAGCTAATTATTGAGAATTTTTTTTTTTTTTCACTTGATTCGGCCTATATAATGCATTCAGTTTTCGTTGATATTTTCTAAATTAAACGCATTATGTTTCAAATACTTTTACCTACATAACTACATCGCTCTAATTTTCTTTTATATATGGGAGAGATGAAGAGTTTGTATGTATTTTAGAGCTCAAAGAGCCAAATTGGCAGCCAATAAAAGTGTGCGAATGGATTCGATCAAGGAATAAAGCGAATTAAAGTGAATGTAAAAAAACGTATTGAATTTCTTAAGAAAACAAGAAAAAATCAAATGCGCAGAAAGGAAAAGTAAAGTTTACTTCATATTGACAGCAGTTAATGTCTTTGATGGTTTTATATGCCGCAGGCCAAACCAAAGAGCCAAAGCAAGGATAAACGGCAATGAATGGAATCACAGCGACACGTCGGCATATAAAAACAACGCACAAACACATACAAAGTAAACCTCATTATTTAATTTAAGTTTGTAATTTGTTTAAGGTTACTTTTGAGTTTGTAGAAAAACAAAAGCACCATAGGCGTACGCGCCGTGACGTAGTGTGGTGCGCTACCGAAATCTTATACCACCCGTTGTGACATTGATGCTACTCGTTTACTTATTTCTAGAGACACTTGTGTGAATTTAATAAAAAAATATATATGTATATATAAATATATACATAAATAAGAGATATGCAGTATCCCTGTAGTAAAAAAATATCAGTTAAGAAAGCAGCTGGCTTACAAATAATTACTTTGTGGCAATTGTAGAAAATCAACCATTTTTAGCATACTTAGAAAAAACTAGCGTGTAATTAGACGATAAGTTATGCAGAGAAATCCAAAATTCCGTTACTTGTTTACTCGTAAGTAAATTAAAATGTCAATGTGGCAACACAAGTGGCCATGACAACAATCAGCTGTTTGATGAAAATAAACTTCAAACGAAAAGTAAACAGCCGTGTCCAGTTTGTGAAAATGGTGATTTTATTATTAAAAAATAAGAAATTATAGTTAAAAATGTGAAAAAAAAGGTGGAAGTGAAATAAAAGAGCGTAGTTTTACTAAAAAACAAAGAACTGTACTTAGATCGGCGAAACACTTAAAGTGAGAGCCGGCGCAACGGCGTTTGAAGCTTCGGTGGCCGTTTGGATATAACTGTCACTTGGTCAAGATGAACTAATTTTGGAAAAGTGGGAGGTGCCACGCCCACATATTTTGTATTTTCTTTGTTCTTCATTAATATCCACAGTTTATTGTCGATGTCTGTAAAAGTCTAACGGTAGGTCCAGAAGTTCGTTGGGCACGACATAGTTTTTAGTAAAGTTACCATGTTATATAAAGCTGCAATTGGGTATAGCTAGGAATTTATTGGGTTCAATCTAATAATACTTTATACATTGATACATTCGTGTTCTATATGTCAAAAAAACCTTGGAAAAAGTAAGCGGCACCAAGACCAGAAAAAATTAAGCCGCTATATCTTCAAATCTATGTATATATCAGTACCCGCAGAGCAAAAGGGGTAGAAGGGGAGTAGGAATAGAAAATTTGAGAATTAGAATAGGTGTTGGAGGAAAATAAAGAGGGTAAATAAACTTATGGGATATGGGGGTGGGGGAGAAGAGAGTACAATTTGTTAAATGTAAGCAAATGAAATTTGAGCAGGACAACGTCTGCCGGGTCTGCTAGTAAAAAATTAATAAATAAATGGGGCTATACTCGTATATATCTCCGAGCAGATTAAAGTCGAGCTTCTCCAAACCACTGCCGAGGGGCGACATCATTTTGAAAAAACTTTCAAACCACTTTTGATGTTACCTGGCCCAGGGCTCAACCCTTGCACCTTCGGTGTAGAAAAGAGATTGCCACTGACTATTTTATGTTTGAAAATTAGCTACGTAATAGTTAGTTAGGTTCTCACCAAGAAGTATAGATAGTTGACCGGATTGACCGTAAATACTCACTATCATTTCATTTGTAAGCAATTTAAAGTTGCGTTTTATGGTAGTCTCATTTCCTACAGTGTTCTTGTTTCATGAAATAATGTTATTGCAAGATGCGCTTAAATCACGGCAACGTACCGACGTTAATCTGTTCCTCCCGCTGTCAAAAGCCGCTTTTACCACAGCACTGAATATTTATAGAATTTGTTTTTCTAATTTAAGCTAAATCGCATAATTGCAAATAACAAGCAAAATACTTTTTTATGATGCCTGCAAAGTATTGTTAAATGAATGTCGGTGCCGGTGTCGGTGTATGATGAGCTGAAAATCAATTTGTCGCTGCAACATAAAAACCGCAATAAAATTACCTTTCCCCAGCTTAATGTTAAATCCCACATTCAATTTCGACATACTGCCAATACTGCGATAAAGAAATCCCAGAGGTGGCTTACAACCTGCAGCCCTCAACGAAGTAACCCTCACATTGCACGTTATAAATGTTGCAGGAAAAGAGGAGTGCGGCGTCCACAAAAATGGCAATAAAATAACGAGTGCGCCAATGAAAAATGGACTTTCACATTTCATCAGCATTCCTAACCACATATATATGTCTGTGTGTATGTATGTATCTACGTCTTCTACTCAAAAACTTAAATGTAATTCGCGCTTTTATGACCCCATCAAAGAAAACGAAGAAAGCAAGAATTGAAGTCATAAAACTCAAAAACCTTCACAAAGACAAAATAGCAATACCAAACTCAATTCGTTTATTTATAAAACAAAAACAAGAAAGGAAACAAAATGAAGGACATTACATAGTATCTTAAATGCACAGGAAAGATGCCAGAAATTGTAGACTTTGAATTGAGTTTCCTTTGACAACTCGAGGACTACGAGAAAATTCGTGTGATATCTGAGTAATTGACAGAGTTTAGAAACGAAGCGACAGGAAAAAATAGTCCGAAGAAAGGGACTATCCAAAAAGTGTTTCCCGGATATGGATCCTGTTACTCCAATACAATATCTAGTTTGGTCAAGTAGTGTGACACCCACCTTAAAGGAGAGGCTCAATTTCACAAAATAAAGAGTTGTTGTGAA